>CM065781.1:53281863-53586863 GCA_033296515.1 Macrochelys suwanniensis | reverse complement strand
AATAATATGGAACTATTCTTATTCACCAGAGCTGCTATATACTGTAATGTACCTATGTAATATATTTCTCATCAATTTTTACAGTTTCCACTGATTAAATATATATTGACTCATAAAGTATTACCATTACATCAATTGTCAGCAGATGCAGGAGTGTGTCATTTAAATATTAACTATCACATAAAAATGGCAGCTTGATTGTTTGGAAGTAGTAATATGGTGCTAGTTATTGCCACATTTCCCTAATGCATTAGGCAGCAGACGCACACAAACCCCCCCCCAACAACAACAAAAACAGAAAACACTGTCTTTCTTATGTAATTTACTGAACAGCCAACAACAAATACGTTCATTAAATAATTTCCCTTTCTCCATAACTTTTTATTTATTTCTTATCTGGAGAAAAAAATGATTTGAAATCGCAAAGGGGAATTAGTACAGTATGGCTAAAGGGAGGTTTGTAGAATCAGAAATTCTACATGTGTATGCATCATATGTAAGTGAATGGGAATATCATGGGTAGAAGAAGAAATGCAAACAAAATATATAAAAATTAAGAGTACTAATACTGTATTACTTTGCTCTGATGAGGTGCTCTTTTGTGATAGTTCTCATGCAATACAGAAAACCCAGTTAGTTTACCAAGAATTCTTACTAAACCAATTATTTCTTTATTCAAATAGGATAGAATACATTTAAAGATTTCGGCTTTCATAAATAGCAAAAAGGCATGTTTTGCCAATAACATGAGGTAAATCCCCTATTATATGTTAACTGTATCATCAGGGTGTGTAGAAACTTCATAGACCATTAAAACCTTCTAGTAACTGATAGGTAATGGCTCATTTGCTGACTGCAGCAATGTACAAGAGACTGAAACTGAAAGAGAAGCCATCCTTTCTTGCTAATATAACATGTAGAACTTGCTGCTATTGCAACACTTAATGTTCATAGTGTCACATCATTTTTAATGCAAACACTCATTTTCCGCCTTACTCCTATGTTTTCTATTAAAGTGCAACACAAAAACAGCATACATTTCATTCTATCCCTTTGAAGGTTCCACAAGCAGTTCCAAGTCAAATCAGATATTGTATTGCTATTATTATTGTAAATAAATATTTCAGAGTTTAAGGCAGAGGTGCCTCAAACTATGGGGCATGGAGAACATTTGCGGAGGGGGGAGGGCGGGCGAGCGGCAATGCCAGGTGGCTTGTGGCAGCCCCACACAGCAGGGCTCGGCCAGCCCCCACAGGTGGTAGGGAGGGAGTGTCACCTTCACCCCCTGACTCACCTCTGCAGGCCAACCAGCCTGTGGGTCACTGTCAACACCTGCTGCAGCTGCGCCAATTTCCGCTCCTGGCAGCCTCTACACCCAGCACTGGCTCCGTCTCCAGAAATAGTCGCAGGTACCTTCCCCCACCCTGAAAACCTGAAAGGAGACGGCCAGGTATTGGCCCTGCCCTAGTGGTGAAGCCTGACTACAAGGTAGGAGCAGCACACTGCTGAGGAAGACTTTGCTGTGCCATTGGTAAGTATCTGTGTATTTGAAACTTACAGGTGTAGGTAATTTAATTAAAGCTGTGCTAAGGTCTCTGTTAGCCTACTCATAAACCTATCACACATACTTTTGCATGTGCCTATTTTTGTCTGGGTTGAGGGGCACAACCAAAAATTGTAACTCAAGCGGGAAGGTGGGGGGTGGAGAGACACACAACTCAAAAAGTTTTCAAACTGCTGGTTTAAGGGCTTGATATTTCATTTTTTCTAGTAGGCTCATTACCACTATTATAAACTTTTTACATCTTCATTCAAAGAAACTATTGGAACACTTTTTTAATGCAAACAACTCATTATGTCCCAAACAGATTCATACCATAGTTACCAAACAATATCAATAAATTAGTTATTATCTTGTTAAAGTGGCAAGTGTACCGAACTTCTGGTACACAAAGTTTTCTAAGATATTGATATATTGAGGGTTTAATTTGCTTAATTGCTTTATATTAATCTGTCTTCTTTAGCCATTCCACTAACTTGTATAAAGGGAAATAAAAGAGTCAAGGAAATGAATTACTTTTAACCTTTAACTATAAAAATCATAGATTTGGAGGGGGGTGGGGGAAAAGAAGGAGAGAGTTTAAACAAGAAATTCTAATCACGATATTAGTCTACATGTCTTTAATCAACATGGGTATTTTAAAAATAAACCAGCATGTTAAACAGCACTTGTTTTACTCAGTTTCTCTAAAATTTTCAACAAAATAAAAATTCCAAAGCCTCTTACACATTTGCCTTGAAGTTAGAGACTAATTACATTAACTGATTTATTAATAAATGGGGCTCTTTGTCCAATTATTGGAAGTACTAACAGACTTGGGAACAATTTCATATGTCTAATGTGCCTTGAAACCATTTTTTTTAGGTTAATTACATTTCTAAGTAAAGTCACTATAGATATGCCCCTTAGGTTTTACACAGGAAGATTTTAAAAAATGATTACCTCATTGGCTAGCTCCAGTAGTACAGGGGCAGCTGCATTTTTCATCACCCCACTCAGGTACCTAGACAAGACAAATCCAGGTAAATCTGCAGTGGCAAGAAAAGGCTATCTTCGACATGTTAGTGTCCCCTGTGTATTTCTTTTTCTTGGGCAAATGCCACACATAGCCTGGCTAGAAAACACTAGTTTGATCATTTAAAATACTTATTTCTAAAAGATTCCCTATCATTAACTTCGCAGGGTTCCCTCGGGCAGATGTGTAAGATATATCAATCTCAGTTAAGTACTTATTAAAAATACAATAAGTAAGCCAAGAAAATCATCTTTCAAAATTGTATTTTTGGCTGAATGCCATATAAACAAATTATATCTGTATTATTAAAACATGCATAACACAAGCAATCTCTACTATCCACAATAAAGATTTGGGGCTCAACACTATCTTCAAATGCATAGGCATGCATCATTATGTAGCTACTGTGCATGTGGGCAAAAATATGCAAATGCAACTACTGATTTTACCAGTTAGGCATTAGTCTCATAGCTGTTATGCAAGCTTTATTTAGATTTAACAATATCAAATGAATGCTACAAAAGGAAAAGAAAAAGACATTTTATGGTCAGGACTGTACGTATGGGTGGTGAAGTTTCTGACCACCCCCTCACATTGACTAGACAGCCTTTTTGCCTCCTTACTATCATTATTGTTTGATGTTTATACTGCAGTAGTGCCTAGAGGACTCCTTCAGGATTTGGTGGGAAAGAATTGTGCTACTGGCAATCGTGAGGGGGACAAATGGAGCTTAGTGGCTACACTCTAAATCAGGCCTGCACAACATGTGGCCCAGGGGCCACATGCGGCCCACGTGGGCTCACTGTGCGGCCCGCGGGGCGGTGAGTCGGCAAGCGGCGGGGTGGGGCAAGTTATACAAAAATGCATAATGCAGAGATTTATCTACAACTGCATTGATTGACTGTTGTGTGCAGTAATATAGTGACACCTGAGGGGTGAAGAGGGGTGTGATGGTGGGGCCGAGCGGGGAGGGGGCAGGTCCTATTTTACTGCTGTGATCTGGTCACCCTATGTGCGCTGTTTCTTTCCCCCTCTACAGGCTTCCACACCCCAGTGCTGGGGAAGGAAGGGTTGTTTCCACAGGGCGGGCGGTGCTGGGGGTGGGGGGTGGGGGGTGGGGTGTTTCCGCAAGGCTGGGGTGTTTCGGCCCTCAGCTGTTTTCT
Organism: Macrochelys suwanniensis; assembly: GCA_033296515.1. Classification (NCBI taxonomy): domain Eukaryota; kingdom Metazoa; phylum Chordata; order Testudines; family Chelydridae; genus Macrochelys; species Macrochelys suwanniensis. The sequence continues at coordinate 53,583,124 of CM065781.1, read as the reverse complement.
TTGGAGTAATATGGCCCTCGCCGCTTTACGAGTTGTACAGGCCTGCTCTAAATGGATGGGAGTGGGAGAAGAGTCATAAAAAGCAAAGTAGCATGCAACCTCTTCAGAAGATCAGTTTTGTGATAACTGTCTCTCCGCACAACGTCTAAGACTAGTTGGATAAACTGCTAGAACCTCCCATACTGGTAAATCAATTAATCAATCAAATAAATAAAATCTGTGTCCAGGAAAAGCAGAAAAGTGGATTCTAAATGGTTGGACAATGATAAAGTCAGGAAGTCTGAGGTTTGTTGCAGACTCCAATAATAGCTTGCTATGAATGGGTCAAAATGTATTTACGCCTCAGTTCAACCATCTGTGAAATGGGTATAACAGCATTTACCTACAACTCCTCACAGGGGTATTGTGAGTTTTAACATTTGTAAAGCATTTTGAGGTTCATTCATGACAGGCATGATAGAAGATCATCTTATGGAAAAAGATTTTCAGTTGCGTGAATAACTACATAAAAATTCCCCAATAAACAGATGAGCACATATCATTTGTTTTGGTGAAACAAACAAGAGTTCTCAAATTTTCAGATCTCTCACTCAACACTGACATCCTAAAACTTCATACCTACCTGATTATTCCACTGTCAGCAGTAGCTACTTTCTTTAATCTATTACAGGCCAAAAGCATCTCCAGCCCTGGTGTGTACTTTATTATGAACTTAGTGACTTCCTGTCTTGAAGACACACACTGGGCTGAGGTGGACTGCTTCATGATGCTGAAAAGCATCCTGGTCTTTCTGGTAAACAGCCTCCAATTTTGCCCACCTTCAAGATTACTTCAGGGTGCACGGAGTTGAGCACAAATCGACACCTACACTTAGCAGCACTATTACCTGTTCCCAGCAGCACCACTATTCCAAGCAACCAGGACTAGTACCATTCCATCAGTGGGAACCAATTATTATTACAGATCAGTGTACCATGCTACAAGCATAAATCATGGCAAAATTTGTCTTCCAACACCAAGCCTACTCCTCTTAACCCTCAACCACATCGTTGGCAGGTGTCAATCCTGTTGCTTCTCCCAGATCCCTCCTAGTTGGCGGGCAGATATTCACCCTATTACAGGTAGAAGCAATTTGCCCCGTAACTTGCATAATGTATTATTTATAAAAAGAAAAAGCTGAAGTTCAGGCAAGCCTTCCCCACATAAGGATGCAGAATGACTGTTCGTGTCTTTCTTGGAGAAAAAGCAAGAACATCTCGTAGAAGAAAGCCAGCACAAACTACAACATTGAAATTAAGGTCCTTTTGGATGAAAATCATGCTTATTTATTTTTGTACATGGCACTTCGGTATTATAGTAACTGGAGCATTAAAAAACAATATACTGAGATAAAAGTTTCTTCAAATGTTACAATGAAAAAAATGTAATATGTGCACCCTCATTTAAATTATTCTGCCAAGTATTCAAACTCTATTTAACTACCTCAGTCAGACAAATCTTTCCTTACTTAGCCCAAAATACGCACATGGAATCTATTAAATTAGTAGATTTATTAATCTACTAAAACAGCTTGGTGAGTAATGTATTTTATGCAGCTCAGTTAAATTAACAAGAGAAAATAATTGGAGAAAACATTTTTTTACATCATTTCCACTGCCACCCAGCTTCAGACATGTGAATTTGTTATGCACTACCATCATACCAGAGGCTGTACAAAATATGAGGAAGATATGGGGCCAAATCCTGCTTGCCTTATGAAAGCAGACTTTACTCACATCAACTGTCTTACTAGCACCAGTGCAACTACTGCTGCATATAAGGCAAGCAAGATCTGGTTCCAGGTTTCCTGCTCCAAGACACTTATAATAAAAATAGACAAACACTACACTGGGTGATCTGGAGACATTTATCACAAAGTGGTTCAAGTGTTCTAATAACTAACACTTCTCAGAACATGTTGAAACAGTCACAGTTAATGCATTGTTATTTACTGAAACTGTACTAGTGAAAATTAATTAGAAACAATATTATGTTGTAATAGTGTGAATTTGAAAGATTTTTAACAAATATCCTTCCTAAACAAGAATCAATACTGGACAGGCAAAATGTGATCAATCTAATGTGATAAGACACTGCAACTATTTTTCAAAAGAAAATAGCAAAATATGATGCGTTAGATTTTCTTCCTTCACGTCTAATATTATGAGGTTGTCCTTAGTTCTAAATATACAACTTTGCAGAAACATTGAGACTAGCTAATTGTTTACAAATGAAAGCTTTTTGTTTATTTTCCTCATTCATAAAGATAATATTAAAGCATAAATACAAGACACCTATAATCACAATCTCACTTGCCATGAAAGCTCTTCAGATATGTCAGTCTACATAGTAATATTTTAATTGTATATCTCTACCAGTTATCAGTATGCCCCAATTATGTCATTGAGATGTCTAAAGAAAAGTCAGTAGAACTAAGACAAACTATAAGGTGTTAGCAATTACTATTTATTAACTCAAGATGCATACAGTTGTAAAATTATTTTGTAAAATGACATATTAAAGGTTTTCATTCCTCCTTAAAAGGTGTTTCTGACATTCATGTGGGTTTTTTTAGTTCACTCCTTTTTATGTTATATTGGTAAATACATTAACTTAATATGCAATTTTTTACATGATAAAAAATGTCTGTAGCTTAAACAACAAACACATTTGTAACTGAGCAGGCCCCCTCAATTTGGGTAGTTTTCTCTCACCAATATAATTTATATCATCAACCTTGGCACGTAAATCTTATGGATTTCAGTATAAGGCAATACATAACACTAACACACGTGCTCCAAGAGATATAATCTTGTCATCTTGTCTTTAAGCCTAGAAATTCTGCTGCTAAAACTGAAGAGAAGATTTCTGACTCAAGGATCTTTCAGTGAAATTATCTTGGGGTACTTCCACTATCCTGATTCCAATTTATTTTTATATGAAATTAGCCTAATAATCTGATTTATTCAATTATAATTACAATTAGTAGGTACTACAATACCTTCTAATGGGATGGGAAGGTAGGTCATACCTTTGGTAGTAAGTTTCAATAGCCTCAGCAGTGTGATGCTTTGCATGTGTTCTTTTGATTTGTTTCTGAGAAGAAAGAAAAAACAAAACCAGAGACTTTTATGATGTATCACATCAGACATATAAAGCATGAATGTCTGAGTGCATGCTTTTTGGCCACCGTATTCAGCTTATAAGGAAAACTGAATTATATTTTGAGAATTCTATATAGAAATGGCTTTTCATCTATCTATCGAATAGAATGTCTTCAGACTGTACTGCAATGTACCATATATGTAAAAGCCAGTAAGGTCATAGTAATTGAATCTAAATAAGTTTGCTGAGGGCTGCAAAGGGCAAAGAAAAACTTGTTCTCTCTTTCAACCTTTGTATTAATTTTCCCTCAATTCAATTCCATCTAAGTCCTCTGCACTCTAGTTTTACAATTCAATTGCCATTTTTAACCAGGAAGAGCATTGCTTAAAAACAACTTATTTGAAAAACCACAAAAAGTAATTCCACAGAGACTTGCCACTTGACTGACACCTGTCATCTCATGATAAATGACTCCATTTTCTGCCTCTCTTGCCTTCTGCCACTCCGGCAATGGTCATTTATCATCATCTCTGTCAGCAATGGAAAGCAGCACTGACAGTGCAAGTCAGCAAACATTTAGCACATGGAACCACGCAACACAGGGAAATTATTATTGTCAGAATAATAATGGTTTAGCATAATTTATTACAGGTCCACCAAATAAGCAAAGGCTAGATGTTATTAGACAGATGGATGGGTAGGCTTGGCAGCCATCCACTGAGACTCAGGCGGTGCTTGATGTGGAAAAGGGAACATCCTCCAAACCAATCAGAAAGCTGGCAGTTCAATTACAAAGAAATAAAGGGACATTCATCATTCAATTAGGCACCTGTCAACCCTCACAAAGGAGAAAACTTCTAACCTGGTACTCCTGGGAGAAGATGCTCAGCAGAGTGGACTGCGATTGACTGGAACAAATAAAAGAAGGACAAAGTTAATTACTGGAGTGCACTGCAAAGAAACAAAAGAGAAGGGAGCTTCAAAGGTAGGCCTGCTGCCCTGTAATCTAACAGAACATGAAAACAAGTGTGGAAAAGTTGTTCCAGATGAACACCTCAGACAAAGGCTTCCTGCTGCTAGGTCAAGGAGAGAGAGAGAGAGAGAGAGAGTGTATGAGGGAGGGGAGAAAAATATAGCAAGAGTTTCAAAGCAAACTAACATTGTTTGGGCGATTCTTTTTCAGCTTCAGAACCCACAAAGTCATATCAGTAGCATGTAGTGGAGTTAAAAGGGAGGGGAGGAACGAAAACAAAGCAAATTTCCATTAATAATTGATGGAGTTAAATTCCATTAGCAGTTGGGAACATGCCGCTTGTTCATTGGCAACATATTGAAATTCATTTTGTTAGCAGCAAGGGAACCTCTTCAGTAGCGGTCTCATATTCAGGGTAGAAACTTAGCTCTCTGTCAGAAGTAGCATATGGGACTACTGGAACATTCCCACTGAAACTGATGTGCTTTGAAAATAGAAACTTTCACAGCAGGAAGCTGAGATTCCCTGGAGTCGGTCATTTCCAAAGGCTGCCATAAGCTTCATTCATCTAAGGCGCCACTCAATGTCAAACACCTGGCAATGAAGCAACCTGGAAAACATTCTTCCCAAGTGGGAATTTTCCCCTCAGAATTGTTAACGTTTAGAAATGGGACAAGATTTCCTCTAAAAGGCAAATCAATACCACACTACTACAGTCTTCAATTGTCCTCTGTGGATATATCCAGCTCATCAAATCTTGAATACAATTAATTACTTCTGATATATTTTCCTACAAGATGCGACTTGAACAAACTAGTTTCAATAAATCGAATTTTATAGTACAGCAAAGCAATATGAATAATTAACAGTTTTCCTTTCATGAATGCATCTATTAAGACATATCTTAGATTGTTCTGATATTCAGGAACAAAGACTGAAATCATATTTCTCTATCAGCTAACTCATACAGTTCACTACACAAGAATTTAACAATAGCATTATGTCAGTGTCTTGCTACTGTGTTTTACATTGCTGACCCTAACATGCTACAAACTTAAATGTTCTATCTAGATTCTTACATAGTATTTAAATGCCTGATGAACAGCTAAAGATAAGGAAGTATTATCACCATTTTATAGATGGAGAACTGAGACACAGAGAGATTAAATGATGTGTCTAAAATTCACAACAAGTGTGAGGTAGAACCAGGAGTAAAGTCCAGATCTCCCAAATCACAGGGCTTTTACTACAAGATCATTGTTCCTCTACCTGCCCCAGTCATATAACTGTATTTTAGAATTGTAGATGGATATTAGTCTAATACACAGATTTACAGAATACTACTGAATAGAATTATAGAAAAATTTAACAAAGTTACAAGACAGCCAAATGATGCAAATAAATGCACATGAAAATTTCATATTTAACTTATTACTCTTTATATTAAGGTACAGCCTATAGGATCAGAGTGTCATGTTGCTAGGAGATTGGTTTGTGGATATGGTTAGAACAGGCAAGGATGATGAATTTAGCAGCAATTATTTGAATGGATATGAAGGAGATGAGAGGGGTATCAGAAAGACCTATGAGTTTGCAGTAGTCAAGATGGGAGATGGTGATGTCCTGCACAAGATTTTTGATGGTGTGGACATACAGAGGTGATGAAGCAGGGATCTCAAGGATGTTATGAAGGAAGTAGCAGCAAGATTTGGACACCATCTGGATGTGCAGAGTCCAACATGACACCCAGATTATGGGCCAGGGGAGGCTGAGAGTGAAAGGGAGGATAGTTGTGTTGTTTACCATGACAGATAAACAGGAAGATTGGGAGGGAAGACAGGAGACAGATTTCTTTTTAAAATATTAAGCTGATAAATCCTTTCTATTTTTCTTTACACAAAGAGGCTAAAGTGACATGCCATTGATGTTTCTACAGTATGGAGGATATGTACATAAATTAAAACCCGTAAAGACTAATATAACTGTTGGAACAGGAAGCCTCATGGCTGCAAATTATTTCAAAACATTGTAGGCAGAAACCTTCAACATCTTATTAAAAGAGCTGAACTTCATGATCCATTATTTATTTTTCTTTTTAAAAAAGTATGTCACACAATTTAAATAAGAGAATTGTTTCTCCTTGCTTTTCTTGATTGTATGCTTAATATAAGATTCCTCTTTGATTAGTTTTGATTAGATATCTTTATATCTTAGTGACTTTAATTGGCCTGCTTCCTCTCCTAATCCCCAACTTTCTTCTACTAGTTCCCTTCCTCCTATCCATGTTATCCCAATTACTGTACTTTCCTGTTTGTTCCCTCTCAGTCTTTATTCTTGAATACTGGTACACATGATGATAGTGAAGCTTGGTTGAGGTGGAGGAGTCAGAGGGTGGGAATTTCCCAGAGAATGCCTTACTAAATGAAGTTTAGTAGTAGTAATGCCTTACTAGCACTCCACTGAGCCCTCAAGGGTTAACTCTCACACTCTACAAACCAGCAGAAAAGATGTGTTTCAGAGAGGGAGATGCGCAGTTCCAATGAGGTATCAATAGTGGGGTCAGAAGTACACTGCCTTGTTAATTAGATCAGCAAGCCCCGCAGCTGCAGCTTCTGCCTAAGGCAGCAGCTCCCTCCCTCGTGTGTGTCCCCCATCTATGGACGATGGGGTAAGCAAGGTGCAGGGGGACATTAGCCCCCCCTCCTCTTCCCCCCGCCCCCCCAGCAAGCAGGCAGGAGTCTCGGAGAGCAGCACATGGTAGTGGGGGGAAGGGACAGCTGAACTGCCACTGATAGCCTGCAAACGAAGTTAGAAGGGAGCATTTCACAAGTGTAAATGAGCATGTTCTCTAATTGATCAGCAACATAAGAATGAAACGTTAACTGGGACGACTTTAAGTGAGGAGTTACTGTACTGTACTTACTGGTATAATATGCATTAAGATTTTTATTCCTAACCACAGTCTGGATGTTTCCTCAGATGTCCTTGATTTCTGTGTTTGCAATTTATTTATTTTGATGTGCCTGGCTCTATTCTTCTAGGTTCCGGTCTTCTCAGATCATATAAAACATACCATGACACTACACAATTTAAAAATCTTCAGTAACTGAACAGTTGGTATACTATATTGGACTAACTGCAATAAAACCAAACGCAACACATAGACCACAAGACTTCAAATGTATCAGCCAAGGAACTTCAATTCCCTCAACCACCTAAAACCTGCATCTTTCACAACAACCTCCAAAAACAGGTGCAGTTTGCATATTCTCCTGCTTTGGTTTTTCCCAAATTCTTGAACTTTGTGAAGTTAACTTAATTTCCCTATCTAAAAATGTAATCTCTTTTTCCTCACACCCATGGGGATTTTTCCATGGAAGATAACACTAACTGTGCCCCTTTATATTGTGAGCTCAACAGAGGAGGTTTGGGGAATCTACTGACGAGGTGGTAATGGCAGCACAACAATCAACTTGTTTTCTCTGTGTGCACTTGCACATGTACGGGCAGAAGGGAAAGGGGAACACACAGAAACCATGGGTTGACACTGAGTCTCCACAGGACATTAGAGTGATTGGAGGGTTTCATCCTCTGACCACTCTGCTGGGAGAGTGTGACTCATTATCACTACTCAAAACTGATGTAAATAAAATTCCAGAAGTTGAAACTCTAATCCTTATTCAGATTCAAAGTTGAGTGTAGTGGCTGCACGAGCAAAAAGCATGTAAACTGTCAAACATATATACATGCCCACACAAATCAGTAATTGTACATGCAGCTGAGGAATTTAAGAACCTGAACTCCCTTATCGCAATCTTGCAAATATAGAAGATTTATTAAAAATAATTTAGTAACAATGTATTGCTGGGTCTAAAAATAAATAAAACAATAAAAAGGTGCCCCACAATAAATCTCATTTTACTGGCAGATTAAATTATGATTACACAATAGCTACTAAAATAAATGTACTTAGAGATTCTCAAACTCTTTGGGGGTACAACAGGATGCTAATTTTTATCAGTAAATGTTGACAATTTGTGTTTTAATGTTTCATAAAGCTTTACCTTTTTGAATCTCAATGTCTGTCATTAAATAATTATCTGACCTCCCCTCATAATTTCCTGCAAGTGTGAACATTTAGATAGATAAAAACCTAAAACAATGCTTTAAAAATTGATACTATATGTCAAAGATATTTTAAAAAATGAGTTCTGCCAAGTCTGCTGATACACCAAAGCATTGATAACACCAGTATGGATACTATCTAGCTGAAACTATTTAAGAATATTTTCCGCGCCGTGGGGGGGGGGGGGGGCGGAGGGGGAGGGAGAGGGAGGATGGACGGAAGAGGAAGGGGGAAAGAGGATCTACAACTTATGATTTCCAACTCCTTGGACTCTGTTCAAGGCTGTCAACCTTGCACTTGAATTAACCTTTTTTCCTTGAAGATCATCCATAATGAACTTTCTACTCAGTACATACAAACTCATATTGACATTTATGCCATACTTTTATGCCTGATTAGTTTAATTTTTGTTCTTGTCATTACAATATTGGATTCCTATGGACAACAGCAGAATGGATTCAAAAGACTCTTCTTTCAACACTTGGAGATGCCTACATCTTATCTAAGGAACATAAATGGCTTCTTTTTTCAAAACTGAAATGTCATCTTTAGGCTCCAACTCACATACAGCCACCAAGACCTCCCACATGAAAAATATGGGAACGAAGGTTTGTTTGCATACTCGGCTGGGCTCTGAGTCTACTGGACTAAGCTATAAATAATCAAGGCCAGAGCCAACTTTAAATCTTGTACAAGAGTTAAACATAAAATGCGTTAGGAGAAAAACAGTGGGCATTTCCTGGAAGAAGCAGCTTTTGTTTTTAAATCTTCTGCTTGTTGCAGACACCATTCTGGAAATTTTGAATCCAGTGTATTTTCTGAGTATCTATGGGACAACAGATAATATGTTGATGCAAATAAAATTATATTTCATAGATTGCCACAGCACATAATTAGTTTATGTCCATGCAGAAAAACATATCACAGACCATGAAATCTGGTCTTTTGTGTAATTTTACCCTATACTATATAGAGAGATTTCATTGGCGAGATCAATGTTTCTCAAACTGGGGGTCCTGACCCAAAGGGGGCTGCGGGGGGTGTGGGGGGGTGGGGTTGCACAGTTGTAAGCGGGGGGGGGGAGGGGGAGGGGAGGAGGGAGTGTCCCGGTATTGCCATCCTTACTTCTGCACTGCTTTCAGAGTTGGGTGGCCAGAGAGCAGCGGTTGCCGGCCAGGCACCCAGCACTGAAGGCAGAACCTCACAAGGAGCAGCACAGAAGTAAGGGTGGCAATACCAAACCATGCCATCACACTGCAGCTGATGGCAACGCTTCCTTTAGAGTTGGGCTCCTGGACAGCAACTCCAGCTGCCCAGCTCTGATTGCAGTGGCTCAATGCAGAAGTAAGGGTGGCAATACTGCAACCTCCCTACACTAATCTTGTGACACCCCGCAAAACCCCATTTTGGGTCAGGGCCCCTATAGTTACAACACTCTGAAATTTCAGATTTAAAATACCTGAAATGATGAAATTTACAATTTTTTAAATCCTATGACCGTAAATTTGACCAAAATGGACTGTGAATTTGGTAGGGCCCTACCAATAAAAGTCATCAAACATATGGATAAGAAACCAGCAAAAACCAAAGTGTATCATAGGACAACAATGATAAAGCTTTAGGAAGGGGTGGGGGGGAGAAGAGATTTGTGCTACGTGTAACAGACTAAAATAAAATATTCAAGTGGTTTTTTTATTTTGTTTTAACAGAAGACATTCATTTCCATCTGCAAGAGAAGTTACTTTCATGTTATAAAAAAGAATGTTCCCCCTCATTAAGAACACAAAAGAACAGGGTAAACATTCATTTAGGAGATACTTGATCATTTAACGAACAAGACCACATTTACAAAAACAAGAAGCTATTGTTTTTGAAGACCCAAAGCAACAGTTTCAAATTTAATAACAAACACATACAGTGGGTCACCATTATAGGAGTTCAAGTAGGATTTCTCTCTCTTTCAAACTCTCCTGCATGGACATGCATTGTAAGTCACAGCCTAGCATAAAATGTTCATAAGCAGATAAGAAGTCTCATTTGATATATCATAGAGTCACAGGTTGGAAGGGACCTCAGGAGGTCATCTAGTCCAACCCCCTGCTCAAAGCAGGACCAACCTCAACTAAATCATCCCAGCCAGGGCTTTGTCAAGCCTGACCTTAAAAACCTCTAAGGAAGGAGATTCCACCACCTCCCTAGGTAACCCATTCCAGTTCTTCACCACCCTCCTAATGAAATAGTTTTTCCTAATATCCACCTAAACCTCCCCCTCTGCAACTTGAGACCATTACTCCTCCTTCTGTCATCTTCTACCACTGAGAACAGTCTAGATCCATCCTCTTTGGAACCCCCATCCCCCCTCATTCTTCTCTTCTGCAGACTAAACAATCCCAGTTCCCTCAGCCTCTCCTCATAAGTCATGTGCTCCAGCCCCCTAATCATTTTTGTTGCCCTCCGCTGGACTCTTTTCAATTTATCCACATCCTTCTTGTAGTGTGGGGCCCAAAACTGGACACAGTACTCCAAATGAGACCTCACCAGTGTCGAATAGAGGGGAATGATCACGTCCCTTGATCTGCTGGAAATGCCCCTACTTATACAACCCAAAATGCCATTAGCTTTCTTGGCAACAAGGGCACACTGTTGACTCATATTCAGCTTTTCGTCCACCGTAACCCCTAGGTCCTTTTCTGCAGAACTGCTGCCCAGCCATTTGGTCCCTAATCTGTAGCGGTGCATGGGATTCTTCCGTCCTAAGTGCAGGACTCCACACTTGTCCTTGTTGAACCTCATCAGATTTCTTTTGGCCCAATCCTCTAATTTGTCTAGGTCCCTCTGTATCCTATCCCTACCCTCCAACGTATCAACCACTCCTCCCAGTTTAGTGTCATCTGCAAACTTGCTAAGGGTGCAGTCCACACCATTCTCCAGATCGTTAATGAAGATACTGAACAAAACCAGCCCCAACACCGACCCTTGGCGCACTCCACTTGATACTGGCTGCCAACTAGACATGGAGCCATTGATCACTACCTGTTGAGCCCGACCATCTAGCCAGTTTTCTAGCCACCTTACAGTCCATTCATCCAGCCCATACTTCTTTAACTTGCTGGCAAGAATACTGTGGGAGACTGTATCAAAAGCTTTGCTAAAGTCAAGAAATAGCACATCCACTGCTTTCCCCTCATCCACAGAGCCAGTTATCTCATCATAGAAGGCAATTAGGTTAGTCAGGCATGTGACTTGCCCTTGGTGAATCCATGCTGACTGTTCCTGATCACCTTCCTCTCCTTTAAGTGGTTCAGAATTGATTCCTTGAGGACCTGTTCCATGATTTTTCCAGGGACTGAGGTGAGACTGACTGGCCTGTAGTTCCCTGGATCTTCCTTCTTCCCTTTTTAAAAGATGGGCACTACATTAGCTTTTTTCCAGTCATCCGGGACCTCCCCCGATTGCCATGATTTGTCAAAGATAATGGCCAATGTTTCTGCAATCACATCGGCCAACTCCTTTAGCACCCTCGGATGCAGTGCATCCGGCCCCATATACTAAATTTCTTTATGATTTTTTCCTATATAAAATAGTTTTGTGAACACTGTTGCAAATATTCAATTTATCTTCAAAATAGACACTGTACAGGTTATATATTCATGTTGTACCTGTTCCCAGGCTACTTGATTTAACTATTCAACCAGTTGGTAATTTTGAATTTTTTAACTGAATAATCGGAATTCATTTTCATCAAACATTAGCATCTGAGATTAAAATTCACTGTTTGCAATTATTCATATCAGTAAAACCTGACCACTCAAATGTACATACATGTTTCGCTGGTCACTCAGCTCTAATACTTACCCACTTAGCGAAGTGCTTTGAGATCACTGGATGAAGTGCTACTAGGTAAGTGCTAGATACTACCAGTATCACCCTGAAGGTATTTTTGTTCAAACAATCAGGGTGGATTTGATTTAAATCAAATTGATTTAAATCCCAAATCAGGAAGACTTGATTTCATCATGAAATTCTACATAAAAGTGCATTCTTGTTGATTGTTATAACTTTAATACATATTATTCACAACTCAGAGATAGATGTAGGTTTCATTTTTAGAAGGTACACACATACATTTTTAAAGTGATTTATTTTGAAAACTTTTCAAATTAGTTTTACAGCTATATCAGAAAATGAAGGATTGATTATTTCATTTACCAAAGGTAACTGAAGCAGATTTTTATGAAGTCATTGGGAGGTGAACTATCTATTCAACAGGTAAATCATTAATATTTGGAGGATTTTCTTGCCATGCTGTATTAGGACAAGATCACCACCAGACAGGACATTTAAATTGTTTCATTTAACTAAAACAATGTTACGTATTCTGGATTTTTTTCTTCAACAGAAAACATATTTTAACAAAATATTTCATTTAACTATTTTAGTTCAAAACAATTTTAACAAAAACAATTAAATCAACTATGTCAGCCAGGTCAACATGAGAAACTTAAAATATTGGCTTCTGCAGCTAACTCAGTCATCTTCACCTTAGTTTTCCTGTTTGTTCATAATCTGGAAAAGAAAAACAAGCTTTCCTGCTTTTTCAGGTCCCGAACGATTTATCAATTTGGAATGAATTAGTTCAAAGGAAGAAAATATTCTTTCTACACCAGCAGAAGCCACTGCTGTTAAAAGTGAGATTATCACTTCAACAGTCTCTGAATCCAAGTGCTTAAGTGACTTCCACCAGTTCACTGGTATGACTTTCTTTAAAACATCATCAGCAAACATATTTCTTGAATGGTTCACCCTTAGCTCTGAAGTCTATTATAGTTACCATTATGGAGGGATGATTGCTGGATGTCCATATCATAGCCAATTCCTCTTCTTCAGCCGTTATGGTTTGACCCTGGTACCGAGTATTGAAAATATGAATGAGCTGCAGACAGTGCTTGTCCCATTCGTTTTATTAATGCTTGTAATTTAACCCTCTGATTGCATATTTCTCTTTTTAAAATCTCAATAGTTTCTTCCAAATTTCAACAGCGTCAGCAATTAAACAGCTATTTCCCTGCATTTTGTTCAAGGCTACAGAAATAGGCTACAGGGTACTCTGCATGTGTTCAACATTTCTCTTAAGCCCAATGTTGAGAACTTTGGCTGTGACAGTGCCATCTATTTTTCACGATTTTGTTCACAAACTGACATCAGATTAGGCCAGTTCTTGATATAATGCTCAAAACAGTCCACTACCGAGTTCCATTGCATGTCGTGTGGGAGAGTTAGCTTGGTTCCTCCCACTTTTTTTCAGAGCAACTGCTGCAAAGTGGTTGCTATGGAAGTATTTTGCAGTTTCAACAACATTAGCCTTTATTTCTGGAACACTGAAGTCTTTGGCTAGAAGGTGCATCAAATGAGCACTGCAACCGTATGTTATTAGCCTGGGACTCCCTTCACTCTCTTCTAAATAATTTCTTCTTATCTTGGATACATTTGCAGCATTGTCTGTGACCAAGCTATGTACTAGACATTTGAATTTTTTCCCCCACAGTTTATTATAGCTTTTACTGCTGCTACTTGTAAGTATTCTGCTGTGTGTGCGCATTTCCTGATGTATCAATTGTTTCTGTAAGGAAGACATTTCCTTCTTCTGTTGTCACACAAGCACATACAACAGGATTATTGCGGACATTGTTCCACCCATCAAGACTCAGGTTAACAATTTTACCATCTAGACCAGGGGTCTCAAACACGTGGCACGCGGGCCACATGCGGCCCGCAGAGTTATTTCCTGCGGCCCGCCATAGCGCCAACTCCACTGGCAGCCAAACTCCAAACATTACTGAGTGTTTATATTTTATTAAAACGCCTCTTTGCATTACAGTTTTTAAAAAGTTAATACATTGACTTTTAATAGAATACTATATTACTCTTCATTTTTTTTCATTTTTGACTATACTTTTGTATCATTGTATGAAAAGGTTTCAGTGATGCGGCCCTCGGGCTAATTTACTAGTTCTCATGTGGTCCTCGTGGTGATTTGAGTTTGAGATCCCTGATCTAGACCTTTTGCACACTGCTCAACTTCTCTTTCATAAACTTTATCCAGCAATCTGTCTGTGACAGATGGACTCTGTTGGATGGACTGTATCCTGGTCTTAATGACTGAACCATGTTAATGAAGTGTGGGTTCTCAAACATATGGAAAGGAGAGTTTGTTGCATAAAGAAACCGGGAAATTTTTTTCATCAATTACCTCTTTTTGTAATATGCTGGTTCTTATCACAAACTTATCTATGGTTGTTGTTTCTGGATGCTGGAGATTTTTCTTCTTTTTGCTACAGGTGATATACTGTGGCTATGTGACATACATGATGTGACAAACACTATCACAGGCAGATAACTCTGGAACTATAGAAAATGATGGTGATCTTGAAGGTGCATAGTCTTCAGAATCCTGTATGTTGAGGATGGATTCTCCTAAACAAAATAAGTCAATGCAGTTATTTAATTATTATTACCATACTGCTCATTTAGTATTACTCATTGCTTTCACTGACACTCAGTACTACTTTAAAGGTGAAATTGTAAAAGGAAGATCTGCCTATTTCAGCTATTTATTTTTTATCACAACTGTATCTAAAATAATAGTACCAAAGAGTAACAACAATATTTTTTGCTCAAACATGAGAATTCAAGAATAGTCCAGAAGGAAGACAGGCAGTCCTTAATAAAGAAGTATGAAATAAAGTTTACAAACCTGAAGATCCTGCATGGTCAGACATGTTCCTTCTCAGGAGGAAGCTGCGTTGAAGATGATGAAAGGAACATTTCTCATTATGTTGTTTCATTCGGGCAACCAGGCCTGGCATTTCTTTGTTGCACAGTTTGCATTTTGCACGCATGCCTGTCTTACCCACAGGTAGAGGAACTTTATTAAAATATTCCCAAACTGACTCTCTTTTACGGCCTGCTGCCATAATAGGTTTTCCCTTCTATTGACAGAATGGTATGGTAGATCTCAAATCAATGAAGGCTACACTCAGACCTCAAGACTTCTGGAATATGCTACTCAAACAGTTTCACTTTTGTTTCTACTGCCTATCCCTCCCTTCTCACATTTATCTCCAGACTTCTTCTCCTTGTCCAGATCTATTCTGCCCCAACAATCTTCTATTCATTGAACTTTTTGAAACTTTGCACTTTGAGAGGTAAGGGATTGACTTTGTGTACACAAATTTGCAGAGGGACAATAGGGTTGAGGTCTGTTATTTCTCACCTCTATATATCAATTTATTTATTTAGAAACATTTTTGCTATTAACAATCATGTTATCTCTGGAGACACAAATCCACAGTTTGAGAACTGCAAAATTAAGCATCTCTGATGGTATCTTCTAGACTGAGCACTGAGTACCATTGGGTAAATTGAAAGATTAACCTAAATAATCTATACAGAAGCCCCTGGGACCTTATAAGATTGGGTTCCTAATCCATGAACTATTGGAACTCAGTTACAAAACTTTTCTTAAACATTATATTAATGTAACATTGTCTCATACTAGAGAATTAGAATTGATAATCCCTGTTCAATGATGAGATATCATTGAGCTATAATGTATCTTAATTAAAACGATCTTTACAGAGGTTTTTTTCCTGAAAAGCCTTTTATCAAAAAAATCCGATTTAATTCTGTAGTAACAATAGGCCAAATAATTTCTTCCATAGGAATAAAAAAACACTGAACAGGAAACTAAGTTTTGATTTGCAGAGTTTGATAAATCATCCTCAATTTGAGTATAAACAGGGGAAGAAGTGGCTCTGAGAAGTTTGTAGAAGCCCACAACAAACCTGCACAGGTGCAATGGGTGAGGAGGGAAGAGTGGGGCAATCACTTGAGCTGTGCTTAGGGACACTCACCAGCAATGGTAAGTCTATCTTAACTTATCTGAATCACTTTCCCCTCCAAGGGAATATTCATGTGTAGAAGGGGTTGCTGTATTTAACATAATTTTACAAGGCCAACATTATCTTGCATGGTAAATTCTTGCTGATTATGAGGAGGATGTCCCATGTTTGTACATGCACTGAATATACATTCATGGAACGGGCTGGTAAAGGATGGGTAAAAGTCAGTTTATGTGCATAGTTTTGAGTAAACACTATCAATTTTTTTCTCCCCTTTGTGAGTATTTCTCAAAGGAATAAATTTGACCCCAGGAAGAACTTTGCACAGTTATTTATATTTCTTTAACATTTCCCGAGAGCTGGTCTATATTAGAGAAATTGCAACAATATGCTTAGCCACTATTATGTCTTGTCTTTTAGACTGTAGGTCCTTTGGGGCAGGGACCGTCATTTTCTATACATTTGTACAGTGCCTATCACAAAGGGCCCTCCACTTGCTTAGCCTCTAGAAATCCCTGCAATATCAATAAAACAATTTTAAAATAGGTTTTG
Source organism: Macrochelys suwanniensis (assembly GCA_033296515.1). Lineage (NCBI taxonomy): Eukaryota > Metazoa > Chordata > Testudines > Chelydridae > Macrochelys > Macrochelys suwanniensis. The sequence goes on along the minus strand of CM065781.1, from coordinate 53,566,428 downwards.
TTACACTGGTTCAGTAGTGATGGTGGTGGCGGGCGGGGGGGGGGGGGGGGGGGGGGGGAGGGCGTGTTTCATAGCCAGCCCAGATTGTAGGATGGGGACTAAGAGTCAGCAGAGTTGCACGCCTGGGTGGGCTATAATAATTGCCAGTCCACGGTGGTCCTCCTAGGTGAAAGAGGCTACCTTTGGTTAATTTACAGAACTTCTTTCAGGTGCTGGAATTGGCTAGCCTGTCCATAAAAGAGCAGAAAGAGGCCTTTTGTTGATCTGTCATCGGCTACTGCAGAAATCTAGATGGGGCCCTGAGCTGTGGTTAGGCTTAGGAATAAGGCAGTCCCAGCAAATGATATGATGCGCTCTACATTTGTGAACTAAGAAAAGTGTAGGGAAGCCACTGACAGCTGTGTGTGCCAGGGCCTTACCCCTTTTGCTGCTGCTTTTAGGAAATACACTAAAGGTTTAATACATTTGTGACCCCCTGACGAAAACAAAAACAAATACCCTAAAAACTTGTTCTTGTTTAAAGTTCTTATTTGACAGTTATAATTCACAAACTCACTTGTACTGATTTAAGCTAAATCAATTTAAGCAAGGTTTAAACCAGTTTCAGTGTCTAAATTAAGGGTTTGCATGAGTGTAAATATGTTGTTTTTAAGTCTCTTTAGAAACAATGGAGCAACTTTTCTAAAACAGACCAGCACTTAGAGATTTCCTCCAATGGTGAAAACCCAAACAAGCATGGAATAGTTTAACAAAATCTGAATACCAGAGCATAAGATGTTTTCAGTATGATGAAACATCATTAGTAGACTATACTTTGGCTTTCTAATTCCCAATGAAGACAGTGCTATTTGAGAAATATTCTTATTATAATTGTATTTTAGATTAAAATAATATGTATTATTTGTCCAGAACCACTTGCTGCAGCCTGGTATGCTACTTTCAGTATTAGCTTATATTCAATTTATAATCAAGATGAGGTTTAAGCTCAGCTATTCACCTGCAAAACTAAAAGTATCAATCCATTCTGAAATTCACCAATATTAGCTTCATTAAAACATACAGTAGCTTAATTGAAAGGATATTTTATCAAGCACTTCTAATTGTGAAACTGTTATAAATGTTTCTGTGAATTGAGCATTAACAGATTCTATAGCTCTGGTAGGGATGATAACCTGACTTTGCATGAAATAAAAATAGTTTGACAAAAAATATCCAACACTGTATCCTCGTACTATTCAATAAAAGCAGCAAACTCTCTCTGTGTGTGTGTGTGCGCGCGCGTACACAATCTTATATCCAATAGTGTGAGGCTAATCCTATGACAAAGCTCTGAGAAGGATACTTGAGAACAGTTATCACTCCTATGACCTTGACACCAAAGTTGGTCTAACAACTTCTATACAATTTAGTGACGTGTGAAAACAGATAATGGTGCAATACATAGAAATGGCAGCATTTAAAATTCATAGTACCACAAGGCCATTACTTTTCCCACTGGGCCACTTGAACTTTAATAATGTCTGACCTGGTTGGCCAATAAGTTCTAGCTGAAGACAGAGGAAAATTGCCAGTATTAGATACTGTTTGAATGATTTTTCATTTAGAAAGATTTTAGAAATTCCTTTAAAAACAGAGCACCAATTCTTCCTGTGGACAGCTCATTTTTTTCCGGTGTCTTTAAATGGACAATATATTTTAAGGCAACTTCAATATGAACAGTCTGTATCAAACACATGTACAGAAAATAAAATGCAGATCTAAAAAAAATGCAGATCATCAGCAGAGGCAGTGAACATGTAATATAATGCTAGTTCTCCTGTGTTATATTCCCTCTCCTTTCATCCACATCAGAAGAAATGATGTTCAGGACTACCATTCAACAGTCACAGTAAAAGAACTGTAACTTAAAACATACACGATTACAAAATACCTCAAAGAGAGTTATAATCTCAACAAACAACAACAACAAAAAAAGGCAAGTCATCAAGAGAAGCTGTAATTTTATGTGCAAGTTTGCGCACACATGCATGCATGGAAACAAGAGTAGTATTTCACAGAACACACAGATACTAAATGAAAATGATAAACACCGATTAAAAGTACAATTAAAAATGTAATTGTGAAAACAGACGAGAAAGTCACACAAACAATATAATATTGTGTAACTTCTTAACTGAATGGTCTTGCCTGCCTATATTTGCTAATGCATGCTGAAAATAGAAATATCATTTTGGTAGACCTTATCAAAGTTAAATGGCAGGGTATTTGTTGCATATACACTTAGAGCTTGGAAATCATAAAGAGGTCTTTTGCAGTAATTGCTCTTCCATTAAATTTTTAAGTAAAACCTCTTGTGTGAGGTTTTACTTAAAACATAGAAAATGTTGTAAAATTAAATTTTACGAATTGGAAAATAATTTAGGGCAATACAGAACAATCCAGGTGAAACAAACAGATGCAGTTAACGCAGTAAATATAAAAACTATGTCAAAACAACATATATAAACTCACTCTACTGACCACCGTGCTCCCCTTCTCATCTCTCTCCTCTCAGCTAATCCCCTCCTAACAAAATCCCATCATAAAATTGGAAGGGGGAAGTCATGGAACTAACATGAGGTTAGTGAGTCATCATACTGTTCACATGTTATATCCTTTCTCTCAGCTCTTTGTCTACCATGTCTATTTTGACTGTAAACTCTTCAGAACAGGGACCGTCTCTTACACTGTGTGTGTACAATGCCTTATACAATGGGATTCTGATCTTGGTTGGGGTCCCTAGGCACCACCATAATAGAAATATTAAATATTGCAATATAGAGTGAGTAAATATGCTCAACTGTGGCAGCACAATGAAGCCATTAGAGAGAGAAATCAGTATCCCTATGAAATCCCACGTTTGTGTGTTTAAATGTGTCACTGGCAAACAGTTTTTCCAATATTCAGATTGTTTAAAAGTTACAGTGAAAACAGGATTGTGTGAGACTTATATATGTGCGCTCAGTATTTGGAATCCAGTTTTAGGCTCCTCCATAATAATACCACCTCCAAAAACGACAGCAGAGTATTGAGGGACAAAGCTGACAAGCATTTTTCATCAACAGAACATAAAGTGTTTTACAAAGTTACATTTACACCCTCATTTTAGAGATAGTGTAATGGAGGAGATAAACAGGTTTTCTGACTTGCCCAAGGTACAGAGCAAATCAGAGACAAAGCTGGGCATAGAACCCAAGATGCTTTACACCCAGCTCCATGTCCTATCCACTACACCTGCTACGTCTGCAGGAAGACATTAAATTGATTAAAATACAGGAAGTCATTGTCCAAACTCAGCATAGAACAGAAATAAGTAAACAGCATGATTTTTTTTTAAATTACAATTTTATATCTTGACATTGTAACCTGCCAATCAACTGAGAGTGTGGCTCCAAAAGTGCATGATCAACTGATGCACATTACTCCTACCTATTCCATCAACATTTGTATTTCTATCCTCATCTTGATCAGCACTTTTAGTATTTCCCTCTGGAGATTTGTTTTAAAATGGCAGTGAAATAAAAAAGTCATGCCATCTGATGTGGGTATTCAGTGGTCTTTGTGAACAGAGTTTCGTGGTCTTATTCCAGCTTCCAGGTTGTCTTGCAGTATAAAGACTATAATTACAACGAACACTAAGTGGCAGTTAAGGCAGAGTAGCCAAAGACTGAATGTTCAGAGAGATTGAGTTACCATCTCTTACCCTTAGGGCATATCTCCACTGCAATCAAAGACAGCGGCGGCTGGCCCAGATCAGCTGAGTCCAGCTCACGGGGCTCGGGCTGCAGAGCTATAAAATTGTAGTGTAGACACTTGTGCTTGGACTGGAATCTGGGCTCTGAAATCACGCAAGGAGGGTAGGTCTCAGAGCCTGGGCTCCAGCCCAAGCATTTACACAGGAATTTTATAATCCTGCAGCCCAATCGCCATGAGCTTGAGTCAGCTGATACAAGCTCAGAGACTTGATGCCTTGTGTTTTTTATGGCACCGGAGACATACCCTAGTGACCACCTTCCAGGTCAGAGTTGAGGCCTATAAGATACAGTAATGGGATCACATTGTACTCAGATTGTGATTGCGAGAATCATTTGACAGAATCTTCTCATGTTTTCATTACCATCTATCTGTTCGAGCAATTATAGGGTTCCCTCAACAGCATAGTTTCAGATCACGATACCTCAGCCCATCTGATAAGGACTCTAGGAGATTTGTGATAATATATAGCCTTAATTTGCTTTATGCAAAACGAGAAAGTAATTTCACTTGATAGTCTTCCTTACTTTTTTCCCTTTAAATCTGATCTGAGCACATAACCTATCATTTGTCCTCCTTTTTTTCAGCCATATACTAGCCTCCAAAATGATAAATGCACCAGTGCCATTTCAGAAGCATATTTTTCCTTTCATACTTATTAACTTCAACTCTAAAGATAATTGGACCTTACATTTACATTTAAAAATTAGAAAAATACTTTGGCCTGTATAAAAACATATGTGCCAATTAAAAATCCTTAAAAATAACCCCCCAAACACACTATTTGCTATAAGTATATAATCAAATTTAGAAAACTAGAAATTATATTTAAATTTAGTATTTACAAGCAATTAATTATAAAAACAGCCAGGTGGCTTTCACTACATAAATTACTATTAATGTCATTGGCCTCATGCTGCTACTGTATTTAATATTTGCATGTGTCACATGCCAAGTGCATATAGTGTTGCATAACTATCTCCAGGTAGAAATGAACACCTAAAAAGTCAAAGTTTTTAATGACACCATTATAAGCAGTTAATTTTAAAAAGTTAATGTTTTACTGATGGTTTCTATAAAAGAGGATAATCTTCTGTATACAATTAAAATAATATGTATTTCTAACCAAGTCTGGAAGTTATTTTTTCCCCTTTGCTATGTATGACACAAGTACAATTTTAAGTTGTGTCTATTGTATAAAGTTAAAGATTGAAAGAAAGAAAAACATGCTTACAGCAGAAAATTTAGGATTACAAAGCTAACCATATATTAAAATTTCATTAATTTATACCGCCTCCTTACAAACTGCTAGAGCAGTGTGATATTTTGCTACTTTATTTTTATGTTACCCCTTTATAGTGTGTTACTGTACAGATGTAGGAAGAGCATACATTTTAGAAAGTTTGCTTCCACCTCCACAAGCAGGGATAAGACAAACTGAATCCCACAACACTTCCTTCCCACTAAAAATGTGGTGGAGAATATGAAGTATAAGAGGTCATAAAATCCAAGCTGTTCCTTAGACCTGCATTATATATTTTAAAAATGTCACTTTCACACAAGCTACACACCTAGCGGCAAGAATTTACAAAGAACATCCGAGAAAGTGATTCACAACATGATACAACTCTCCTCTGCAGTTTTTATTTCATTTTATTTCCAACTCCCCAATCTAAAAAACCCTAAGATGCATACACTTCTTAAAGCGCTCTTGAGTGCCTTTTGCACCCCTCTCCTTAAAAGTGACATGATCTTACTACTTTCCCCCTCTGTAAGGGAGCAAAAGAATAAGAATTCTATTGGAAACCTAATCCATGTACTAGATGAAAGAAGTGACCTTGAATGTAAGTATTTTCTAACTTCACCTGGAGGTCAGCTGTGCCACCTGTCTGAACTTCCAGAATTGCACCCACCCAGAGTAGGTGGCTGAGTGGGTATGCTAATTAACTACAACCCAGAAGGTTGTGGGTTTGAATCTTGCTTGATACAACACTGAAAAGAAATCTCCATTTCACCCAGCTGCAAAATGCCCTATGGTCTTCAGGCTAGGGCCCTCAAAGGTGGTCAGATGTGATGTTGGCCACATTGCTGTCTTGTGCACTGTTGGCTATGAAATTGTCTGTGCCTTAATTGCTTCAGCCTGATGAGCCACTGGCTTGGGGAAATTTTGAACTTTGAAGAAGCAAGGGGCAAAGCAGTGTTAAAAGAAAGAGGGGCGGAGACAGGGACAAGGGAAAGCTAACATCCAAAACTACTGTTAAACACAGGGGATTAGCTCAATTTACAGCACTCAATCACATGATTGTTCAAATTTTGTAATTTGATAGTGGAATTGTCAAAATACAGTCAAAAGGGTTTTGTGTTTTAAGTGCGTACGCAGAGGCTATGATTTTCAAATGGAGCCCAAAGAAGGTGGGCACCCAAACTTAACTGAAAAATCAATGGGACCTGGACACCTAACTCCTATATACCCCTTTTGCAAAATCACAAGAGAGTTTTAAAACGTAGCCATTTTAAACTTATAAAGGTGACCCACAAAGAAATAAAAGTGATAGTGGCCTTAGTTGATTTATGGTATATAAAAGACCTGAAAAGTTGTTGTTTTTTCGGTTTGTTCTTTACATTAGAAATATCAGGTCTTAATATGCTATAAGACTCTTAGGAAAACTGCAGAATTAGAGAGGCCATGACATCACAAAAGGCAGGAGACTGGAAAGTGAGAATTCAGAGAAGGGATTTTTGGTCAGACTTTAAATTTCTGTATGTTACTGATAACTAAGTTAACTCAGTTCTCCTGTTAAACACTTAGGGGGAAAGTACTCTGTGAAAGATTCAATACCTCTGCTTCTTAAATTGAGACTTTCAATCCAGTTTCTTCAGTAAAAACAGGGATGTCAAAATCTGGTGTTTTGTTTTTAAAGCAGCAATTTGAAAATTGCATGAATGAAAAGGGACATTTAAAAATCTGTAAATTGTAGTGGAAATAAACATGAAACTCAATTTTTCTTGGTACCGCAAAGTACTTTGTTAATGTACCAGTTTCACTAAACCAATCACAAAAATATCCTTATGTTAAAGTTGACTGTTTATATGTAATCTGTTACCTGGAAAAAAACAGAAGGACTCTCTAGCCACCTAATCACCATATCAATGACACATGCCACAACAGAGAAGCACTAGTTTATTTGATTGATCATGGTAGATAAACTCCAAATAACAGAGAAATTAACAAATGCTTGACATTTGCTCAACATCCATTATTCTGACACTGCTTTCAGAATTTCAAAGCCTGGGAGTATGCTTAATCAACATTCATATTCCCTAGTGAGCTACAGGCACCATATTGCGCCCCGCCTTAGTACTGATGAAAACTGCATATTGGCCATTTCCAAAATGTTCTGGGACTCCACACAGGGCCCCTTCTCTGTCTTGTTCCTGTTCTGCAGTTTTCTTTTAAACACTTCCAAGACAAAAGCATCTGCCAGTTTTTCTCTCTGGGGATGTATGCAAAATGAACTTAACAGTTTTAAGGCAGGAGAAACCCTCACATCTAAATTCATTCATAGGACAGAAAAGGGCCTAAGAGGCCTCTCCAGGGACAAAACCCTGCTGAAATGTTCCCCGACAACAGTGGGAGCTTTATAAAATCTAAGTCCAGACAATTTCCAATTCAAATGCCCAGCATAGCATGACCTTTGTCAGATCTATGAGTCCTAGATGCACCCACTATTTTTTTATTCTAACCAGCACAGACATTAGACAGGGCACTACAGCTAAGCAGGAGGTTCAATATTTGCATGCTCTTCTATTGTGAAAATGTAACAGTGACAGCACTGTGTCGAATTCTTTTCCCTCTAGAACTTTAACTCCATAGGAGAGGCATAGCTGACAGATGACTCTCCCAACATCTGTGTTATGTACACTGCACAGCTGAGGAACCTTGGATCACTGTCATACCATCTTGGAGATGACCTACACCTTTCTTATATCTACCCATTATCTAAAAAAAAAAAACAACAAAAAAACCATTTGAAAAACACACAGATCTTAACAAAAAGTAAATATGGCAAGAAAGATTAACATAATTTATAATCATTAAGCTGTTCACATAGCAGCTCAACATGTTGTATAAACGTACTATACAAAATAATTTATCAGACCTGACATGTTGCACATCATATTGTATTATTTAATATGCTTACTAAAATCTCATGGATCAAGCGCCACTTCTGAAAGCACACAGAAAGCCCTAGAAAAATATTTCTTCATCTTCCATGATTTATTTTGATTACCTTTTACAGCTACATGACAAACTGGAACTCACAAAATTACAAGGTTAGGGTTTACACACCTATTGCTTCATATACTAAAATATAACAAATGGTTTCCATGTCTGTGTAGTATTTTACTTGCATTTAGTATTCAGCAGCACACTGGAAAAAAAAAAAGAAAAGCACTTAGTTTTCTACTGAATATTTTAATGATTTTAAATAGTGCTTACAATAAACATCCTGACCCAAGGTAAAAATGTTAGTGAGACTTTGTATTTGGATTATTTTTGGTAAGGAGAGACAGACAAGTAATGAATTCTATAAATTAAACTGAATCTATTGTTATCAATATGTAGTAAATATTGAGAGGAAAAGCAAATAAAAAACCCAGCCAACCATGAACAGGAAGAATTTTCAAATGTCACTAGAGGAGTTCAGAGTGGTTCCAGTTCCTAATGTATATTTTAAACATATAATTTGATCTTCTGTCTTAGCAGGAAGGTCAGAAATTGTATGCACTGGATGGCCAACAGGACTCCTGCCTATGAAAAGGATAAACCCAGAGGTCATACTGAACTACTAGAAAAATTATTTAAACTAAACAGAGATCTTTTCTATAAAAGCCTATCGTTCTCTCATAGATTGCTGATGACAAAGAAATTCAACAGAAATGGGTGAAAACCAGTGCTATCTCCTCCCTCTCCCCCTCCGTTTTTGGGGAATTAAATTTCATGATCAAAAGGTTGCCAGGGGTGGCCCTAGACTAGCTGCCAGCAACTGGTGCCCTAGGCGAACCATGCAATTGGCGCCCCCCTCAACCCCCAAACCCCAAGAGCAGATCTAGGCTGAAGTAATTGGTAAACTGGGAAACATTTTGCCCGCTTTTTCCTTTTAATGTTTTTTAAGCATTTTTTAAAACAGAGGCTTAATTATTCAATTTGTCTGTCCAACCAATGTTTCTGAAATCAGATAAAATAGAGACACAAAATTTTCAGAATAGATTTGGACACGACAGCTAGAAGGTATTTCAGTCCGATTTCAAATAAAAATGCATTAAAATGTTATATATTTTTTATTATTACAAATCCAAAATCATCCATTATGCTATCCTGTTTTAACTGCCATTACCACCACATCCAATATAGAAAGAAATAAGAAAACTCTTCATTGAACTTTAACCTGTAATAAAAAAAAAAAACAGTCTGCTCTTAAAACATGACTTTTCTTGCTTTAAGTTTTGAAATTTCAGTCACTAGTTCTTTTAGATCCAGTTTTCCAGCTATTTCATGCTCTATTGACATTGTGGCAAGTCCAACAAGTCTCTCTTGCACCACTGTTGAACGCAGATTTTTTTTTAAATCAATTTTAACATTAAGAAGCTACATTCCCCACTAGCTATGGAAACTGGCAAAGTTAAAAGAATGCGTAGAACTATAAAAATGTTTGGAAAACTGTCTGAGTTTATTTTCACAAACAAACTTAAGAACCATTCCACTCCTGAAGAAGTACTTAAGTCATCTTGAAAAAGCCTGAAGCTCACTACACAAATCTGTAGCATCAATGTCTTTTGAATTTTCATGAGTCAATGCCGACTCCAATTTTATCCAAATTCTCTTATCTGTTTTGCTGTTTTCTTTTGCAAGCTGTGGATATCATATAGAAAGCCAAATACTGACTCCAGCTGTTGCATCTGTTGAAATCTTTCGTCAACCGAGTGAATAGCAGTATCAAGGACTGCGAAGTAGAAATTCACTTTGAGCCTTTGTTTTGGGTTCTGAATGGGTGTGTCTTGTCCTTCATAAGAAAACTGCTGTTTCTTTTGCCGAATGCGAACTGGCTCAAATTCTGTCAGAAAGTGTATTTCATCAGCAAGCTCGAAAGAATCTACCAGTGTTCTTTCGAACCCTTCATCACTTCTGAATTCCTCCAGAATAGTTTTAGTTTGCTGCAGTTTTTGAATAGCAGAATGTACGTTCAAGTTCTTTCCTGAAGCTGCTTACTAGTGAGGTTAATCTTGAAAAGGATATTATACCACAAAATGAGTGAAGTCACAAATTTGAACTTGGAAAGGCCATTTACAAGAGCTTCTGCATCTGAATGTGCTGTATTGCCAGATGATCCAGTAAAAGTAGTATCATCAGAAATTTCAATTAGGGCATCATAAATGTTTCCAAGTTCATAGCGAAGAGGCTTCAAAGCATCAATGTGACTCTCCCATCTTGTCTGACTAAGTGGTTTCACAGTTAGAGAATTCACATGGCAAGTCAGAATTTCCCAATGGCGTGTTGAGCCTGAGAAAAACACAAACACGTTGCACCAGGTCAAATAAACTGCTTGCCTCCAAACAGCATCTAGCAGCATCACTGACAACAGAATTCAGAGAATGCGCACTGCAAGAAACAAAAAAGGCCCTAGGATTGATTTCCATCATTCTCCTTTCCACACCATTGTCTTTACCCTTCATATTACTCCCATTATCATAGCCTTGGCCACGTAAGTAATGACATTGTTTCAAGCTCTTGTAGAATAGTTTCGGTCATAAATTCTCCAGTCGTCTCCTTCAGTGGTACGAAACCCAAAAAATGTTTCTTTATGAGCACTTCAACAATATCTTCATCTGCAGACATTTCCATATCCACAAAATGAATGATCGTCATTTGTTCAACATGACTCACAACTGGTGTACAGTCCAGTATTCATAGAATCATAGAATATCAGGGTTGGAAGGGACCTTAGGAGGTCATCTAGTCCAACCCCCTGCTCAAAGCAGGACCAATCCCCAATTGTTGCCCCAGATCCCTAAATGGCCCCCTCAAGGATTGAACTCACAACCCTCAGTTTAGCAGGCCAATGCTCAAACCACTGAGCTATCCCTCCCCCTCTATTATTGAAAAGTATTTTGCAGAACAGGCAGCGTCTACAATTTTCTTTTTAATGGCATTTGCTAGGATTTGAATCAGTTCATTCTGCATATTTTTTCCTAAGTAATGAACCTGTGTTTTATGATCAGTTATTTTACATAGATGCTCCTTCATGACTAGATCAAACAAAGCTAGGTATTGAACAAATTTTTAAAAGTTTTCATTACCTGGAGTGTATAATTTTTCATTTCTACCATGGCCATGGAATGCTAAATTCTGTCCACCGATAACTCTCCCTAAGCAATCAGACACTCTAATATTTGTTGCCAATATTCTTCTTTTTCCTTGATCACACAAATTTTCTTCGATAGCTTTTCCTTTTTTCCCAATTGTAATTCAGGTTCTTTCCAATTCTGAAAACATTCCAAATGTTCTGTACTTCTTTCATGTGAAGAGAGAATTGAAGATGTGTTTTTCCAGTCCTTCAAACCATTTTCTGTAAGTGATGTACCAATTGCTTGATTTCTAAACAACTTGCAGCAAAAGCAAAACAGAGTCCTTCGACACAGAATATTATAACCAGTTTCTATGAATTTTTTCCCCAGTAATGAGTTTCCTCTTATAATGCCGAGCAGAGAATTTTCTTTTATTTCCATACTTAGGGAAGAGAAATTCATGAACTTGTTCGGGTACCTGTTCCATGAGAATTTGCCACACACGGTCATCACATCTGGGCCATGAAGCTAGGTCCCCATACTGTAACTTGTTTGTAACTTCCTCATCCTTTCTTCCTTCTACTTATTTTCTTCAATTTCTGCATGTGCCTCTGAAGGTGAATAAATTTTCTCCACTTCCATATCAGTCTGATGCTGTGAGCTGCCTTCATCTAGAAGTAAGTTTCCATCATCTTGAGTTTCCAAACTGCCTTTTTGTGGATGTGAGATACCCTCATCTCGAAGTAATATACCTTCATCTTGATGTTCCAAACTGCTTCCATGCGGATGTGAGCTAACTTCCTCTCCAAGTAAAATTCCTTCATCTGGAGTCTGTGGACTGCTTCCATCTTTATTTGGATTACAGAGAAGATATTTCAGGAAGGATCCCTGCTGTTTTGCTTGGTCCTTTTCCTTCTCAGCCTTTCGTTTACAATACTCAGCTCCTGAGGGTTTTGTTTTTCCTCTTTTCCGCCATGGGGCATTTGAATATTGTTATGTACTGTGCTCCCGACTGCAAGCATTATAGTGTTAAGGATGGCTGACACCCACCAGATGGTTGGCAATTTAAACCACACTACAGCCATCCCAACACGTCTTTTCACTGCTTAAAGGTTCAATGATTAGTAACAGTCACTTACCTATTACAGCGTTTACACGAAAACAAAATGACCTTTTTCGATATTATAACCCGACACCGGTTGTTTGGAAAGTAATCCCGTTCCTCACGGCTACCCGCTTGGAGTGTGACATCGTCACTTTTGTAGTCTACTAAGCGTTAACGCTGTTACTTTTCTTTTATGGACCTATTTATTACACATGAACCAATTATAACAAAGAAGAGTTCATAATTATACAGCACGATAATAACACTAAGGTTTAATAATGTTTAAAGATATAAATCCAGAATGTGAGTAATGCTGAAAGATGTTATTCTTTATTCTTTGGCACCAAGAAACACAATAGTCACAGGATTCGCTCGATGCTTAACCATCTACCTGTGACGTATGTTAAAATGACCATTTGACATGTATCAACTCACGATATCTCTGCTCTACATGAATTTACGGCTATGCGACCTTGATGTATATTCAAGTTAGGTGTCACTAGCATTGCAGCTCTTGCCACTGGCGAATGTGTTTCATTGTGGATGAGTTATTACTTATTAAAGTTACAGAGTGGGTCATCTTGACCCTACATTGCAAATTGAATATTTTCCTGCTAAAATATTATTTTTGCAGTAAATAAAAGATTTGCCATATTAATAAATTCTCAGAAATGTAGAGAAATTAATTATAATTCATATTCCCTCCATATGCGCATGGGAATTGAAATAATGATATCTTCGTTATTTTATTTGTATTTTTTTCATCTTTTTCTAATTTGATTTTTTCCCCTCTAATTTGGCGCCTCATTTAACTTGGCACCCTAGGCAACTGCCTATTTCACCGCTATGGACGGGCTGCCCCTGAAGGTTGCATTTCTAATCTGAAAACAGAATAATGTATAAACGTATTTCTCATATAAGTATCAGTTTATTTGTCAGACTGAAAACACAAACTATCCAGGAACTCCAATCACTAGAGCGTCTGCCAAGTATTTAAAAATACAAATCTTTCTTCTTAGCCTGTAGGAGAAATAGCTTGATTAGTTTACAGGTTTTCATTTCTTTGTATCGTCTGTTTTTTTCATTTAGCTCTTAAAATATCCAGAGTTCTAATGGTCATAGAATCACAGAAATGTAGGGCTGGAAGAGGCCTCAAGAAATCAAGTCCATACTCTGAGCAGGATGAAGTAAACCTAAACCATCCCGGATATGCATTTGTCCAACCTGTTTTTAAAAACTTCTAATGATGGAGACTTCACCATCTCCCTTGGAAGCCTAATCCAGAGATTCACTACTCTTACCATGGCTACATCCACACTACCCGCCCGATTCGGCGGGTAGCGATCGATGTTCTGGGATCGATTTATCACGTCTCGTCTAGACGCGATAAATCGATCCCAGAAGCGCTCCCCGTCGACACCGGAACTCCAGCTCCGCGCGAGGAGTAAGCGGAGTCGACGGGGGAGCCTGCCTGCTGCCGTGTGGCCTGCGGTAAGTACTTTTAAAAATCGATCTAAGATATTCGACTTCAGCTACGTTATTCACATAGCTGCAGTTGCGTATCTTAGATCAATGCCCCCCCACCCCCCACTGTGGACCAGGTCCATGAGAAAGTTTTTCCTAATATCTACTTTAAACCTCCCTTGCTTCAGATTGAGCCCGTTACTTCTTGTCCTACCTTCAGTGGAGATGGAGAACAATGGATATATGTCCTCTTTAGAACAGCCCTCTTAACATATTGGAAGACTTATCAGGTCCCCCCTCATTCTTTTTAAACATGCCCAGTTTCTTTTAACATTTCTTCATATGTCAAGTTTTCTAAAGCTATTTTATCATTTTTGTTGCTCTCCTCTGGACTCCCTCCAATTTCTCCACATCCTTCCTAAATTGTACTGCCCAGAACTGGACACAATACTTCAGCTGAGGCCTCACCAGTGCTGAGTAAAGGAGGACAATTACCTCCTATGTTTTACATACAACCCTACTGTTAATACACCCCAGAATCATATTAACCTTTTTTGCAGCTTGTCTTTTGCAGGAGTTCCATCCTCTAGGTACAGACCTTGTAAAAGTTCTGTCTCCTGCATTCATGAGCCTCTCTTTATTGACTGACAGTTTCATTGTTCCAGTGGAACATAGTGCAGTAGAAAGCCATGGAAATGTGGAGAGAGAGAATTTCATAGAGGATTCTGAATCTCAGAAGTTGACATGAACTTCCTTCCATGCGGAGCCAGTGCAAGGAGCAGATCACTAGTTTAATGTGTTCATGATGGCCTATTCTAAGCAGATGAGCTGCACCACTCTACCAACTTTCGTTTTATCAGAATAGGTGACTTCACTCCTATAGAAGAGTCGCAATAAAAATAATTGGAGGTCACAAATGTGAAAACTCATTAGCTGGTTTGCGTCTGATAGGATGGTGTGCAGTTTTCTAGCCAGCACAGATAGAAGCAGGTGCTTTGTCTCACCGTTGCTACTTGGGCATCCTATTGCAATGATGAGTTCTAAAGGACCACATGAAATAATATGAGTGAAAATGCCCATCATGATGATTGAAGGCATTATTTGCATGCTGCTGTCACTTTTGCTCATGTTGTCTCACCAGTTCTCCAGTTTTATATGTGTTGTAAAACATGGGGAATTGGATTAAGCCAGTGGGGTGCTGCAGGTGAAGGAATAAGTTGCCCTTAGCACCACCTTGGTCTGTCTGAGAAGGACCTGTGCCTTTTCATGGCATTTTTGTTCATCCCTGCTGTTTCTTGAAGGCAGGGCAGGAATGTCTGGTGACCAATGGTACCAAATGCTACTGAGACACCTGACAGAGGCTGGGTATAGATGTATTTTCCTTGTGTATGTATAAGAAGTCATCCACCAGAGCAACCTAATGCTGTTCAGAAGTCCAAGAAAGTGGCATTGGTGATTGTTTATTGCTAGCTTCTAAATTTATCTTGCCTAGAAAAGGAAGATTAGACACTGGGTGGTAGCTCAAGAGATCTCTAGTATAAAGCAATGTTTTCTGTAGTACTGGTTGGACTACTAGATGGTGCTTTAGGGTGGGTGGTAGATCCCCCTCATAAAAGGTGGCCAGTTTTTAGAAGGGGTCCCAGGTATTCTCTACTCTCTTCCCACTCAAGAAGGAGAGGGGTCAAAGCACAATAATGAGAGAATGTCTTCACAGAACCAATAAGACGCTGTAGTTGCTAAAAACCAAAAACATGGCAGAACTTAATATATAGGGTGAAATCTTGGCCCCAAGTCAATGGTAGTTTTGCCATCATCTCTAAAGGGACCAAGATTTCATTTTCAGTGTGCAGGAGTTGATCAGATGTGTTAGTAACACTGCCTCTAAGAAAGACATTGTTTCCTCAAACTTTCTTCTGGTGGATTGCCACTAAAATAATAAGGTAAAAGTGGAAATAGAGAAAAAAAGTTACTGTATTATAAATTCTCACTGAAATCCTTATCAAGCCCCGAGGTAAGTGGGGAAGTGGGATACCGGGAGGAAGCACAAGTAGGTGAGTGCAAGAGGGGAGGGCTCCTGCCCCATACTGGGACAGCAGGACAGTCGGTGAGTTATCTTAAATGCCTATACACAAATGCAAGAAGCCTGGGGAACAAGCAGGGAGAACTGGAAGTCCTGGCACAGTCAAGGAATTATGATGTAATTGGAATAACAGAGACTTGGTGGGATAACTCACATGATTGGAGTACTGTCATGGATGGATATAAACTGTTCAGGAAGGATAGGCAGGGCAGAAAAGGTGGGGGAGTTGTGTTGTATGTAAGAGCAGTATGACTGCTCAGAGCTCCAGTATGAAACTGCAGAAAAACCTGAGAGTCTCTGGATTAAATTTAGAAGTGGGAGCAACAAGGGTAATGTCCTGGTGGGAGTCTGCTACAGACCACCAGACCAGGGGGATGAGGTGGACGAGGCTTTCTTCCAGCAACTAACAGAAGTTACTAGATCACAGGCCCTGGTTCTCATGGGTGACTTTAATCACCCCGATATCTGCTGGGAGAGCAATACAGCGGTCCACAGACAATCCAGGAAGTTTTTGGAAAGTGTAGGGGACAATTTCCTGGTGCAAGTGCTGGAGGAACCAACTAGGGGAAAAGCTCTTCTTGACCTGCTGCTCACAAACAGGGAGGAAATAGTAGAGGAAGCAATAGTGGATGGGAACCTGGGAGGCAGTGACCATGAGATGGTCGAGTTCAGGATCCTGACACAAGGAAGAAAGGAGAGCAGTAGAACAGAGACCCTGGACTTCAGAAAAGCAGACTTTGACTCCCTCAGGGAACTGATGGGCAAGGTCCCCTGGGAGAATAACATGAGGGGGAAAGGAGTCGAGGAAAGCTGGCTGTATTTGAAAGAATCCTTATTGAGGTTGCAGGAACAAACCATCCCGATGTGTAGAAAGAAAAGTAAATATGGCAGGCGACCAGCTTGGCTTAACAGTGAAATCCTTGCTTGTCTTAAACACAAAAAAGCAGCTTACAAGAAGTGGAAGATTGGACAAATGACCAGGGAGGAGTATATAAATATTGTTCAGGCATGCAGGAGTGAAATTAGGAAGGCCAAATCACACTTGGAGTTGCAGCTAGCCGGAGATGTTAGGAGTAACAAGAAGGGTTTCTTCAGGTATGTGAGCAACAAGAAGAAAGTCAAGGAAAGTGTGGGCCCCTTGCTGAATGAGGGAGGGAACCTAGTGACAGAGGATGTGGAGAAAGCTAGTGTACTCAATGCTTTTTTTGCCTCTGTCTTCACAGACAAGGTCAGCTCCCAGGCGGCTGCACTCCGCAGCACGGTATGGGGAGGAGGTGACCAGCCCTCTGTGGAGAAAGAAGTAGTTCGGGACTATTTAGAAAAGCTGGACGAACACAAGTCCATGGGGCCGGATGCACTGCATCCGAGGGTGCTAAAGGAGTTGGCCGATGTGATTGCAGAGCCATTGGCCATTATCTTTGACAAATCATGGCAATCGGGGGAGGTCCCGGATGACTGGAAAAAAGCTAATGTAGTGCCCATCTTTAAAAAAGGGAAGAAGGAAGATCCGGGGAACTACAGGCCAGTCAGTCTCACCTCAGTCCCTGGAAAAATCATGGAACAGGTCCTCAAGGAATCAATTCTGAACCACTTAAAGGAGGGGAAAGTGATCAGGAACAGTCAGCATGGATTCACCAAGGGCAAGTCATGCCTGACTAACCTAATTGCCTTCTATGATGAGATAACTGGCTCTGTGGATGAGGGGAAAGCAGTGGATGTGCTATTTCTTGACTTTAGCAAAGCTTTTGATACAGTCTCCCACAGTGTTCTTGCCAGCAAGTTAAGGAAGTATGGGCTGGATGAATGGACGGTAAGGTGGATAGAAAACTGGCTGGATGGTCGTGCTCAACGGGTAGTGATCAATGGCTCCATGTCTAGTTGGCAGCCGGTATCAAGTGGAGTGCCCCAAGGGTCGGTGCTGGGGCCGGTTTTGTTCAATATCTTCATCAACGATCTGGAGGATGGTGTGGACTGCACCCTTAGCAAGTTTGCAGATGACACTAAACTGGGAGGAGTGGTTGATAGGCTGGAGGGTAGGGACAGGATACAGAGGGACCTAGACAAATTAGAGGATTGGGCCAAAAGAAATCTGATGAGGTTCAACAAGGACAAGTGCAGAGTCCTGCACTTAGGACGGAAGAATCCCATGCACTGCTACAGACTAGGGACCGAATGGCTGGGCAGCAGTTCTGCAGAAAAGGACCTAGGGGTTACGGTGGACGAAAAGCTGAATATGAGTCAACAGTGTGCCCTTGTTGCCAAGAAGGCTAACGGCATTTTGGGCTGTATAAGTAGGGGCATTTCCAGCAGATCGAGGGACGTGATTATTCCCCTCTATTCGGCACTAGTGAGGCCTCATTTGGAGTACTGTGTCCAGTTTTGGGCCCCACACTACAAGAAGGATGTGGATAAATTGGAAAGAGTCCAACGGAGGGCAACAAAAATGATTAGGGGGCTGGAGCACATGACTTATGAGGAGAGGCTGAGGGAACTGGGATTGTTTAGCCTGCAGAAGAGAAGAATGAGGGGGGATTTGATAGCTGCTTTCAACTACCTAAAAGGGGGTTCCAAAGAGGATGGATCTAGACTGTTCTCAGTGGTAGAAGATGACAGAACAAGGAGTAATGGTCTCAAGTTGCAGAGGGGGAGGTTTAGGTTGGATATTAGGAAAAACTTTTTCACTAGTAGGGTGGTGAAGCACTGGAATGGGTTACCTAGGGAGGTGGTGGAATCTCCTTCCTTAGAGGTTTTTAAGGTCAGGCTTGACAAAGCCCTGGCTGGGATGATTTAGTTGAGGTTGGTCCTGCTTTGAGCAGGGGGTTGGACTAGATGACCTCCTGAGGTCCCTTCCAACCCTGAGATTCTATGATTCTATGAACTATTCCTCAACACAAAATACAATTTAGATTTCTAAGATTATTTTTGGGTTGCAGACTATTATGCTGCTTTCACTGAATAGGACACTTAGAAGGATAAACAATTACAAAAATGACTGTTACAAGAGCATACATTTTATTTAGTGATATGATAAGCTTAGAAGCATATATCAAGAGCAAAATGGCCGTGGTCATTAATTTAGGCAATAAATCATAGGTCTTGCCAACAATGATGGCAAACAGATGCTAACAAGGAAATGTATTATTTAATATTGCCATGTGTTATAAAAATGTAAGTGTATTTAAGACGTCTTAAATTTTTATAATAATTGCATTTAATACATTACTGTTTTGACACATACAAGAATAAAATTTATAGATCCCAGTCTGTAGATGTTTCCTCTTCTGTGAATATGGAGTATATTCCAGAGATTAAAAAAAAAAAAAGAGCAAGACGGAAAACAATGTCTTGTTGTTTTGTAGTGAACGCTGTCAGTACTGAAATTCATTAGATGAACCAGACTACACGTGTACTTTACATAAATAGCAGGTTTTCTTCAAAATTCCCAGGAAACACAAATAGCAATGAGATTTTAAACATAAAATTCTGAACTGTAGTAGCTAAGTATTTTTCTTATCTATGGGATAGCAAAGAACCCAGTGTTTGGTACAAGGTTAACATGGACTTTAAAAAAATATAAAAGGTCAATATTTTAAATAATTCATGATAAACCTTGCAATTTATGTAACTTGGCAAATTTTTATCCTACTACTCAACTTGCTTCTCCCCCCACATCCGTTTAATTCTTCCAGTGCTACGGTAAAATGTTCATCAACAAGATTCTTTGAAGAATCATTAAAAACAAAGTATCTTCCAACACTTCTCACATACACCCATCATCTTCCCAATAACCATGAAAGACACAGAGCATTGCCCTTTGGTTCAAGTACTAAAATCTGAAAGCTCAGGGAAAGCAGTCATGATTTTTAGTCAGGCCAGCCACACTAGAAACAAAACCATTGCGCACATCTCTCTCTTTCCAATTCTATATCGCTCCCTCCAGTACAGCAGGCTATGATCTCCTAACATGTAGAGCAGATAAGACTATGTTGACTTTTTCAAACAATCATTTTTGTTTCACTGTAACAACGTGACTGCTCAGTTAATGACTTATTTTGTTTGTATATAATTTTGTTTAACTTTCCTTTTCAATCAGCTCTCCCAAGTATCAACACAGTTCCCTTTCTTGCAAGTGCTACAGTCAATGCTTTAAAACACTTGAGGAAGCAGTGATCAGTGTATAGAAACTAAATTCTCTTCATTAAATCTACTGAAGCAGATATTAAAAATGCATTTAATATACTGGCGATGGTTGGTGGGCATCACTGACTGTGACAGGCCAGTTACTGATGAGCTGCTGTCAGACGGCCTTCTCAGCAGGAATCTCTGTCTAAGGCTGCTGAAGGACAGCAATATCTTCCCTTGTGTGTAAGCTCTATTCATCTCCCAAGTATTTACTAAATCACAGGCCTCTGCACACAAACCCTGCGTTTCAGCACATGCTAACAAATGATGGATAGCCTAGTCAATTCGTTATGTCCTGAAAGCGTGATTTCCTGCCATTCCAATCATCAAACCTCTAGAGCCTTCAGAGCTGATCAGTCCTGGAAAACATATTTTGCAGGCTCTATTAAAAGAGTAGAGGTTCCTTCCATTAGAGTCTCCAACTTTTTTCCTCCTGGCTGATTTAAAAAAAAAAAAAAAAACTGCACAAAACCATCACTATTATCTGTGTAAACTATTCAGTTTTCTGGGCACACATCATTAGCGTGTTAGTAAAACAGGACTCTCCTAGAATATTAGTTGGTGGATTTAATTTGGCTAAATAAAATAAAAGCATTCTAATTTTTACAGTAAACACATATATACCATTTTATAGATATGACGTCTTTATTATGTAACCTACGGAGGGTCTAAAACTTTTTCTTGTATAATGGCGCACATTTGAACAAATACCTTCTAGGAATAGAGCTCTCACAAGGACACATTCCCTTTGTATTATTCAATCCCTGTGAAATATATCAACACAATTCCTTTAATTGTATTCCTGCTAAAGGGAGAAGCCATTTAGGAATAAACGTCATGTGTTCCGAAGACAGGCTGGCTGTCAAAGGAGTAAAGCTTTTAGATTTTTTTTAATTCAATAAGGTAATATTTGACACCTTATTTTCTACATGCTAGGAGAACATTTTATATTGAGCTTTGCTAGTCAATGACATATAGGGGCAAAACACACATCTCACCTTTTACTCAGACAAACAATTGAACAAGTTGGTCTACTGAAGCTAGAGTGTCAGCTGTGCTTAAATATATTTTGGTTCATGGTGGGGAACAGAGCCGAGTTAAAGTAAATAACCATCTGGTGATCCTAAAAACTAAGTTTTCTATTTCTCCGCTTGCTAGGTATGATCCATCCAGATCCAGCACAAGCCTTTCCACATTGCCCTGCCATTCACCTCTACCTTGACCTGGAGATTAAGCTCACTTTTATTGCACACAGAGGTCATCTGTATTAGGTCAAAATTCAAAGTCCCTTGTCAGCTAAGGTTGATATATTCCAACCTTTCCTACTCTAATGCATCAAATTTTTCATGGTGAGGTCATATTCAGCAGACAGTGTATTCAGCAATTTATTGTGCCATTGTAATATAGCTCAGACTATGATTTTCCACAAAGCTATTACATGAATAAAATATTTTTCACTATGATGCACCAAATCTCTTTCCGTAAAACTCTTAACCTGAACTTGTTTTCCAACTTCAGAAGAATGATACAATAAGTAATTGTCCCTGAAGTACAATCTAAATTACCATTTTTACCATTACAATCCTTCGCTACACGAAATATGACTAACAAAAGCCCAAAATCCATGAGTCAATTAAAAAAAAAATCACATATGGTCAGTGTTAAATCTTCCATGCCATCCTTACTCAACAGCCACAATAATCGGGCCTTTAAATCTACAAACATCTGTTTGTCTTTCAGAGGACACCAAAGTTGCTGCACGATGAAATACTGCAAAGGACAAAAGTGCTACAACAGTTATATTACTATGCTACTAATTTTTATTATTACAAATGTATAACTTTACAAAGCATCATATTAAAGTATGTTGTGACCACCAAAAACGAGTACAATTAGTCTATTCCTTTAACAAGTTTATTCTTTCCTCTGTATTTAAGACAAGTGCACCTAATATACAACAATATTTTGAAGTATAGCACATTTCTAGGAAATATATTTCCAGATATGCTTCAACAAGATGCTTTAGTCTTTATACTTCACCATTAAATCCCACCAATTTCAATGGGCTTTGAATAAAGGCATGGGCTGATTTTAACACATTTGTTATTGCACAAATTCCTCAGGACAAGACAGACTCACTCTTTACCTAGCCAATATGACTGCAATTCAGATGCTTCCCCACGTGACAGTTCCTGCTCCACAGCCATCATAGTTGAACATTTCACAATTGTAACAAGCACTGCTCTTTGCAGAGATGAACTAGCAAAAGAAATAAGCTATAGCTGTCACATCTCAGCTATAACAACCCTGAATACATCTCAGAATAGACACAGAGAAAAATAAAATAAGAAGTCTTCAACCCAATGTTCTTACCCCCTTCACGTATGGGCAAATCTATTCCACAAATGTAAAAGCAAACAAACCTTTAAGACAAAAAATTCACACTTCCACCCAAAAAATAAGTCTTCAAGCTTTCTTCTTCCCCATTAACTCTTCTAGAGTGAGGTGAGCACAACTTTCATTTTGGCTGTGTACTACCGCAGTCTCGCATGGATTTTGGTCATTTCCATGCAACTTGTTTTGCATATGTAGTTAAAAGTTCAGGTCAAGTCTTGAAAAGAGACTTTGCATTTTAGCATTAACACAAATTGTATGCACGCATGTGCAGGGTTACTTATACACAATAGCTGTTGGGAAGCCATATCCCACCTTTCTGAATAAGCTTCACTAAGAGTCAGATTTTCAGTCATACATATATTCTACTTCATGGCTAAACTGTAGATTAAAACACCTCTCCAGATTCAAGTCAGTATTCAGCCTTTTAACAGCTTCTTTATAACAAAAGTTACAATTTCCACATTGCAACTTACTCAAGTAATTGGGGACTTATATTCTAATTCACTTACTATAAAGTTATTTTGACTGTAATAGAGTTCATTGTAATTGGTTCTTACGACATACAAGATTTCAGTAAGTTTATACAGAATTTTTCAAGCCTCCAACTGACTAAGATCTCATCCCGTAGTCTCAGGCCATTTACGTGCTTAGCTAAATGTAGCTTGAAGTGCAAGTTAAATTTTAAATTATATTAGCTTTTGCTCCAAATACTATTGACAAAGCAAAACAGTAGTGTAACATATCATCCATAAATGATGATATTGAGTTTGAAGGCTCACAGACAGACAAAAAAAAATTAAAACCTCTCAAGGAAACTAGTATTTGTGTAGGCTGCTAGAGATGGTATATATTCCAAATAAACTAAACTGGTGCACTACTGCAAAGAGTTGCCACTTCAATCTCACCCCCACCCCGATCACTTTCTGCTACTATTCAGAAACCCATGGGTAGCGGTGAAACTGACAAGAATCTTGTCAATTTTACTCTGCTGTTGCTTAGAGCTTTCCCAGGCAGGCGATGACTCAGAGACTAATGCTACTCATGAGAAAGACGACACCCCTCATTTCTTCCTTTACAAAAATAAAAGGAGGCTGGGAGAGGTAAGACAACAGGAATCCTCACCTTCCCATCTCAAAACAGCCAGAAAGCTCTGGGTGGTAGGGATGATGCTGGAAGAAGAGGAAGAGAGTGTACTAACTTGATTTATATATTTTTAATAAGATTACAAAAGTGGTTGATAGAAGTAATACTGTTGATGTATACTTATGCATATGACTTGGTACCGCTTGACATTTTAATTAAGAAACTAGAGGACCACAAAAATCAACATGGCATACATTAACTGGATTAAAAACTGGCTATCAGGGTCTCAAAATGTAATTGTACACAGGGAGCCATCATTGAACAGGTATGTTTCCAGTGGAATCTCACAGGGAATGTTTCTTAGACCTATTCTATTTACCATTTTTATCAATTATCGGGAAGAAAAGATAAAATAATCACTGATAAAATTTGCAGATGACAAAAAGATTGGGGGAAGTGGAAAATAATGAAGATGGTAGATCACTAATACAGAGAAATCTGAATTATTAAGTAATCTAGGCACATACAAACAATATGCATTTCACTACAGACAAATGTCTATCCTGGAAAGCAGAGACTGAAAAAGACTTGGGATCATGATGGATAATCATATGAATATGAACTCCAAGAGTAAATGCAGCCTAAAAAGCTAATGTGGTCTCTGAATACAAAAAGAAGAGACTATCGAATAGAAGAAGGGAGGTTATATTATCGGTGTTTGGCACTGGTGTGACCGCAACTGGAATACTGTACCCATTTCTGGTGTCCACAATTCAAGGATATTGAAAAATTGGAGAGGATTCAAAGAAGAGTCACAAGAATGATCTATAGATCCATGCCTTATAGTAAAAGTTCCAAGGAGCTCAATTTATTTAGCTTAAGAAAGAAAAGGTTAAGGGGTGATTTTTTGTATTGGTGATTACCTTGGCTTGTTGGATTTTTGAATTAAGGACATAGTCTATGGAACTTCAGCACTGCACCCTCCACTCTAACAACATGGAGTGTAATTGGCAATTTAAACATAAAAGTTAAAGTTAACTGCATTGTTTTACTAGAAGCTACAGATGGAAAAGACCTATCAGTTCTGTACTATGCAACTCATGACACCCCCATTGCACATATATAGATTTGTAGGATCAAAGTATCTGGTAAAGGATATGTGGGGAGGTGAACAGAAAGTTCCTGAATGTGTTTGAAAGTCTGTGTGATGTTAAATCAACATGTAAAACCAGTGCAATTTTGTGTATGAACACTCATATCAGATTAGACAGTCCACAATCCAAATTGCATCACTTTACCTAAAGATGTGATGTTTAATTAAATCAGTTTAATTGGTGCAAGTTGTGTGCATAGACCAAGTCTGAGATGATCTATGGTTTTGTAAACAGAGGAAAGAGAAAGCTTGTTGAAGGCTGAGGGCTGGTGTACACTAAAACCAGCATAGCCACTTCTTTCAGAGGTGTGAAAAATCCACACCCGAGAGACATAGCTATGCCAACCTAACCTCCAGTGTAGCTACCTCCTCTCGGGGAGGTGGATTCACTACAGTGACAGGAGAACCCCTCCCATCGCTGTAATCTGTGTCCACAGTAAAGTGTTACAGTGGTGCAGCTACAGCTGTGCCGCTGTAGCGTTTTAAGTGTAGACATACCCCCATTCTACAGCTAACTCTACAAGTGGTATGTCGGCACTAGAAATGCTATAGTAGCACAGCTGTCATGGCGCTGTAGTGCAGACACAACAGCAACAGAATTTTTTCATCAATTTAGCAGTGTCTATACCGGGGGCTTAATTTGTTTTAATTACATCACACAGGGCATGACATTTTTCACAACCTGAGTGACTTAAGCCAAGCTTTTTCATGTAGACCAGACCAAGTGGGCTAAGTGGACTCCAATCTCTGCAAAGCCTGTAGCTACTTCTGGGGTCTCAACTGCTGAAAAACTATTTTCATTTATTTTAAAATATTAAATTTGGGAGGGAGGTGGGAGCTTGCTTTGTAACTGAAATGGAAGCCAGATATTTGAAAGTCCTCTCATAGAATCTTCAGTTGAATGATTTTCCCAACTTCCAGCTTGCTGATTAATAAATCCCAGTGGACTGCTGTAACCATCACAAAAAATGCAACCATAATGTGCATTTTTACTTGCTACCTCAGCAGAGGTTAATGAGAGAATGAGAAAGGAGGCTGAACTACCCTCTTACTCATAGAGGAAGTCCATCCAGCTCAGCATTGAAGCATATTGGTAGAGAGTTTCAGAGAAGTTGGTGTTGCATGATTTTCTGCAAAGAAAATTTAGGCCAGGGAAAGATCATTACTTCTGAGTAATTCACCAACACTAAGGGCTGGTCTACACTAGTCCCGAAGTTCGAAGTAAGATACGCGACTTCAGCTACGTAAATAACGTAGCTGAAGTCGAAGTATCTTATTTCGAACTTCAAAGTACTCACCCCTGGTCCACACCGCGGCACGCAGGCTCCCCCGTCGACTCTGCCTGCTCCGTTCGTGGAGCAGGATTACCAGCGTTGACAGCGTTGACGGGGGAGCACTTCCTGGTTCGATTTATCACGTCTAGACAAGACGCGATAAATCGAACCCAGAAGATCGATCCGACGCGTCCGACGGAGCTGGTAAGTGTAGACTAGCCCTAAGGCTTGGTCTACACTAGGAATTTATGTCAGTATAACTACATTGCTCAGATGTGTAGAAAATCCCCACCCCATAGTGACATAGTTATACTGATCTATTCCCCAGTTTAGACAGTGCTATGTCAATGGGAGAGCTTCTCCTGTTCACATAGCTGCCGCCTCTCAGGGAGGTGGAGTACCTTCGCCGACAGGTAGCATCGTCACAAAAACAGCAAATTGTAATGCCCCCCCCCCCCAAACATGCCTACATAAAGCACTGAGAATATAGTCCTAAATACCTAGAAAATGTAAGTAAATCCCACATGGTTGCCACTATCACCTCATAACCCTCATATCAACCCCCTTCCCAAAAGCCTGGGAAAGGAGATGAGCTTTGCAGCCTCCTGAAGGTTAACAAACATGACCTCTATGATCCCTGGCAGGAAGTAAATGCAAGAAATGAGGCCCCACTCCTCGTGGAGAACAGCCTATTATCCATGCTATCTAAGTAGGTATTTACCTGACTGTGTTGGTGATCTTAACTGCAGCAATATCAGACAGGGAGACAGGTTAATGCTCATCTAGGCAGACGATCCTTGATTGGGCCTTCAACCAACCCAATAGCGGCATGATGTGCTAGGAAAAGTTACAATAGAGTCTGCAGGCCATTCCTTTCCCCGTACTAGAAGGGAAGGGAAATAGCATTCCAAGCAGGATTCCACCTCTATTACCCCCAGTCAAGGATCAAGACAATGATGGCTCACTCAGGCAATTGGATCCATCTGGAGTTTTGCGGTTCACATAGGGTAACCAGGTTTCTTATTTGAGGGGCATCCTTTATTTTGTTCCACATCAGGTCACACAAAACAAACATTACCCCCTAGATAACTGTATGCTGCACGATGAGGGGTGTGCGTGTGTGTGTATGATTTTGCACCATGTAGAATTTTGTACAACCATGCAGGGCTGCCCTTAAAAACAAGCTCTGGCTCCTGTAATCCACGCATTTAGATTGCAGGCCACCCCGCCAGCCCAGAGAAGTGGGGGCTGCACTGGCACAGGGTGGCATCCCAGGGGTGTGGAGTGGAGACAGACTTACCTAGGGAATCTCTCCTTCAGCTTCCTCAGGCTCTGTCTGGTGGGCTGCACGTGCCCCAGGAACTGGGCTATTTCATCATACTGGGCTTTGCTCAGCTTCATGGCTCGCACTCAGGAGCCTCTCAATCACACAACGCAGGGGCTGCACCAGCCAAAAGCGAGGGGAGGGGGGCGCGCCCGCTCTAATCCTAGGGGATGGGGAGAGAGAATGGCGCTGCAGCCGCAGCAAGGCTCTGACACCCCGCGCGAGCGCCCAGAGCTGAGAAAGCCCAGCGCCCATGCGCGGCAGTTACCGGCTCCTGCCGCCCCGCCCTTCAGGCATAAGCGGGGGGGAGAACGAGCGGCAGCGGTTGGGAGGCGTTAACGCTTGGGGGCGGGGCCGCGCCGCAGGCTTCTGCGCGCTGTGGGCAGCCTCTGGCTGTGCCCCTCCTTTCCGGCCACTGGTGCAATGGGAGCGGAGAGCCGTGCCTGCCCCCCCCTTCGCAGCGCAGTGGAGCGGCTACTCCGTGGTGGCTGCCCCCCTTACCCCCAACTGGTTGCATAACGTAGTGCTGTTCTTTGCCCCTGCCATGGGAGGTGGAAGGGCAGCCTCAGGAAGGACGAGTTTGGGGAGGGTCGGGGGAAGGGATGAACCCTGCACTCACCTTGGGAGGGATTAAAAAGATGGGACTCACTTCCTTCCCTGGCCTGCATCTTTGCACGGACCAGGAAGTGGTTCACAGTGCCAAGAGTGTGACTAAAGGCCTCGTACAAGCTGTGTAGCCATTGGGGGTCACGGGGGCAAGGTTTGGGAAGGACAAGAGTTGGCACCCTGTGTGTATGCCCAGAGATCTATACATCCTAAAACTGCCAGTCGGAAGTCATGCCTCCTGACCAACTCTGTTACCTTTAATCCCCCTCTCCCTTAGTCCTTTCTCCTTTTCTGCCTTCAAGGAGACACGGATGTGCTACTCCAGTCCCTTGTTTCAACTCCATTGAAATTCCATGCATCCGATGAAGTGGGTTCTTAACCCACGAAAGCTTATGCTGAAATAAATTTGTTAGTCCCTAAGGTGCCACAGGTATTTTTCTTGTTTTCTTTTTGCTGACACAGACTAACATGGCTACTACACTGAAACTTGTTTCAACTGGTGTATTTTTAAACGTAAATTACTTTTCACCATTGTCACTATTTATTTGTTTATTTGCTTCTGTCAGTTTCAACAGTATAAATATACTGGTCAATGTTATATTTGTTTCTAGCTAGTGTCTTCCTCTCATGCAGTGTACTTTAGGAATTGCAAATTCACTACGGTAAGGTTAGTGTACCCAGCAGTAATTTAACCTCCAAATAAGCATATTACAATAGGATTTTATAAAATATAATTTTAAGAAAAGTGCTCCCATTATGGATTTTATTTTAGTGCTGTGTATTTAAGAATTGTCTAGAAATACCTGCATGATAGGAGCTCCTTTTAAATAGATAATTGTATGTTGTTATCCCCTTCTTGATCCCTCTTGGACAGTTTACAGAATCTTGTGGGTTGTTTTGGTTAGGAGGAGAAAAGATGATGGAGAGTCAGGGATTTCTTTAATGCACTCTTGTTTATTTACAAAGCCTTGTTTCCATGAACACAGTAGAAACCAAATATAAGATAGCTTCTTTGCTTGCAGTTCCAGTCCTCTTTAAAAAGCCAGCACTTTATCAAAAGCTCTCTTTCAGCTTTTTCTTAGGGTGAGTCACGCCTCATAGCTTTCTGGGGTACTTTATGCCTTCTCTGTTTCTATGGTGTTTCTGCCCCTTCTCTCTCACATACAACCCTGCTATCAATACCTTGTCCCTGCCTTTACGTTCTGCCCACATAATTCGGATTCCTGAATGGCTTTACATATGGCCAGTGTTTTAGGTGGTGCCTCTTATTGTTTCAGGTATTGCTAAACAAAGGGGCATTTAATTGTTCCCTCGTGTAGTCTGAATGGAAGGCATCTGTTATGTCCACCAGCTTCAGCAAGGTTTCTCCCAACACCCAGAATAACAATATAAATGTGAGGCCCTAATTCTGCAAAAAAAAAAAAAAACAGATACTTAATGTTACACATGCTAAGCCAATGGGACTACTCACATTTGTAAAGTTAAGTACATCTATAAAGTCGTAGTGCCAATACCATGTTTTTAGATATAGTGAGTCAAGCCACAAAAATCCTTGAAACTGACCTAGAAATCATGAGAGATTAAAAAATGATATTTTGAGATCTTTGTGTTTGCCTTCTGGTTTTGAGCCTTTAAACTTTGGCATAGTTTGACTTCTTTATTGAGGGGGGGGGCAGCTCAAGTCAGGCCAACGGGGCTGCACATGGGGACAGCAAATTCTGCACCTGCTGAAAACTTGCAGTTTGTGGGGGAATGTCCCCACTCCCAAACTATGCTCATGCCTTTACGGTTCACATTTTCAAGTTTTTTGCTACCATGAGAGCTAGAAATTTACTTATAAGAAAAAAGAGCTGATATTCTCACAGGGGTTATAGGAGCTGGCACTTTAAGAAAAATACCAAATATTTTGAAACTTGTGATAAATTTGTGCTTTTAGGCAACAACAGGGTATGTGCTGAAATGTTTGAAGGCGAGGGTAGTAATTAACCCTCAAATCCCACAGTTAACTATGGGCAGGGTACCCTGGTGTGTCCACACAGAGTCCCCTTGACTTCAGTGAGGCTGTGTTTGCACCCAAAAGTCTTCTCATGGCCTAAATAAACAAAAACATATTTTTAAGTTTCAGTGAAAACAGTGATTTGTTTTTACTTCAACATTCCCATGCAGAAATTGCAACCAATCTGGTAAATTTCACATAGTGCTTGAGAAACAAAAAGTGAAACTGGCTAGAAACAAACATGAAATAAATCAGTCTATTTTTCACAGTCTTTGCTGAGAGAAGGTAACAAACAACATTATTGGTGGAAAGTAAACTATTTTTTAAAAACAAGTTTAATGATCTAAAGTATTAGTGAAAGAGGCAAACAGTTTTTATTTACACATTTACATATACATTTTAACCTAACAGTAGATCTTTAACTTTTCTTTTTCCATAGAAGTGGAGAACTTGGTCCCATACTAGCAAGATTCCATTTGTCCACTGATTACTTTTGGAACAGAAAAGGTAAGTTAAATTTGTAACTGACATTGCTTCTTCAAGTTGTTCCATGCAGGCAGTCCTCGTGAAAGAACCCATGCAGAACTCCTTGAAACCAATGGGGCTCTACCCATGTGAGACAAAATGCAGGGTTGATGATATACTTCCAGCTTTTAAAATATGAATTAGGCCCTGATGCTGCAAAGGCTAGTTATGTGTGTAACTTTACTGATGCAAGTAACCTCATTGATTTCAATGGGATTAGCCATGTGAGTAAACTTCTGTGCAGACATAAATCCTTGCAGGATGAAAACCTAAATATAATAAAAATAGTTTTGTGATTAAAGATAACCGTGCCAGTGATTTGTTTGCATTTTTAATGACATATTGTCTGTTCAACTCTATTTTTAAAATGTGGGCTGAGGATTGCAATCAAAAATACACTGAGTTTTGTTGCAATGTGGCTTTGTTTTAAAAGGCTTGATTTGTTGTTTTTTAAAACATTGGTCAGTACCACGACACCAGCATATGCCACAATCTCTATAAAGTGTGAGCTGTCCAGGACACTTCAATACAGAGATGTCATAGATACATTTTATAGAAATTGAGAAAGATCTCTATTTTAAAGGTGGCTTGTGTCTGAGATCAGCACATGTATCTGAAATTTAGAGTTTAAGGACTGTTTACCTGAAGAAACCCAAAGAAATGAGAGAAAAATAAGGCAAAATGTCTAAAAGGGAGTATTTTTAATAATATTTCTGAAAACATTACTACCTATTCTACAAAAATATTACAAAGAAAGTTTAGTAATTTATTCAAAATTATCGTTTTAAAAATGTGGAGGCTAATTTCGATTATTAAGACATGAAGCAGGGATTTTGATCCTTTTTTAAGACCAATGCAGTCTTAACTATGGATTTGCTACTTAGGCTTCCATAAAATGTGTATGCATATATGTATTTGTATATGTATGTATTTATGTCTGTATAGCATCTCTAAGAGCTTAGAACAAAAAGAAGTATATAGTATGTATATCTATATATAATCCTTAAGTAGGTGGCTTTTGCCATGTTTATTTTATGAAATCCACGGTATGGTTTCTAGATTTAAAAAATGAAATTTTTAAACACAAATATGTGGTGGGCAAAACTTAGAATAAACATTGATCTTACTGTTCCTGGAAACTTCATAAGAGTAATGGAGGAAACACATTTGAATACAGAAGGAGTGATCACAAGTTCACAGCTGGAGTTTGTTTCTTACTGAACTAAATACCACTTTGTTGTCATTTCCCCCCCTGCATTCTCTTAGTAGCAACAGAAATTGTAGCACTGAAAAGAATGGGAATCATACACGCATTCTCTTTCTCTCGTTTTGTCTCCTGTGCCTCCACTATAACTATACATCCCGTTCCTCAGAGACCAAATACACAAAAATGATACAAGATCTTTCCTTAAAGCAGAAAGAATCATATCAAATATAAAAAGATTTTATTTTCTTTAGCTCTGAAAAGTAATATCTTCATTCTTTAATATTACAACATGCTGGGGAAAACCCTTTTCAGTATGATATCCATTTTAAGCCCCACGAGGGTGTAATTTTCCTAGGCTCCAGAAAGGCTCATTTTCCCCTTTCTTGCCAAACATTAGAATTACCACTTCTTCCGGAAATGGAAGTTTTATAATAATTACCTGCTCCTTCTTCACTGCTACTTCTTTATAAACAAATAAATTATGCTCTTAAAAAAAAGTCTTGCTGTCTTCTTTTTAGGATAATTTCCATTGAAAGTGATTTTTAAATTGTAATGTTACATTCTGTAACTTGTAGATTTATCTGTGTACATTTTCCAGGTTCAGTACTAAATGTTCTTGAATTTTTTTTATCAAATGTTATTTCATTTTACAAATCACAAAAATGGCATAGATTAGAACAGAGATGTTAGACTGCCAGTCTACAGACCAGACTGGGCCTATTATTTATTAGGTCCTCATAACTGACTGTGATTCTGCGGAATTCCAGATTTTATTTAAAAACAAAACAAACAAACAAACTTTCTGGCTCTTATGGTCATTAAGAAAATCTAACAAATATCAACCAATGTAGCATGGTCTTAGAGTGAAGCAACAGCTTTGAGAGACGTGAAATGCCCCAATTTATCTAAATGACATGTTAACCTTGAAGTCAGGGCTTGAATTTCTAAAAACATAAATGGGACAATTCTGCATGCAAAATTCATGTGTCCTTGCACACCCAATTTACATGGGTAATTATTGCAATTACATGTGCAAATAGCCAAAGAAACAACAGCAGAAACAGAGGTAGTCCTTCCAGAAATAGTCCCCTGCATAATTTTTTCCCAGTGAGTAATGCTAACCGCAACAATAGTTCTACCAACTAAAAGTTTAGTTACTAAATAAGAGCCTTAATCCTACCCTTGATCTCAGTACAAACTATCCATTGTCATCAGTGGGAGATCTGCGGTGAATTGAGTATAATATATGGTCCTAACTTGTATCCCTCGGCCACAGATCATAATTAAAACGGCAGTTCATCATTTTCCACAAAAGGAATTTAACACCCCCTTTGTTTTGAATAGAAACGGGAATGGTATGTGGTATCTTTGGTAGACAACATACAGGACATATTAGAAACTAATTTTCAACTGTCTACGATGCTGAAGGTATAAGTATATCCTTTCTGATGCATTTGATCCATAGATCAAATCCTTTGAACTTCAAGAAGAGGATAAAGATTCTGTTATTAATGAAATGGCCATAAAATCAGATACAACTGGCGTAAATTTTACCATCCTTTCTTTTTATTTGTTTGAGTAGATGATAAAATAATACATCACATAAGCAGGTGGGTAAAGAAGAAAAATGTCACAGATTACACTGCTTTCATATGTGTCATAACAACATACCAATATAGCTTTCTTTATAATATGAAATATAACATGAATACAGGTTTCAGTGTAATATATTTGTCCCTGTCTTGAAAGTTGGGAATAGGTGACTTTCCCACCTGGTTTAAAAAATAGTCCATATTCCCTTTGTAGTATAAAACTCACCTTCCTGAAAGGTCATACAGCCTAAACCAAAATTATGTATTTGTAACATTGACTCCGGCTAAGTACAGGTTTTTATTTGGGAAACTTTTTTTTTTAATAGTCCTAATGTCATGGTTCTAAACAGATTTTTTTTTTAATGGGAGTAGGCTGAGGAAAGGGGATTTCTTCCCCTATTTGTGACTTCCTGAGTGTCTGGAGGAGCAGAATCCCTTTCACTCCTAAAGTACTGGGCTGAGAAGCCCATCATGAGAACATTAGGAAGTGTGTAATAGAGGAAATTCCCTTCCTGAAGGATCTTAGGAAATCTGCAGGGCTGGAGTAATGAGAAAAACAATGGGATCAGAGAGGAGCAGGACAGCAGATATGGGGGCATTTCACCTCTCCTTTCCTATGGATAGACTGAAGAGATCCCCATTCCTGTAGAGCTCAGGAGATCCACATATCCTGCAGGGCAAACCCCTATTCATTTGCATCAGCTCCCAGGTGACCATTAGGGAGCTGTTATGACTCCTTTCTCACATAGGCTTTAGGCACTCTTTGTCGTCTGCCCAACTCCACCAGGTTGTATGAACCCTCAATCCTCTCTTTCTCTGAGAGCATGGCCTTTCAAGTTGGATGATGCTCTTCG
The DNA here is from genome assembly GCA_033296515.1 of Macrochelys suwanniensis. NCBI lineage: Eukaryota > Metazoa > Chordata > Testudines > Chelydridae > Macrochelys > Macrochelys suwanniensis. Next base: position 53,532,447 of record CM065781.1, on the reverse strand, counting down.
GAGGCCAAACAACTTGTCTGATTAACTTTAAAGTTGGAAAGAAAAAACCTTTTTTTTCATTGACAAGCAGGGCCGGTGTAAGGAAGTTTTGCGCCCTAGGCGCCGCCCCCCCTCCGCAATGCCGCGCCCCCCCCAGCCAGCTCCCCCACCCCTAGGAGCTCAGATTCCCCCGACCGCGGGAGCTCAGCCCCCCCCACAAGCCCACGGGCCCGGGAGCTGAGCGTGGAGCCGGGAGGCAGGGGGGCAGCTCGCTGCGGCTGCCTCCCAGCTCCACGCTCAGTGGCTGAGCATCGGGCAGGGGCAGCCTCCTGGCTCCATGGTCAGTCGCTGAGCGTGGAGCCAGGAGGCAGCCGCGGGGAGGCAAGGGGCGGCTCGCCGTGGCTGACTCCTGCCTCCCCGCTCAGCAGCAGGCAGCCGCGGTGAGCCGCCCCTTGTCTCCCCGCTCAGCAGCTCATCTGCTGAGTGGGGATGTAGCAGGCAGCCACGGCGAGCCGCCCCTGGTCTCCCCGCTCAGCAGCTCAGCCTCTGAGGGGGGAGGCAGTGGGCAGCCGCAGCGAGCCGCCCCTGGTCTCCCCGCTCAGCAGCTCAGCCTCTGAGGGGGGAGGCAGTGGGCAGCCGCAGCGAGCCGCCCCTGGTCTCCCCTCTCAGCAGCTCAGCTGCTGAATGGGGATGTAGCGGGCAGCCACGGCGAGCCGCCCCTGGTCTCCCCGCTCAGCAGCTCAGTCCCTGAGGGGAGAGGCAGTGGGCAGCCGCAGCGAGCCGCCCCTGGTCTCCCCGCTCAGCAGCTCAGCCGCTGAGTGGGGAGGCAGCGGGCAGCCGCATCGAGCCGCCCCTGGTCTCCCCGCTCAGCAGCTCAGCCACTGAGCGGGGAGGCAGGGGGCAGCTGCGGCAAGCCGCCCCTTGCTTCCCAGCTCCACGCTCAGTGGCTGAGCGGGGAGCCGGGAGGCAGCCGCCCGCCGCCCCCCAAATCTTGGCGCCCTAGGTAACCGTCTAGGGTTGCCTAGTGCAAGCGCCAGCCCTGTTGACAAGCCTTCAACAGTCATTTGACCAGCTAGTTTAGTCTTTGGAGCTAACATGGCAATATGATGTCACTATTTAATATCTAAATGGCTTTTAAAATTGAAGTTTAATGAATAAGTTTGTTCCTGAGCACTAGATCAGTTATATCTAATGTAACTAAGTTTTATCTGTCTCATTCTTTCCGGAGTTTTTGCTACACAATGGTTTTAAAAGGTAGACATCTTTTCCAATTCTGGTGAACACCTGTATTTTTAGGTTGTCATCATTCAACTACCCTTTGTCCAATTTGCTTCAAATTAGGTAGGAAAATTCTACCTTGATCACAGAACAGATTATCAATTGAGTTAGATATTCCTTCCTTTATAGATTTTAGAGTGGAAGACAAAATGAGGCTTAAAATAGAAGTTCATTTGCAACTATCACAATAATGTGGCTACTAGTATTCCCTAATGCACACAGCAAACAGTAAACATAGTTATCTCATCCTCTTTTTTTCACCCATCTGTGTTGTTTCAAACTATTTCAGCTTTTGTTCCTGTTTAATTTTAAAAAATGCTTATTTTTGGTCTGAAATATATTTACTCTCATTAGACGCTCCAATACCATAGAAAAACTAGAGCATGCTTCCAGATTACTTAGTAATAACTATATCTGTAACTGGATTAATAAACACTTCCACAGGATATAGTTATTACCTCGTAAACAAGAAGCACCCTCAATTTATCATTTAATTTACATCCATATGTTCTAATGATCTTAGTGAAAGTAATTATATTGTGGAACAAACCACAGTGATATGTTCAATTTGTGTTATTTTTAAAAAGTGGGGCAGGAGATAAAATAAGTTAAAAAGAACATCCTAACAACTGAGCCATACATAACTGTTAAATATTGACTATTTTGCCAATTCTCACACTGATAGTTCACTGTACATTTCTATTATTTTTTTCTTAAAAGTATTCTGATGATTGCTCAGTATCACAACAATGAGAAGAACTTGCCAAGGATGGAACAATTATATGTAGTAGAATGTCTACTCAGAGAAGCATTCGTTGTTTTTTCTTCTTCTAAATCTTCAAGATAGTTATTCGTACTAGCAGAAATCATTGACGGAAATTAACATATCCATTATATCTACATCCCTTAAATATCTATTTTTTTGCTTTCAAAATAAATTATTTTAACATTATGTATGCATTTATGCAACATATTTAAACCATTACTTACGCATTTAGGGCCTGATCCAAAGTCCATTAAAATCAGAGGACAGTCTTCCAGTGACTTCAGTAAGCTTTGGATCAGACTCTTATTACAGATGTGTGTACCTGTATTTTACGTAACAAGTATACAACAGTATAAGAATTTTGAAAAATTAATTATTTAAAATCTGGTAAGATACGACTGATCACTGTTCTTTCTACTGCACTTAAGAGAGTTATTGGCTGTGGACTGCACTATGGCTGCTTTACATGTGCAAAGCAGCTCTGAATCTATTGGATATGGTCCCTGGAGGATTTCCCCTATGTAGTGTGTAGGGACATCCTCAGCTGGAGTAGAGCTCCCATAGTGACAGCCCTCTTGCAGCTGGAAGAGGCCAAGGCTTTCCTTGCTGCCGTAATGGCCTTGGGGATTGTTGGTAGCTTGCACAGATTAGAGTGCCTGAAGGAAGCTATGCCTGGCAGTGTGGCCCTAGGCTCTTAGCAGTCAAAGGGCATCTTTGTGCCTTCCTTCCCTCCTCTTCAGTTGCAGGTATGGATCAGATGTAGTGGGTTTTTTATTTTAGAATGTGTGTACTTGACAACTAGGTATTGGACGGAGACTAGCATTTAAATATTTCAAAGATGCTATTTCTGTTATGATTACTGATGGCAGTTTTACTTTCTTGCCTAACGCTTTCCATTATAAAACCCTGATAGTTGATTATATATTTGCCAAATTTTAACTGTTCAGGCTGGAATTTTCCATTCTGAGTGTCTGCATCAGGCTGAATTTTTTGGAAAATGTAAATAAAAATGTTTCCACTATTTCTGAGCACAAGGTTTGGGGGAAGCCATTGTTTTGCCCATATTAAAAAAATGCTACAGCCTTGTTTATTGAGAAGTTCTAGCACATCCATGCTTTGAAGTATGGACTTGAAATTTGGCATGAGGGTAGCTCTAGGGTCAGCGTTGCCTTGTGCTGCTTCCATGAAAATGCACACTGATATGGCAAAATTATAAACCACTGAAAATCTTCATTTGCATTTGCTCAGTAGAAGTTTGTTAGAAGTTAGCTACAAAATTCTTTGAACATCCTGTCTGTAATCAACATGCTTCACTTCCATAATGCTGTGTGCCAACCACGCTGAGCATGTCTCACCCACCCACCTAGGGATCATTGAGCATGTTCTAGTCTGGGGCCGAGCAAACCTTTTCATGCAATTGCTCTTTCCTGCTCCAGAGGGCCACTGTGGTACCAGAACTGAAAACAGGAGTGTGTTTCTCCTGTAGTGGAAATGCTCTCTCTAGGCAGAGTGGAGAATGAGGAAGCAGCCTGATTTGAATGTTGAGGAGTAAAGAGCAGGAGAGGAGATGCGTGGAAAGACTGGGGTGTTCAGGCTATGGCGGAACAGAAGCAGGAAGGACAGAGACCGAAGAGGGCAGGTCATGGGGGTCTGTAACCAGAAGAGAGACTTACAGAACCTGGCATTGAACTCAGAATTTCTGAGTCTCAATATACATCTGTGGTCAGCAAATACCTTCATAGAATGTATGTCTCATTTCTCTCGAGTGGCTGCTTTCCTACTACTTATGCCAGTTATTCAGTTAGCTCAAGTGGCACAGGTCTGTGATCTACAGGTTCCAACCCTGATGACAACCAATATAAGGGGTCCATTTGGTTCCCGGTGATGGAATTTTTTTTTTCAGTTTGCATTTATAAACACTCAGACAATTATATGCAAAACCTTTACATTAAAATATCTTTACAGTTGCAAAATCAAGTACTAAAAAGTTAGAAAATGCCAGAAGGGCTGTCTCAGGACTAGCCTTACTATGAAGCGAATTGAGGCGGCCGCCTCAAGTGCCAGACTGGGGGCAGGGGGGCAACTAGGACCCAGAGTGTAGAAAATTGTGTCTGCTGCTGTAGCATATGTATTCTCTCTGCTCTAGAAGCACAGGGGTGATGGAGTGCTGTGCTGTAGGAAGGAGGGCACAAGAGACATTACAGGCAGGCAGGAGAAAAGGTGAGAGGGAATAACAGAAAGCAGCAGGAGCTTCAGGGAGAGAGAGGAGGAGGAGCCTCTTATGTACCTCTCTAGCACCCCCAGGAGCCTGGACTGATTAACACCAGCTTCTCAGGGAGCTTCCTGTTTCCTGCTGCTTCCCTGAACCCACTTGAGAACAGGCAGTCAACTGAAGTAGTAGGAGCCAATTAGGCCCTCAAGACGCTGATATCTTCCCTCACTCAGGCCTGCTTATTTGTCCTCCTCAATTGAGTGTTGAGAGCCACTATAGCTGGCACAGATCAGCAGTCATGAGTGAAAGAAGAAAACACCCCTCTGGGGCAGCATTCAGAAAAAGAAAGCAAGCAAAGGAAGTTTTTCTATCTAAGCAGGAAGGAGTTCTCCTGAGATACATAGACACAAATGTTTACGGTGAGCCTTCCGGCCCCAGTGAGGATGTGAGCGGTTAGGAGATGCCTGATCTTCTAGATAGTCAGAGTGCAGGTGACCTGGCAGCTACTGCAGCATCCATATCTCCATCTCAAATGGCTGTAACCTTGCACATTCCTGAAGAAAAGTGTAGATCAGAGAAGAGTGTGGTGGAGGCGCAAGAAACAGCTGCTGCTGATTTTAGTTCCTTAAGTCTAGATGATCCAGGGCTGTGGACCCACTTGAGCAGTAGCCTGAAGGACTTTCTTATACTGCATGGGCCACAGCAAGTGGAAAACTTCATGTTCCCCAAAGTCAATGAAAATAGAAGTTTCTATCCAACACATTACTGGCGTGAAATCCCCAATGGTGACAAAGTGGAGAGGCCATGGCTTATGTACTCAAAAACACAGAATGCTACATACTGTTTTTGTTGCAAACTCTTCCAGTCTTCACCTTGTGAAGTATTTGCCTCATGATTTTTAATTTGTTTAGTTTTTTCCTAATTTGCAAAAATCAGTAACTTCCAATGAGTTTTCTAGAGAGACAAGGTGGGTGAGGAAATATCTTCTATTGGACCAACTTCTGTTGGTGAGAGAGACAAGCATTTGAAGCACACAGTGCTCTTCTTCAGATCTGGGAAAGTTTCTCCCAGCATCATAGCTAGTCAAAGCCGAAATGCAAAGTGGAACAGATTGCTTAGCGTAAGTAGTTAGCACATATTGAAAGGGACCGTTCAAGCTAGAGTGGCCCGTTAATATCTCTGCAGTCATAGGACAAAAAGAGATGGTTAGTGGGTTACAGATTGAAGTAATAAGCCATAAATCTAGTGTCTCTTTCTAGTCATTACTGTGAATTAGCAAGAATCTACTGTATTGCCCAAATTGTTTTTCTTAATTTAGTGAAGACATTATATCTCAGGGTGGCTAAGTGGCTTCTGTTTCTATTTTTTGGTAACAAAGATATATTTAAAATGGAAATAGAAATACTTTATAATCCTAGTTTAAATTCAATAATTTCTGCTTTATTGCTTTTCAGCAAAATCACTGAAATGGGCATAAATAATAATGTGAAAATTTTTAAGTTATAGATAAGATTATAGCCCAGTGCTTCACTACCAACGCATTGACTTCAATCAATGTTCTTAACAGCACATGAATAAACTTTTGGATGTGCCCACTCATTTTGGGTGCCTCAGTTCTTTAGCACCTAACAGAAACAACTTGATAGTTATATCTCTTGGTCACTGGATGTGTCATTTGACTTAAATAGGAGCTTTAGGTGATCAGCACATCTGAAAATTAGGTCATTGGTGTCTCAGATTAGTTACCCCAAATTAATAGACTAATTTAAAAATTTAGGCAATAATTTCTCCAGGAGATGCTGCATCATTTTTGAGCATGGATACATATTTCCAGACTTTTCTCCTGCAGTCCCATGCAGTTGGTGAAATCCTGGCTTCAATTAAGTCAGTGGCAAAATTCCCAATGATTTATATGAGTTGATGATTTCACCCAGTAAGTTCATTGAGTGATAAGGTTTCCTTTCAAAATGTATTAATGGATTATGCATTTGCATAAACATTTCCCACCCAGTTTTTTCATTGCTGAAGAGTTGGATTCTTGAGTAAGATTGCTCAAAAATCATATTAACATTGGATAGTTAAAGGCTATTTGCTATGTTAGGTCAGAGGGGTGGCAGTATTAAGTGAAAGCATACTATGTATAGTATAATGTGGGGAGACATAACCAAATAACTAGAAAGTCACGGTGAAAGAGTGGGAGATTTTTCCTTTATTATTCAGAACATACATAGGTAAATGAAGAAATGAAATTAAATATTAACATATACATAGTATGTGATGCAAAATCTTCTCATTTTACATTTTTTGAGATTATATGAATAATAGTGCAAACAGTTTCTTGTGGATCTTTATTTTCTGCTCATACCCACTCTTATAGTCTTTTCCAGCACATGTAAAGCATATCTGACATTTATAATAATGGAATGATTAGGCATGTTACTGACATCAGGGTTTAAGGGACTGGGTGACATAAGGAATTTATGTTCCACTTTAATCCATTTGTCAACCTCCTCTGGGACCTGTTTTTATATCTAACTCAAGCCATACTGATTTTTTTAAAAAAATCAGCCTAATCCAACAGCCTGAAAAAATACTAGATATTTTAATTCACTCTTTAAATTCTACATTAAAAAGAAGAAAGAGAAATGTTGTTTTTTATATTGATAGTCTCACCAGAATCATATGGCTAGTTTTTCTGATCTACTTTCTTTTCAATCCAACAATCAAAATAAACCAAAATAGTACATGTGGATTTTTGGAGGCACTAAATACATGAAGGTTTATAAAAGTATGTAATTCCCTAAGGTGCTAGCCATTAATGACTTATGTTCCACATCAAGTCAATTTTCATTTTAGTTATGTGGGGAAAAATGATCTTTGTGGACTGACAATGATTTTTCTCTTGTCAGCAAGGAAAGTTTGAGTGTTCCTTGCATCATTGTTCAAGCATGTACTGGTATATAGAACAGCAGCATATAGAACATCAGAAGTGGCAGTGAAAGGTGCATCAGCATAAACAGCTGTCCTGAAATAATTGTAAGAAATTGTAAGAAAACTAGTTTCTGTTGTATCTGTCTCATCAACTCCAAACGAACTGCAACTGTGTTAGTAATAAGGTATATAGGGTCTGATTCTGCTCTTACTTATCCCAATGTAAATCAGAAATAGCTCCATTAGAGTCATGTAAGTGAGGTCTGAACCAAGCACCTAGTAAAACTTACATTGGTGTATTGTGTACAATTCACATTGATTTTATGTATTGTTACCTATATACTGAAATGTACAGTCAAAAGAAGAATTATTACTATGCTTGATATTTGACATCAGCATTCATGCACATATTTGGATAAACTGAACTCAAGTGTCAGTACATGGGTCTGTATATTTTACACATTCATTCTGATACAATGTTCTGCCCACCAAGGCACCAATATTGGGGTTTACATATGATAAAAATATTCTGATATTAATCAAATATTTATGAGTTGAACCCAGTATGTTTAAATCTCATTGACCTTTAGTACAGTTATGGCATATATATCATCACTTGGTTGTCCTTACCATTGATTTGGTCTGGAAAAAGTAAAACAAGAGGTTAAGTAGCCCCTAAGGGTAAGTGAAAAATGTGGGCTATTGCCATGTTATATTGCTTTAGTATACTTTTTGCCTTTCACAGCCGGGCAATAAGATTACTCAAAGCAGTAAAATAACTTGATGTAATGCTGTATAAGTAATGTTAGTTTTAAAAGTACTGTACATTTATTGTGGCTGCATTATGCATCTTGATGTTCTAAACCAGATGTTCCCAAACTGTGGTACATGTACAACTGGCAGTACCTAAGCTTGTTGGAAGTGGTGCACCAAAATTTTTTATTTAAAAAAAAAATTAGTTTAAAAGAAACAGTGGTTGAATACCCTGCAGTGCACCAGAAAATGCCCAAGAAACAAAATGCAATCTCCTGGCTGATTTCAGACATAATGGTGAATAAAACTTGCTAACTATACCAGCATAGTAGTTTTATTTGTATACTGTGGCTGTGTAGATCGGTGCTGTACTCTCATCTGGTGCACAGGTGGCTGGCTTTCTGCTAGTCCTACCGTTTAGCTTGTGCAAGGCACATGGCTCCAGCTACTGAGGCAAACTTGCACAGTTCCATATCACACTGCTGGAGCTCCTCTCTTCCAAAAAGACCCAGGCATATAGGGCCAGATCAGAGTGGCTGTAAAACCTGCAGCTGCAGGGAACCCACAAGATCAAAGGTGCCAAGCTGCCTAAAGTAGCTCACGAGCATGAGAGCCAACCTCAGGGCAGACTGTCAAGGATCAGGTCACTAATCCCTAACTGGTTGTATGATCTATAATTAGATTTCACCAGCCAAGTAACAAGTGTGAACTCCTAAAGTACTGTAACAGCTTTAACATGGAATCACAGACAGTCCCCTTGGGCACTCTGGTCTACCTTGCCACCCAGACAAGTCTGCTTTTGTGGTAGATGGTCCCTTACACCAAAAATCACAACAATGTTCAGGTTACTTCCAGTCCCAAAGGACCAGTCACTTACCCCAGGTCATTTGTACCTCAGATCAAACCAAAGACACTTGTAGCCAATTCTATAATACTAACTAAAGATTTATTAAATAAGAAAAAGAAATAAGAGAGTTATTTACAAGGTTAAAGCAGGTAAACACACACACACACACACACACACACACACACACACACACACACACACACACACACACACACACACACACACACACACACACACACACACACACACACACACACACACACACACACACACACACACACGAAATACAGTTTTAGGTTCCAAAAGGTAACAGTAGCTGCTATATATGCAAGTTCTATATATCATTTAGGGCTAACCCAACCCAAACACCTTGGGGATCCCTTACTTATGCTTAGAAATTTTGCCCTCCAAATTACATGCAGTATAGTGATAACAGTTTTTCTTGACAGGGATTTTTATCCCTTTCCCCCAGAGCTCAAGGTGATGGGACAAGGGTTTGTGCATGTCTTCACTTCCTGGGTTTGTGGGGAGCAATCAACAAAGTCTTTTGTCCACTGATGTTCCACAATGGCTTGTCTGATGTCTAGGGCCTACTTTTGTTAGGGAAGAGATGACACCTCTTGTGGTAAACTAGTAGTTCACACTTGGTAATGCTTCTCCCCTGATTCTGGGATTTTACATTTTTAGGAAACATTTTTATGGTTACAGAGCAAACTTTTAAATATTGCCTTCTAACATAGGATACAGATATTATAAGTCTAGATTAAAACATGCAACATCCTACACACATTTCATAAAGTCTAAACACATTCTTATAACTCTAATATCTATTTTAACATTACTAACTCACAGGTGACCCAGAAGGGTTTCCAGCTATGCATTTGTCAGTGGTCAGTGAGGCTTAGGGGTTTTGGCATAAGCTGGCACCTGGTCTGCCAGTGTCACAAAAGGGTGACCATGCAGGAAGTTGCTGCAGAGTGGGAGCTCCTTTTGCACACTCTCTGCTGCAGCCTGGTTCCAGCTGGGCTGGGAAGGAGGAGGCTTATAGGCATGGGCGACGGGTGGAGCCCCCATCTGGGTAGGCTAGCCTCCGGCTACACCCCTTCCACCCGTGCCCTCCCCAAGGCTGGAGGCCCGAGACCTCCCCTGCATCTGGAGCCACAAGCCCCCCCCACCACCACCAAAGAGCCTCCTCCCAGCCAAAGGAGCCCCAGGCTGACCTAAGCCCTGAGCCTCCCCTCCCCCTTCCTGGAGGAGCTCCGGGCTGGCCAAAGCCATGGCCAACCCCCTACACCTGTCCGGAGGAGCCCCAGGCCAGCCACAGTCTGGAGTGCCCCTCCTTGGCTGGAGGAGCCCTGGACCAGCCATGCCATGCCTCCCCTCCCCGGACCCAACCCGCCCAGGGGAAAAATATCTGTTAGAAGATGCTTTTGATATGCCCCATGCAGGTTCTGGGTTGGCTGAGGAGACGGTATGTGCCTGGGGCATAATAAACCAAAAACGTTGCCACCAAACACCGCAACCAGGGGTCCAGCAGCCGTGGCAGCGCTGGGCGAGACAGAGCCTTCCCTGGCCTAATATACCCGCTGCGCATGCTTATAGGGAATTCCCTCCTGTCTTCTCAAGGAAGTTGGGATCTTGGGGTGGTAGTATAGCCAACTTCATGCATTCAAGGAATCAATTTTGAAGCACTTCGAGGAGATGAAAGTGACCAGGAACAATCAGCATGGATTCACCAAGGGCAAGTCATGCCTGACTAACCTAATTGCCTTCTATGATGAGATAACTGGCTCTGTGAATGAGGGGAAAAGCAGTGGACATGTTATTCCTTGACTTTAGCAAAGCTTTTGATATGGTCTCCCACAGTATTCTTGTCAGCAAGTTAAAGAAGTATGGGCTGGATGAATGGACTATAAGGTGGATAGAAAGCTGGCTAGATCATTGGGCTCAACGGGTAGTGATCAATGGCTCCATGTCTAGTTGGCAGCCGGTATCAAGCAGAGTGCCCCATGCGTCGGTCCTGGGGCTGGTTTTGTTCTGGCCCCTGAGCTCACCGGGGAGACTCCCCCTGTCCCCCCCGGTGTCCCTCCGCAACACGCCGCCACGCGAACCGTGCTCTGGGGGTTTGTGGCTGCGCGCTCCGGTGGGGTAGCGCAGCAGCGTGTCTGGCTCCAGCCACTGCTCTGAGTGGTGTGGTAAGGGGGCCGGGGCAGGATCCAGGGTTTGGATAAGGGGCAGGGAATCCCAAGGGGCAGTCAGGGGACAGGGAGCAGGGGGAGGTTGGATGGGGTGGAAGTTCTGGGGAGGCAGGGAACAGGGGGATTGGATAGGCATGGGAGTCCCGGGGGGTTTCTCAGGAGGGCTTAGATAGGGTGTGGGGTCCTGGGGGGAGGGTGGCTAGGGGCGGGGGGGGGGTCTCTGGAGGGGCGGTCAGGGGACAAAGAGCAGGGGGGCAGAGATGGGGGTGGGATCTCGGGGGTGGTTAGGGATGGGGGGGTCTCTGGAGGGAGTAGTTGGGAACAAGGAGCGGGGGGGTTTGGATGGGTCAGGGATTTTGAGGGGGGCAGTCAGGGGACGGGAAGTGGGAGGGGGCGGATAGGGGGTGGGGCCAAGCTATTTGGGGGGGGCCACAGCCTTCCCTACCCGGCCCTCCATACAAGTTTGCAACCCCGATGTGGCCCTCGGGCCAAAAAGTTTGCCCACCCCTGATCTGGAGGATGGCGTGGATTGCCCCTCAGCAAGTTTGCAGATGACACTAAACTGGGAGGAGTGGTAGATACGATGGAGGGTAGGGATAGGATACAGAGGGACCTAGACAAATTAGAGGATTGGGCCAAAAGAAATCTGATGAGGTTCAACAAGGACAAGTGCAGAGTCCTGCACTTACGAAGGAAGAATCCCATGCACTGTTTACAGATTAAGGACCAAGTGGCTAGGCAGCAGTTCTGCAGAAAAAGGACCTAGGGGTTACAGTGGATGAGACACTGGATATGAGTCAACAGTGTGCCCTTGTTGCCAAGAAGGTTGGAGTACATGATTTATGAGGAGAGGCTGAGGGAACTGGGATTATTTAGTCTGCAGAAAAGAAGAATGAGGGGGGATTTGATAGCTGCTTTCAACTACCTGAAAGGGGGTTCCAAAGAGGATGGATATTAGGAAAAACTTTTTCACTAGTAGGGTGGTGAAGCACTGTAATGGGTTACCTAGGGAGGTGGTGGAATCTCCTTCCTTAGAGGTTTTTAAGGTCAGGCTTGACAAAGCCCTGGCCGGGATGATTTAGTTGGGGATTGGTCCTTCTTTGAGCAGGGGGTTGGACTAGATGACCTCCTGTGGTCCCTTCCAACCATGATATTCTATGATTCTATGAAGCAGCATAGGAGAGCTCCACCCCGCAGGTTCTAAAGAAAGAAATTATACGGTATGGTTGGCAAATGACTCTATATGCATTTTTGAAGGATTTATGCTGGCTTGCTAACAGAATGTTTATCTGAATAGTTGAAATTATGAAAGGTAATGGCAAAAGCACCATCCAGGGAATAAACCTGTCCAGGAAATGCATGAATGGATTCCCCTTGGATGCCAGTTAAGCACCCTAGTTACACCCACTTTTTTAGGTGGAGATGTGACAGATATGGCAATTTCCTGCAGTATCCTTGAAAAACCATATTAAATTAAGTATCTTCGGAGTCTATGGTATTAAATGCCTGTAGGCCTGGCTTGACGTGAGTAATTGGACATGAGTGAGTCCTCATTCCTTGGGAGACAGGATTAGGGAGGTAAATGGATTAGCAGTTGGAAACAATGTCTGTACTAAGCTAAGATCAGGCGGAATACAGAAGGAACCATTTATAGTGGACAACATAACAATGAATAAAATAAACCTGGAACATAAAATGAGGTAAAGAGTAAGTTGTGTATGAACAGTGCATGTTGTACAGGGATTGGTTCCTACAAAGTGACCAAGCCATCCAGTATTTTAAAATCATGTATAGGTCACTTTTAAATAAGTGGTATAAGAAAATCACTGAGCAGGTTTTTCCTACCTGGTAGGGTACGTCTACACTAAACACTTGTTATGGTGGTGGGTAGAGTACATATACTACATACACACCCTAGTATGGATGTAAATAGTTGTATAGATGGTGCGGCACTGCTTAGGCAAGTAAAGGCATGCCTAAACCCTGTATGTTATACCCTACACAGCTCTCTATATAGCCAAGCAGTGCCTTTCCCATCTACATTGCTAGTTTTAGCAGCATAGCACCCTGCTGCCTCAGCCTTTTCCTCACCACAGGGAAATACTCCTGCAGTGGGGAAAGGCTCCAGAAGAGAGGAGACAGCTGCCTGAGCCTTTCCTCACGACTTCTCCTCTGCCAGAGATTTTCACTGATGTGCAGCTACACAGCGCAGTGTGGATGCAGCCTGATTTTCATTGCTACACATACCCAAACACCTCCAGCAGTAATATTCAGTGTAGATGTAGCCCTAATCTTTCTGTACTTCCTCTAATAAGTGGAAAGCTATGTGCACTGTCAAAGGATAGGAAATTTACTTTGTTTGCCATTTATTTCATGCTGCCTATATATAAGAGTTCAGGTTTCTTAAGAAAATAATGCAGAAAAATGATAAGCATTACATGCAATATTTATTGTCATTTTAGTCTTTCCATTGACTTCCTAAAACACACAACAAATTGCCCCTGTGCAAGCTTGAACAGAAAGCGGTATTCCCACTACTTTTCAGAATGATTATTTGCGGAATGAAAAGCTGTTGATCATTTTGGGCTGAATCTTTGGGCTGTAGGCCATATTTACTCTTTTTCAAGTAAAATATCCATTGAATTTAGTGGGAATCTTGACGCTTGAGTAAAGTCTGCAAGATCTAGCCATTTAAATGATGCTGGCGTAAATTTTGGAAGGGTGGGTGTGACACAGACATGCCCAGGCATGTATTTAACTTCTGTGTCCTACCAGTTTCTCAGTATTTCATCAAAAGGGGTCATGTGTGGTCTCTGCAGAGAACAGGGACATATGTGGAGACTGTCTATGCTTATTGACTTGACTAGATGCAGGCTTGAGGATTTACTGAAACAAAAGAACCCCAGGAAAAGTTGCCAACTAGGTGACCCCCTGTGATAAGAGACAATAGTCTGCAACAGTATAAGAAGAAGAAAGGGCACAAGATTTTATCCATTACAGAGGGGTGTCTCATGAAAGGTGGATCCTAGCTTTTTGTATTGGACAAGTACTGTAAGAATTGATCATTCTGTGAGAAATACCTTGTTAGACAGGGAAGTAACTTGTTAATAAGTATAGCTTATGTATAGCATTTTATGTTTTTCTTTTACCTGTGACTTTACATTTCCAAATCTTTTTACTTGCATTTATTTGACTCTCTCTCAAACGCTATTAAATAAACTTCAGTTTGGTTTTTCTGTAGTCATGTCTAAATGCCATGTACTAAGATGTGGTCTACACTAGAAAATTAGGTTAGTTTAACTACATTGGTCAGGGATGTGAAAAATTCACACCTCTGAGCAGCATTGTTAAGCCAATTTAAGTCCTCTTGTCTTGTAGACAGCGCTAGGTCAACAGAAGAATTCATCTGGCAACCTAGCTACCACCTCTCAGGGAGGCAGATTACCTAATCTGTGTAGGTAGTGTCTACAGTGAAGTGCTACAGAGGTACAGCTGTGCCACTGTAGCATTTTAAGTGTAGACATACCATAAGGAGATTTCAGTGTAGTAGCCGTGTTAGTCTGTGTCAGCAAAACGAAAATAAGAAAGAAAAACTTGTAGCACCTTAGAGACTAACAAATTTATTTCAGCATAAGCTTTCGTGGGTTAGTACCCACTTCATCGGATGCATGGAATGAAACATACAGTAGACAGATATTTATACAGTCAGAGAAACATGATAAGGTCGAGGTGCATAGACCAACCTTAAGAGGCTGATTAGTTGAGAGGAACCATAACAGCAGGGGAAGAAAAACCTTTGAAGTGATAAACAAGATGGTCACACAGGTGTGAATGAGGATCGTTAACTTAAGGGAAATAGATTCAATTAACGTAATGGCCGAGCCATTCCAAATCTCTATTCAATCCGGAGGCAATGCAACCTAGTTTGCATATCAATTCGAGTTCAATAGTTTCTCTTTGAAGTCTGCTTTTGGAGTTAATCTGTCGCAACACTGCTACCCTCAAGTCTGTCAGTGAGTGATTAGGGAGGTTGAAGTGTTCTCCTACTGGTTTTTGAATGTTATGATTCCTGATGTCAGATTTATGTCCATTTATTCTTTTGCGTAGAGACTGTCCGGTTTGGCCAATGTACATGGCAGAGGGGCATTGCTGGCACATAATGGCATATATCACATTGGTAGATGTGCAGGTGAATGAGCCCCTGATGGCGTGGCGGATGTGATTAGGCCCTGTGATGGTATCACTTGAATCGATATGTTGACAGAGTTGGCATCGGGCTTTGTTGCAAGGATAGGTTCCTGGGTTGGTGTTTTTGTTGTATGGTGTGTGGTTGCTGGTGAGTATTTGCTTCAGGTTGGGGGGCTGTCTGTAAGCAAGGATTGGTCTGTCCTCCAAGATCTGTGAGAGTGAGGGATCATCTTTTAGGATAGGTTGTAGATCTTTGATGATGCGCTGGAGAGGTTTTAGTTGGGGGCTAAAGGTGACGGCTAGTGGTGTTCTGTTATTTTCTTTTTGGGGCCTGTCTTGTAGTAGGTGACTCCTGGGTACTCTTTTGGCCCTGTCAATCTGTTTTTTCACTTCAGCAGGTGGGTATTGTAGTTGTAAGAATGCTTGATAGAGATCTTATAGGTGTTTGTCTCTGTCTGAGGGATTGGAGGAAATGCGGTTGTATCTTAGAGCTTGGCTGTAAACAATGGATCGTGTGGTGTGTCCAGGATGGAAGCTGGAAGCATGTAGGTAAGTATAGCGGTCAGTAGGTTTCCGGTATAGGGTGGTGTTTATGTGACCATCACTTATTAGCACAGTGGTGTCTAGGAAATGGACCGCTTGTGTGGACTGGTCTAGGCTGAGGTTGATGGTGGGATGGAAATTGTTGAAATCATGGTGGAATTCCTCAAGGGCTTCTTTTCCATGGGTCCAAATGATGAAGATATCATCAATGTAGCGCAAGTAGAGTAGGGGTGTTAGGTGACGAGAGCTGAGGAAGCGTTGTTCTAAGTCAGCCATAAAAATGTTGGCATACTGTGGGGCCATACGGGTACCCATAGCAGTGCCACTGACTTGAAGGTAAATATTGTCCCCAAATGTGAAATAGTTGTGGGTGAGGACAAAATCACAAAGTTCGGCCACCAGGTTAGCCGTGGTAGTATCGGGGATACTGTTCCTGACAGCTTGTAGTCCATCGTTGTGTGGAATGTTAGTGTAGAGGGCTTCTACATCCATAGTGGCCAGGATGGTGTTGTCTGGAAGATCACCGATGGATTGTAGTTTCCTCAGGAAGTCAGTGGTGTCGCGAAGATAGCTGGGAGTGCTGGTAGCATAGGGCCTGAGGAGAGAGTCTACATAGCCAGACAATCCTGCTGTTAGGGTGCCAATGCCTGAGATGATGGGGCGTCCAGGATTTCCAGGTTTATGGATCTTGGGTAGCAGATAGAATGTACCTGGTCGGGGTTCTAGGCACGTGTCTGTACAAATTTGTTCTTGTGCTTTTCCAGGGAGTTTCTGGAGCAGATGGTGCAGTTTCTTTTGGTACTCCTCAGTGGGGTCAGAGGATAAAGGCCTGTAGAATGTGGAGTTACAGAGCTGCCTGACAGCTTCTTGTTCATATTCCAACTTATTCATGATGACGACAGCTCCTCCTTTGTCAGCCTTTTTGATTATGATGTTAGAGTTGTTCCTGAGGCTGTTGATGGCATCGTGTTCTGCACGGCTGAGGTTATGGGGCAAGTGATTTTGCTTTTTGAACTGAGATAAGACTAGGGGAGAGGAGTGCACTGCTTCCACAGAGTCAGCAGATCAGTGTACATTGCTGGTGTCCAGAAGATAAGGGACTGTAACAAATAAAGTGTGTAAAATGCTAGCCTGCATAGGGAAAGTGCGCAAATCACAGAGCCCGGAGAGGAATACCTGTGTTGCCAGAAGAGTCTCCCCTGGTGTGAATAGACAGGGCTCCCTCCCTCTGTAAGTAGATGGTAGCTATTCACCCCGGTCACCTTAGGGACCTCCCAAATGTGTCACAATGGAGGGCGAAGATATTTCGTAGTCTGTAGCAGACCCTGGCTCTATGAAGCAAGATGTCACTCCTGAGATTAGTTTTACGTTGTTACTTATATCCATAGCTGTTATGGATTTCTGATGATTATGTGCCACTGCACTCATGCTGATCACATCTACTACTTTTAGTTTAATCTCTTTATATGCCACCAACACACTCTTCAAAGCATAGGGTAACTATTTAGTGATTCAAAAGTGGTAGCGTCACAGTTTTGACCCCCTCTATGATCTGCTCAAGGAATGCTCTCTAAGGTCTCAAGCGCAGAGACCGCTTTGTGGGCAGAGACCCGCATCACTCTCCCTCATGCCGAGGGGTTTTAGCTTGCAGCTCCCTGCAGTATACTGTGTTTATCTCAGCAGGGCTGACTAAGAGTCTGGCCCAATTGCTTTGCTTTCTCTCAAAGGGCTATGAACAGCAGTTACAAGTAACCTAACAGCTCTTTTAAAGCAGAGTACATTTAAAAAAAAACGGAAGAAGACCGGAAATCGGGACAAAAGGTGTTCCCGACCAAGCATCGGTCGGGACGCGGGACAAAAGATGAAAAATCAGGACGGTCCTGATTTTATCGGGACATCTGGTCACCCTATCCTTCAACACCCTATCTAGTTCAACTCATAGATGTAGTACAAGAAGTACTTTTGACTACCTCACTCCATGGTGCTTAGCCGGTAGGGAGTGATTTTGGTATCCTTTCGCTCTGTCTGTCAAATGATGAGGGCATTCATCATGCTCTGCGAGTCCAATGCAGTGACTATATTTAATGGAAGTTGAATGCCGAAGGGATGATGCCATGAGGCAGATCTGACCTAGTATCCCCCATCCTGGGAGATTGGGATACATTTTATTTTCCCTTGACTGTCTCATCCTTTTATTCTCCTTAGTTTTTTCTTTTCCTGTTTTGTACGTTTTTTCCTCCTAGTGGCACCATAGTGCTATAATATTTTTAAAAGCAAGTATAGCTGATTTTTACCTATTTTCTAGCAATTTTTGTTTAAGTTTTTGTTTTAGTTTGCCTTTCTGTGAGATACCAACAAGGCTATGAGACATCTTATCCTTGCTAAAGTGTTTGTTGTTTTGGTTTTTTTTTTAATGTTGAGCTTTGGTGACCACACAGAGAACACTAGAGCATATGGATAAAATTTTCAGAAGAGTTTGCTAATATTGAGCTTATGGATTACGTGTGCCCAACTTGAGAGCTATAGGGCTTCATTTTCAGATCTGCTGACCTGCAATTTGCTTTGACTTCAGTGGGAGCTACAGATCCCTATGAAAATCAGACCTAAAATGTCCTGAGTAAGTCGCTCAGATTTAAAGGACATCTGTGTAAATTGTGGCCTGAGTGTCCAGAGATTTAATTTTCATTTCTCTTTGGATGCATGCACTATAGTTTAAAGACGTAATAGAACAACCAAACAAATACAACTCAACCTCACCCTTTTTCAGTGATTTTAAAATCTTGTTAATTATGCAGAAATTTCTGGTACTTCAACAAAAATACAAAATTACTGGACTGGATTCAGTTTCACCAACAGGCATTTGAAATTTAAACAGATTGAGTTTGATCATACAGTCCTCACAAAAGCAAAACTCCCATTGATTCCAGGTGTTTGCCTGTGTGACTACAGAAGAATTGGGTTCATAATGTAGGAATCCTGCATATTTGCTATTAATTGTCAAGTGTTTTTACTTTTGAAAGCCCTCCAAATAAAAAGAACACTACAGAATTTTGATTTTCTGTTTATTTTTTTCTTTATGTAAGTATTTTTAGTAAATATAGACCATGCAAATGTATGAAGGGAAAAGCTGGAATCATTAGTTGTACAACTGCATGATATATTTTTTCACTATATCATCTAGGGAAATTCAAAAAATAGAATGTCAGTGTTCATTATGACTACTAAAATCACCTAGTTTGAAAATTTCTTTACAGTCCTGAAGATCAGCTTGGGTTTGTTAAAGCGTTCATGAATCTTTGGCGTGACCCTGGGCCAATTTATGGTTTTATGATAGAATTGTGCAAAAATTGTGGTTTTGTATAATTCTAGTATGAAATCAGGGAAAACTCTGTTTTTTGTTAGAGTTTTGTTTTTAATTTTTGGTTTGTGTGACCTCAAAGTGAAACTTAGGGGTGTGAATCCACATAAATTGAAAACAAAGGAAAGATTCACAAAACCACAATTTTGCATAGTTGTATTTGGTTGTTTCATCCTAACCCAATTATTGTTCTAGACAATGAAACTGACACTGGAAAAAACTTGGATCAAGGAAGTTTCAGGCAATAACTATAAGTTTCCTTCTGTTTGAAGAGGAGAGAGGGTGAAAAGACAATGAAAAACAAAATGGTTCAACTCATTTCCCACACATTTAAACTACTTCTTGTTTCAGTGATCAAAGCATGATTATACAAACCTTGAGAGAATATAACGTTGTGACATTTGTACATTTCTTTGCAAATATAACCTAAAACATTTTACAGGCTGAAAAAGTAAAAGAGAATGTAGATCTTATAAATCAGGATTAAGTTGTGTTAGTCGATGCGTTTGGAAAACCAATATTATACTTGGCTTCTAGATAAATAATGTAGAGGCCTCTTGGAAATCCTCTAGTAATTTTTTGTAATTCTTCACAAGTAGTATAGTCATTGCTGAAAGGCAGACAGAAAAAGAATCTACCAAATAAGGTATTTGTTATTATTATATTGATGATGATATATAACCAGCTCTGAAGTAATAATATTTAACAAAGAATGGAGTCTTATCCAAAATGAGATCACATGCACTTCCATTACTTCATTTACTGCATTCATAAGAATTAAGTGAAGTTTATAATTGGGAAATCTTATCTATTAGCATTTGTAGTACATCACAGGTGTACAGTATATTATAGTTTAGATTAACAGATTTCCAAATTGTCAGCAATTGTCAGCCATAAATTAACATGTAGGAGTGCATACATGAATAGAAGACTGTACACTGTCTCAAGAGAAAGATATTTCTGCTGAATACCACTTTGCCCCTTATAAAAAAGTACTGCTGTATTCACCAATAATGAGCCAAAATGATACATTTTACAGTAGTGTTACTTGAGTATTTTGGGGGACTTCTGGAGACTAATGGAGTTGTTTTATAAGTGGCTGTTTGCTATTATGGACATGCAATATAAAATGTTCCGTTTAATTCATTTTTATTAAAACATTTGCAAGTCATTAAGTTCTTTGTATACGAAGGAGAGTGCAATACAATTTAATGCCTTTTAAAGGTATTCTTGCTAGTGTTTTAATTTTAAAATATTTTTTTCAGACACATAAGGCCAGATTTACCAGTAAATTATACTGGATTTCTGGTTGTTTGGAATTGCCAGAATATACCAATGAGCTCAGTGTACTGTCTGGGAATGGTGAAGGGCTTTTTTGACTGTTCCTAAAAAAAGTGTCAAAATGTTTATTTTACTATGTTGTCCTACTTCCCAGTCTTTTAAGAAGAAATAATCTAATTGTTCCTTTGAGTCAACCATTCTGATTTAGTTAACTAGTTTATTTTTAAAACCTCTTTGCAGTTATATTCCCTTTAGGCATTTTACCAACTCAAATTATAACTATTATTTTTAAAAGTAGAAGATAGGGGCTTTTTATTTTGGAGGTTCTATTCAAGATCTTGGGATTTTAATATTGGGAAAGGGAAGGTTTCCCTTAAACATATGTATTCCCCATTTCCCTGTTTGCACACTGCTTAACACACGTATATTCTCTGAGGTTTTCGGTCCTTCACCTACTAATCATGCAATCGTGTATACCAGCATTGAGGCGGTATTTATTAATATATGCATTTCATTTTCCTGCTATGTTCTATTATGAGGGATATCTATGAGGGATTATGAGGTGGCTTCTTCACCCTGCTTCCAAACAGAGTCCACAGAAGTTATAGTGGGTCAGAAATTATCTCTTACCTGGGGATTAGCTTTATTCGCAAAAAGAAATTCAAAATGAAACCTAAAGTCCAGCCTAAGTCTTCTCTCTAGGTTTGGCTGGTCCCAGAGTTCCCCCCTCCTCCCACGAAGCCTTCTCAGCCTGTCCGCTGTCTCTCTAGAGTGTCCTTACTTCTTCATGTATAATAAGATACCTTATTATACATGAAGGTATAATAAGCAGTCAAAATCCTGTATTACATTTCCCAGCAGGATTATTTCCTACAAATAGGGTGGGGCTTTTAGGCAAACACTATCGGCCTGTAACTAATAATACTTAATAATTAACCACAATGGGTGGTAATTGTGATTCAGAATTCCAGAAAACTGTCATGTAACAGCATACTTTTTCCATAGAATTAAATATCTTTGAAAATGCAGCAAATTTCACATGGTGTTTCGGAATTTTGTAAGTGAAGACTTGGCAGTCTTTCCGCCTGTTCTGATTTGTGTTTTATTTGCCTGCTTATTGCCTTTACATTTTTTTGTTTGGCTTTCGGTAGACCTGAGCCTGACTTAATCCAAGTTTTCCATAATCTAGTTTTAGGCAATTACACATTGTTACAGTGGTTAGTATTAAAAAGTCTTTATTTGCCAACAGGTACCACACAGCTACCACAGTGATTTTTGACTCTCAGTATAATGGAAAACTATGACATTTTAGAAAACATTGAGGTAATTATTGACAAATATGAACTTTGAATGGCCACTACTCTGTAACATTTTAAAATGCTTCAGTTGTTCAAGTCCCTGTTGGAGACAAAACAAAAGGAGAGCATCTGCCCCTACCTTTTGCTTTGCCTTCTTTAAATTAATTAAACCTTGAGGCCTTAGTCCTGTCTTGTTGCACCAAGGTACCTTTGTGCATCTATTACAACCTTTTCTTTACATGAAGCAAAATCTTAAAAGTTTCATTTTTGTTAATAAATGTCTCAGCTAAGAGCTCAGCAGTCTGTCACTATGTGGGACTTTAGGCTTGCCTGGGTAACCAGAATTTATATTCTGTGACCTGAGTGCTGTGGCTTGTTGACATCTCTGTTGTGACTGGGTTGATGAGAAAAGCAAATTCTCCAGTAGTCTGACATTCTTTTTCCTTGATAGTAGCAAAGATGAACACTACTGAGCGATGCAATTTAAAAATTTCTTTTTATTTTATCCCATTTCAACCTCATCTTTCTTAGTGCAGCTGCACTCAAACTGATCTTTTCTAATTCTCCTTATATACTCACTTTAGTAGGGGCTATATGCTGTAAGTAACCAAGGGCAAATTTCTGTGCCCTTGTATGTTAGCCCAATGATTTCTAGCCCTCTTTAGTCCTTTCTTACACCAAAGGCTGTAATAATAAAGGTCAAGAAGCTGCTAAGGATTGAGGTCATTGGATTTTAGCTCATACTTACTCATTTCTCTGCTGCTTTTCTGAGATTTATTTTAATGCAATTATTCACTTAGCTGCATAATATTAAAAAAAGACATCTGAACTTCCCAACTGCATAATGGCCTTTAGTGAAGTTTATTTTACTTAGACTATAAACAAGTGTATAGATTTTCAGATATGGACAGAGAAGTCATCTTTCATTTCATAGTATAGTTGACTACCTGACTTAATGCAGACTGAATACTCACATGCATATAAAACAATATGTTAATTCTTCTAAAGTCAATGGCAACAATCCCATTGACTTCAGGGAAACCATGAGTTGGCTCTAAAAAAATAGTAGCCTGTCTCCTAGGGCTCCTATGAAGTAAATAAGTGAGTTTGGTGTGAATGGGATTGGGCACTTACTGTTCACATCTAATAAACTGGTTGGTTTCATGGTACTATCTAGAATAATTATCTCAGCATTACTTCAGTACACATTCATGGTTTGGTCCTTTCTGTTTGTTGTTTCTTCCATAAAACCGTTCACAGTCTGAATCTTCAAATTTTATTTACTTAAAAAAAAATATGAACATGCAATACTCTGAGTGCATGTGTAATGCTGACAGACCCCAGTTGTCAGTGGGTGGGATCGAACAAGGGATTTCTGGGGCTTAGTGCATGAGCCTCTACTGCATGAGCTAAAAACCAACTGTCTCTTAGCTAACGTTATAGAGCAGACTCATTTAACTCTCTAAGTGGTCTTGGTGCCACTAGATGGGACAGAACACCACACCCAGAAGGTATGTGGGTTACACATGCACACCAAATATTGAAAAAATACAACTTAGGACTGGTGTCCAATAGTTGGAACTCTCGGGCCCCCAGGTATCCACCCAAACAAAATGCTTCTTATGCCCTCCACCTACCTGCTCATCACTATTACCCAGGGAAAGCCTAGGAGGATATGCCTTGCTGCAAGATCTGAAAGTCAACAAATTTGTGCTTTGATGAACTGAAGCAGGAAGCACATACCCAAATTGTGGGCCCCCTCTTTGAGAATGACCTGCTTCTAACCCTCTCTCTGCTCTCAGAGTTAAAGCTGGCTGTCTGATATTTCAGTGTTTTAGATGTTTTCAGCTGCTGCTGGAGAGAAATGGTTTCTGAAGAATCCAGCCTACTAGGTGGCACAGCAAGGAAGGATTTTATGTTGTGCTTTTAGTGTTCTGGATGCTTGCCCACTTGGTTATTACACTAATATACCCTAATTCATTTTGTATAAGCCATCAAAAACAATATTTAAGTAAAGATTAGATGTAGTCATTTCTGACTTGATGTGGATTTGAACTAGAAATCAAAAGGTGAAAGTTTCTGTATAGCATTCCCAAGCTCCTGAGCCACGCATTGGGAGAAGGGAATATATAAAAAAGTGCCCTCTCATGAAGCTTTGTGGTAAAAAAAACTCTTGTTAGACTCCCGTCCCCAGCTCTTGTTAGGCCACAGATCCCGTCTGCTGCTGAAAATGATCTGCAGGAGGAAGCCAGATGGTAGTGGTATTGAGCTTTGCTTTGCTTTGGAGGGAAGGATGCCTCCCCCTCCCCCAAGAACATGTTCATTTATGAATGTGGGTTTTATATGCCTGATCTGATGTTATCCTTCTTTAAAAAAATCTCTTTTTTTATAGTTTGCAAAAGTTACTGGTCATACCAAGAAGCCCACATTGAGCTTCAGGTGGCAGAGCTAAGCAAATGTAAGAGTACATTTCTAAAACTGTGCATATAGATGTAGTTCCATTATTCCTCTTTATCGAATGGCTTGGTTGGCTTTCAGAGTATACCCCAAAAAGAAAAATAAACAAAACCCATTTCCAGAGAGAAAATCTGTCAATCTTTACTAAAGAATATAACTTGTTTCTGGAACCTATTAAATCAGCTAGAAATTTGCCCCAGAGTATTTAGTAAGTTATAAGGGGAAAGGTACATCAGACATACTTTACTCAATGGAATATGAATCAAATATTTGAATGTCTCATGAAGCTTAAATCAGATGCAAGAAATTAATTAAAAATGTGTGCAAATTAATTTGGTTGGGATTAACTATGCAGCTCTGTGTCACAGAGCAGCACAACTCAGCAGGCCTTGGAGTTCACTGCTCAGGACTGAATTTTCCTCCCAGAGTTTCAGGTTCAAATTCTTTCATACATCAATACAAAATTACAAGCAAAATTACTTTTTTATTGTAATTGTGTTGGCATGCTCCTGAAATGTGAGAGATGTAAGGCCCTGTTTCAGTGAATATTTAAGGACTGTATACAATTGTGGGCAGCTTCAATAGAAGAGAGATCCATCCCAGAATATTCCAAAGCCCCATAATTAGAACATTCATGTGTAAAACCAAGTTCAGGCCTGTCCTTTACATCAGGTAGGGAAGATTAGAACCTAGATCTCTTATAGGCTAGGTGAGTGCTTTAACCACTGGGTAAAAGTTGTTACAGAGGCATATACACAGACTTATTGTTGTGGGAGAGGTCCTATCTGGTAGGCAGCCTCTGAAAATTCCTACCAAATCGGGCCCTGCAAGTGAGCTAGGTAGGGCAGTGCTTAGTTTGGGCATCCTGTTGTGGGTTAGGTATGAGCTAGGTTCCCAGAAATCAGAATTTAGGTATCAGCCCACATACTCAGTGGCAGAAATTTAGGGGACTTGAACAGTTACATTTTAGGCACCTGAAGGGTAAGGCAGGCAGGGGCTGAAGATCTAAATTTTATATATAGGTTTCTAAGGGACAGTTAATCCCTTTGTGGATCTAGCCCTAAGTTATTTTAATTTCTAAGTATGCCAAATGGGATCTTCCAGTTGAGACCACACACAATGCACACATAGTACAAGGTTTGTGGGATAATTAACGAGAACTTTGCTTCTTCTTCGAGTGATTGCTCATATGTATTCCAATTAGGTGTGCGCACGTGGCGTGCACGATCATCGGAAGACTTTTACCCTAGCAACACTCGGTGGGCCGGCTGGCGTCCCCTGGAGTGGCGCCGTTGCGGTGCCTGATATATACCCCAGCTGGCCTAGCGCCCTCTCAGTTCCTTCTTACCGCCCATGACGGTCGTTGGAACTGTGGAGCGCAGCTTAGCTGATCTCCACCTCCCTAGCGTATTTAGTACTCGTTATCTTGTTGATAGTTTAAGTACTGTTAAGTAGTTGTGAATAGTTTATTGATTGGTTTTGTTTGTATAGTTAGTGTAAATAGTAGTGGGAGATAAGGGGCTTCTCCCCCGTCTCCCTCCCGGTACCGGGCCAATGCCTGGCTCTCCGGGTTTCAAGCCGTGCTCGGCCTGTCAGAAGCCGATGCCCACGGGAGACCCCCACGACTCCTGTCTGAAGTGCCTCGGGGAATCCCATCTTCCGGACAAGTGCCGAATCTGTAAGTCTTTCAAGCCGTGGACCAAGAAGGAGCGGGACTTTCGTTTGAAGCAGCTCCACTTGGAAGCCTCTCTCAGCCTGATGTCGGCCCCGCACCGGAACCTGGTGCCGACCCCAGCGGCAAGTACATTGTCAGCGGCACCGGAGCGCCCAAGCTCCGGTAAAGAACCCCGGCACCAAACACCTCAAGCCGGGACCCCTCAGAGGCGCCGTTCGCTGTCCCCAAGAGGGAAGAAGTCGGGTCCGGTGCCGTCCACAACCCCCGCACCGCTGCACCCGCAGCCTGTTCAAGACCACGCCAAGTCCGGCCCGGCACCAGCATCTTTGACTCCGGTACCGCAAGGACCGTCGAGCTTGGTGCCTGTGGCCCAGATGTCCATGCCACTTACTCCGGCTCCACAAGGGCCGTCGAGTTCGGCGCCGCCCATAATGCCGGCACCAACCCTGTCAACTCCGGTACCGCAGAGACCGTTGAGCGCAGGACAGCCTGTTAAGGCTCCGGTACCGATGACCCCGGTCCTGCAAGGTCCGTCGAGCTCGGTAACCGCCAGCTCCCCGGTTCAAGCCGTGGTAGAGCTTACGCTGCCGTCCACTCCGGACACCTTCTCGGCGGCACGGGACCTGATCGCCATGACGGATCCGGTACCGACTCCATCCTTGGTGCCACCATTGCGGATCGTTACGTCCCGCGGCAAACCGGCCATACTACGCCTGGTGCCGCATACGGAGACCAGCCAATGTCAACCTGGTTCTCCTCGACGCCGCTCGCAGTCCCAGCACCAATCACCTTCTCGGCGCCGGTCGTACTCGCGGTACCGCTCAAGATCAACCTCCAGGCGACGATACGGCGATTCCCGGTACCACTCCCGGTCTCGCGGCCGGTCGCAGCATCGATCCCCGGACGATCGACATCGCTACCGTTCGCCCAGACGTACGCAATCCAGGTCAGGTTCCCGGTACCGAGACAACCGCCTGTACCGATCCAGGTCCCAGTACCGATCCGGATCTCGGTACCGATCCCCGGCACTGCGGCACACCATGGCCACGCAGACCGCCCCTCAAGGCCATTCTGCACCGCCTTTGCCCTCCTGCTCGGCCTCCCGCTCATCTAGGGCCGATAGTGACTTCTATGTGGAGGACCACGTGGTTGAAGACCAGAGTCGCTGGCCAGATGACGGGCAGGAGCCGTCCCAAGCCCCGACACAGTGGCCCTTCTGGACTCCGATGGCATACCATCAGTCCCAAGGGGTCCCCTCCAGAGCCTCCCAATCAGCTCATTCGGAGCCCCGGGCACCAGAGGCAACGGTGTCCCGCCCTCCTCCGGAAATCTCAGATCCTCCAGCCCAGTCATCGGCCGCGATCCCAGACCCGGAGACCTTGGGCTTGGAGACTGCAGGGGTTCCACACCAGGACCTATCCCAGAACCCCCTAGTCCAGGGTTTATCGTCCTCCTCCTCTCCGGACGAGGCAGTGGCGGGAGCGTCATCTTCCGGCCCGCCTCCTATCGATCTCTGGGACCACCAAGACCTGCTACGCAGATTAGCTCTTAACATGAATCTGCAGGTCGAAGAGGTGGCGGAGCTTGAGGACCCAGTGGTGGACATCCTGACAGCTGACGCCCCCACCAGGGTAGCGCTTCCGTGTGTCCGCACTATACTGGCCAAAGCCACTTCGATCTGGCAGTCCCCAGCCTCGATACCCCCCACTGCCAGGGGTGTGGAGAGGAAATATATGGCACCTCCAAAAGACTTTGAGTACCTCTATACTCACCCTCCACTGTGCTCCTTGGTCATGCAGTCGGTGAACGAGAAGGAAAGAAATGGCCAACAGGCACCAACCCCTAAGTCCAAGGACGCCAAACGCCTGGACTTATTTGGTAGAAAGATCTACTCGGGGGGGGCCTGCAATTCAGAGCGGCTAACGAGCAGGCACTCCTGAGCCGATATGGCTATAACACCTGGATCTCCATGCAGAAATTGAAAGAGCTTATACCCCAGGAGTCCAGACAGGAGTACGCAGCATTGGTGGAGGAGGGTAAGAAGGTGACCAGGACGTCATTGCGGGCCTCCTTGGATATCGCCGACTCAGCCGCCAGGACGATAGCCTCAGGAGTCGCCATGCGGCGTATATCCTGGCTTCAGTCTTCCACCCTCCCTACAGAGGTCCAACACACCATCCAGGGCCTGCCGTTCGAAGGTCAGGGTCTGTTTTCAGACAAGACTGACCCGAGGTTACAGACCCTAAAAGATGGTCGCACCATCATCCGTACGCTGGGGATGCATACCCCAGCTACACAGCGCAGACCCTTCTGACCTTTCGGCCAACGTCCTTACACTGTGCCCGCGCCCCGGCAGGACTTCTCGAGGAGACCGAGGGGCCGAGGTGGCAGGAGACAACAATCCAGTCGACAGACTGGTCAGAGACAGGGCCCCCACAAACCATCGTCGGGGCCCAAACAAAATTTTTGAAGGGACGCCCGAGGATGGAGTATCAGTCTCAGTTCCCGATCCTTTCCCCTCATTCCGAGACCGCCTTTCCCATTTCTTCCGTGCGTGGTTGAATATCACCACGGACCGCTGGGTCCTACGCACGGTGGAAAGCGGATACCACCTTCAGTTTGTCTCCCCCCATCCCTGTCCCTCTTCAGGGACCCGTCTCACGAGCAATTCCTAATTCAGGAGGTGCAAACGCTCCTCTCCAGAGGAGCAATAGAGGAGGTTCCAAGGGAGTTCAGGGGCAGGGGTTTTTACTCCCGCTATTTCCTAATCCCCAAATAGAAAGGGGGGCTACGTCCTATCTTGGACCTGCGGGGACTCAACAAATTTATGGTAAAGTTGAAGTTCCATATGCTTTCCCTGGGTACCATTATCCCTTCTATGGATCCTGGAGACTGGTATGCCGCCTTCGACATGAAGGACACGTATTTTCATATTGCAATTTACCCACCACACAGACGCTTCCTCCGCTTTGTGGTGGACCAGAGACATTTTCAGTTTGCGGTTCTGCCCTTCGGCCTCTCTACGGCACCACGGGTATTCACGAAGTGCATGGCCGTGGTGGCAGCTGCCCTTCGTAGGCAGCGAGTTCAGGTGTTCCCCTACCTCGACGACTGGCTTATCCGTGGCAAATCCAGCAGCCAAGTCCAGTCGCACATTCGGACAGCCTTGAGCATGTTCAAGCAGCTCGGCCTCCTCCTGAACGTAGAAAAGTCCACTTTGGAGCCAACCCAAAGGTTAGACTTTATAGGGGCAGTGCTGGACTCGACTCTCGCCCGAGCGTTTCTGCCAGAGGCACGCTTTCAGGTTCTCATAACCATCATACGCAGCCTTCAGAACTTCCCGATGTCAACGGCTCGCTGCTGCCTCAGCCTGCTCGGTCACATGGTGTCCTGCACATTCGTGACTGCTCATGCCAAATTACGCCTCCGTCCGCTCCAGGCATGGCTCTCCTTGGTATACCATCCACGCAGAGACAGCTTGGACTTGATTCTGATGGTACCATCGCAGGTCCTAGCCTCCCTGAATTGGTGGTTAGACCCCAAGAAGGTGCTGGAAGGGGTGCCATTCCATCCGACACAGCCATCCCTAGCCTTAACCACAGATGCGTCATCGCTCGCCTGGGGAGCCCATCTAAAGGGCCTCCAAACGCAAGGCCTGTGGTCGGCGCAGGAATTAGCCCTGCACATCAACGTCAGGGAACTGCAGGCAGTACGCCTTGCCTGCCAAGCCTTCGCCCAGCACCTACAAGGTCGTTGTGTCGCCATCTTCATGGACAACACAACGGCCATGTATTACATCAACAGACAAGGAGGGGCACGTTCCTCCCCGCTCTGCCGAGAAGCAATACAACTGTGGGACTTCTGCATAGCCCACTCCATTCACCTTGTAGCCTCCTTTCTCCCAGGGGTCCAGAACACCTTGGCAGACCGCCTCAGCAGATCCTTTCAGGCACACGAGTGGTCCATTCGGCCAGATGTTATCCACTCTGTCTTCCGGAGGTGGGGATTTCCCCACATAGACCTCTTTGCCAGTCGCGAGAACCGGAAGTGCCACGCGTTCTGCTCGCTCCAGGGACGCTCCCCAGGCTCCCTGACGGACGCTTTTCTCCTGCCTTGGACAGACCACCTGTCTTATGCCTTCCCACCAGTGCTGCTGGTCCACAGAGTCCTGCTCAAATTGCACAGGGACAGGGCCCGCCTAATCCTGATCGCCCCGGCGTGGCCCAGGCAGCACTGGTACACCACTCTTCTAGAGCTCTCGATGTCCGCCCCGATCACTCTACCATTGTGGCCGGACCTGATTACGCAACAGCACGGCAGGCTACATCATCCCGACCTGCACTCTCTCCATCTCACAGCGTGGCTGCTGCATGGCTGAACCCGTCCGAGCTCTGTTGTTCCAGCCTGGTCCAACAAGTTCTACTGAGCAGCAGGAAGCCCTCTACCAGGTCCACCTACTCGGCCAAGTGGAAACGGTTTTCCTGTTGGTGCGGCCCTCGGGGTCTTAACCCTTCGCAGGTGCCAGTGCATACTATTCTTGCCCTAAAGGAGCAAGGTCTGGCCTTTTCTTTGTTAAAAATCCACCTGGCGGCAATCTCGGCCTTTCACCCTGGCGAGAATGGGCGCTCGATCTTTTCCAACCCTATGGTTAGCAGGTTCCTCAAGGGGTTAGAACGGCTACACCCATTGGCTCGCCGCCCGGTCCCCACTTAGGACCTCAACCTCGTCATCACTAGGCTCATGGGGGCCCCATTCGAGCCTATGGCCACCTGCTCGCTCCTGGACCTCTCCTGGAAGACGGCCTTCCTCGTAGCCATCACCTCGGCAAGGCGTGTCTCTGAACTCAAAGCGCTTACTTCGGAACCCCCTTACACGGTGTTCCACAAGGATAAGGTACAGTTGCGACCACACCCGTCCTTCCTTCCCAAGGTAGTGTCGGCCTTTCATGTCAACCAGGACATTTTTCTACCGGTCTTCTACCCGAAACCGCATACCTCTCCAAGGGAACAGCAACTCCATTCCTTGGACGTCCGTAGGGCCCTCGCCTTCTACATCGAGCGGACGAAGCCGTTTCGCAAAACGACTCAGCTATTCGTCGCCGTGGCAGACCGGATGAAGGGCCTCCCGGTCTCCTCCCAACGCATCTCGTCCTGGATCACGTCTGCATTCGGACGTGCTATGACTTGGCTGGTGTTCCCACCATGCGTCCCTACTGCCCACTCCACCTGAGCTCAAGCCTCGTCCTCCGCCTTCCTGGCGCACATACCAATACAGGAGATATGTAGGGCAGCAACCTGGTCATTGGTGCACACCTTTACTAATCACTATGCCATAGTCCAGCATTCCAGGGAGGACGCTGCATTTGGTTCAGCGGTCCTACACTCTGCTGTAGCACAATCTGACCCCACCTCCTAGGCAAGGCTTGGGAGTCACCTAATTGGAATACATATGAGCAATCACTCGAAGAAGAAAAGACGGTTACTCACCATAGTAACTGTTGTTCTTCGAGATGTGTTGCTCATATCTATTCCAAACCCGCCCTCCATCCCCACTGTCGGAATAGCTGGCAAGAAGGAACTGAGAGGGCGCTGGGCCGGCTGGGGTATGTATCAGGCACCGCAACGGCACCACTCCAGGGGGCGCCAGCCGGCCCACCGAGTGTTGCTAGGGTAAAAGTCTTCCGACGATCGTGCACGCCGCGCACGCACACCTAATTGGAATAGATATGAGCAACACATCTCGAAGAACAACAGTTACTACGGTGAGTAACCGTCTTTTCTTTCAAAATAATAAGATCCATCCCCTTGTGGTTATTCATTGTCTTTGCATGTACAAGGAGATAAGTCTTATTATAACAAGAAGAGCTCATACTAAGAAGTTTCTTTTGAACACCCAGCACTGAATTCTAGTTGGCATAGTTGTCAACACAATGTTCCAGATTCCATCTTTTGCCACAAACTGCCTCCCAAGCACAATGTAAATAGAATAAGCACATAAGAATTAGGAAATGATGTTATTAACAAGCTGCATTTTTAATCACCATGGGGGATTTATTCAGACTGCCTAGTGTGCCTTAGAACATGTGTTTTAATATAAATAGCTTGTGTGTTCTTTAAATATGCTGCATCTACTGCATAGAAAACACAGCCAAGGCCTCAGCTGAAAGTCAGAATTAAACATTAAAAAAATAACTTTAAGAACATAGACCAGATAACAAATTGTGTTTTTTCTCCTTGTTTTAGTGTCAGTTTGTAGCCTTTAAAATGCAGATTTAGAAGAGAGAGAAGGATGAACTACTCTGTGGTGCAGGTGGAAACAATTACAAGAATCAGGCTGGAATTTTAAAACTGATATTCCTCTCTCTACTTACCACATTAAAAAGTAGCTCAGGGTGCTTGGAATCTTTATTACTTGTAATATAAGTAAATATATCAGCAATATTCAGGATCATTTGGAATCTGCATGCACATGTTGTTAAATATATATTTATTTTAATATACACTGTATATATTATATATCTGTAATATACATAAAGACCTATACACACATATATGCTCAAATCTGTGTTTCACATCAACATCTACTGTATGCTTCACGAGGGAGACAAGACCCATGTGTTTTGCAGAAGCTTTTAAAGCTGTTTCATTTATTTTATTAGCCTTTAATGAATGTAATTAGAACCCAAGTAATTAAATGCAATTGTGCTCAGTATGTTCCTGTTGTAAATTGCCCTAAACAATGTGCATGGTGTGAACAAATTTGTGGGATTAATAGAGGATAGATAATGTTTTTGGATAGTATTTCACACTAAACGGCCGCAGAGAGAAACAAAGAAGCTGGCGCAGTGTCATTAATCTTAGTCAACTGGCAGCTCTGGTGTAATTTGCATGACTTAGGCAGTGACACAAGATGGGGCTAGCTTGGGATGGGTGTTAGATCACTAGGATACGTATGCATTTATTTCCCTTTAGTGCGCTCATTTATAAGAAGTTTACATGAAGAAACTAATAAAAACAAAGATGTAAATGGAATGTGTCTTAGATTAACAGAATTACTAGCAATATATTGTTAGTGGTCCTTTGTTTTCATATTTAACGTGTTGGTTTATGGGTATCAAAAAGCATCTGTGCATCCTTGTCATCATAGAAAAAGGCAGATGTGCTGTGATTGGATAGGGTGTTGCCAGTGGAATACAGTTTTCTTTCTTTTCTATATTTGATGTTCACTGTTTCATAGCTTTAAAAATGTCACTCTACACAAATTTTGAATTTTTTTTCTGGAAACCCTTGGATTTCTCTTCTAACAATACGTCTTTGAGATGCATTTTGAGTAGTACTCAGTAAATAAATTTCCATTGTATATCCTGCTTTCCTTTACCTTTTATTCTAAAAATTATTGAAAGCACATTGCTTAATGTATTATGAGTAAAAGCAAAATTATTCGACAAAAGAAATAAAGTATCTATTTCATTATAATATAGTAGTAAATTCTGTGGCGGGCACTAGCGACTACTATAGTTAATCTTCATAAGCATTATCAAACACATTGGTTTGGTTACTCTACTTTTTCTTCAATTTTCACCTTTTGACATTTGGATTCTGTCAAAAGGTGGTTTCTTTACTGGAGAAAGTTTGGATAAAAATGTTTCAGCTGTTTTGGAATATGGGAAGAATGGGGGGAAATGTAATTTCTCCATTATTACATATAACATTTCTTTTCTTTTTCTCTTTCTCCTCGTCACAACACTGGTATCAAAACAGTTGGGGTAGAAATGTAAAATTGGGATATAGTCCTCATTGTGAAGAAATAACAATCAGCTAAATCTGATTTTCACCTGACCTGGTTCTAACCATTTAAAATATTACTCGGCACATGTGCAACAGTACATTTTGCATTGAGTTTTCTGACTAAAGACCTGTTTCCTGCAAAAACGTATGCACATGAGTAATCCCACTGAAGGTGTTTTCACTAAGGTTGTAAAGTGCATAGGTAAAGACCCTGTCACACTGGTGTACCAGGCCATATTATTGCTAACTTAGCTGTATAATGAAAAAGGTAACTAAGGCATGCAGTCAATATGGTGAGGATCTTGAAAAAAGCACTGTATCATTCATTGCAGATCATATAAGATGAACAGTAAATGAGGCAGGTATTTAAAGTATCTGTGCATTATTTGATTGAAAAAAAAAAGTAGGAGACTGGCTCCCACCTGCAGACCTAGTTAGGGATATAGTGGAGAGCATTGTGAAGGTGTTTAGTGAAATAGTTTGCCATGGTGGAGTTTCCTATTTGCTGTATTTTCTGTTTCAGAAAAGTTAGAACATTTAATCAAAACAAATATGTTCAGTGAATTTTAAAATTGCATAATTAAGTATTCAAAAGTAAGGAAATAAAATTAGGATTGTATGCACAATCTTAACTCTGCGCTCTTTGTAATGCATCGTGATAGAGTGTTTAATTTTACATGATCACATTCAGTTCCAGAAATATCATACTGTCACATTTTGTTTGTCTTTAGGCCCCAATCCTGAAACACATAATCATGTGCTTAACTTTGAGCAGATAAATAGTCCCTTTGACTTCAAAGAGACTATTAAAGTTAAGCACTTGCAAAAGTGCTTGCAGGGTCTTTGTAGTACCCTGCTACTCTGAATATGACAGAGAAGCAGATTTCACTGAAATGTGAAAAGGACATGTTTTTGTACAAGATACTACAAATTAAATATAACACAAAGACTACCGGTGAAAATTTTCAGGCATATAATTTGGCCACCTAAATCTGCAGCTAAATTAGCATTGTAATTTAGTGCCTCATCTCCTGAATTTTACCTAAAGAATGTGAAAATAAACATAATACCTGGCTGCTGACTAAATTATTAAAACGTATGCCTCAGATAAAAGAGGATATATCTGTAGTTTGTCAGTAAAGTTGTACTGGATTCTTATGTTAATAAAATTAGTGTATGCAAACAAGAATTTAAAACATTGCAAAATGCTACTACAAATGTGCATATGTGTAATAGGTTGTAGAAGAATTATGCCAGTGTGTTATATTGTTTATGAACAGGTCATCAAAGGACTAGGCATAATGTAAATACACAAGGGAACAGAGTTAGGCTATGTGTACACTACAGCCTATGTCATCAAAATTTATGTCGCTCAGGGGTGTGAATATTCCATGCCCCTGAGCAACATAAATGTCACCAACATAAGCACTTGTATCTACAGCGCTATGTTGGAGGGAGAGCTTCTCTTGCTGACATAGCTTTTGCCGCTCACAGAGGTGGTTTTATTATGCTGACGGGAGATCTCTCTCCCATCGGCATACAGCGTCTTCACCAGACATGCTACAACGGTGCAGATTTATTGTACAGCTATGTCGCTGCCACACTGTACGTATAGCTATCTTATACTAGCAAGCTTACAGTGGCACAGCTGTACCAATGCAGCTGCACCAGTGTAAGATCGCTCGTGTATCTGCCCTGTGCTGATAGGAGAGAGCTCTCCCATCAACATAATAAAACCACCTCTATGAGCGGCGGTAGTTATGTTGGCAGTAGAAGGTCTCCCACTGACATAGCACTGGGCACACTACCACTTATGTCGCTCAGGGCGGTGTTCTTTACATACCCAACTAAGTCGACAAAAGTTTTGCTGACATAAGTGGTAGTGTAGACATGGTCTTAGTGGTGCTTGCATATGCTTAATTCTGTCATTTCCTCACTTCTTAGTGGTTAACCATGCAACCTTAACGTTCTCTTAATGTAGTTTCTTTGAGATTAAATAAATGGGAGACTACGGTAATTAAGGGCATTTAAAAACTGAAATCCCTATTGTTGATGAGCTGATTGGCCTCTCGCGAGCCCCAAGGTGCACAGTTTGGATTACAAACTTTGTAATATCAGTTTTATGCCAGTGTAACTTCAGTGAACCCATGTAGTTACAAAAGCCTAAAACTGTTGTAGTGAAGTGGAGAATCAGGCCTGACATTTATACAGAGATTTGGTCTACACTTATTTTTCTCTTGATATGATGTATCCATAGTTAGGAGTTCCAGATAACCTCCAGCTCAAACAAGCAATACTACACTTCTGCATGCATACTTGTAATGTTTTGCTTTTTAAGTGTTGGAGATAGGCATGCTTGGATAGAGTAATAGTAGTTCTGGATAACTTCATGCAAACTGATAACCTAGGAGAGGAAAAACTTGAACTAATTGAGCACTGTACTATATATAGGGTGACCAGATGTCCTGATTTTATAGGGACAGTCCCAATATTTGGGGCTTTGTCTTATATAGGTGCCTATTACCCTTCCACCCCCGTCCTGATTTTTCACCCTTGCTCTCTGGTCACCCTAATTATATATTATAAGGATTTTACAATATCCTCTGCATTATTATAAGGATTTTACAATATCCTCTGCATCGCCCCATACCTTCTAGATTCACACTATCTTTTTATGTTATATTTCACTTTCTTGTCTTCATGCAAATTCAGCACACTACAGGGCATTCTTATCGACCGTGTCTTAGCATAATATTTGACTTATGGGGGAACACCTCAAATTAAAGCAAGACATGACACCTGAAATATAAGAGGACATTTAAATACATTGCTGCCAGCATGCATACTGTTGAACCAAAATGACTTGTTCTTTTCTTCTCATTCCGCTGGCTGAAAAAGCTCCAGGATATTCTTCCCTCTTGTGGGAAAGTTATCACAGTTTCTTTGCTTACCAGGGAAATGTGCAAATCAACAGTAGTAATTAATTAACAATTCATGAACATAGTTGACTCCTATTAATATTGACCTGAACACCACTGTTCAACATTTAAAGACCAAGGACAGTAATATTTATTATGAGGTCAGGCATATCGATATAACATTAAAATGAGTAATATTTTATACACTGCATAGCAATTATTATGTTAATGCACAGAATAGGACAGATGTACAGATATGAGGTGAAAGTAAAGTTCTGTGGAATATATATATAATTAAGCTACTAGAATATGAAGGGACAAAGAAAAAGATATAATGTAACTGGGATGGGAGTTCTGGGAGTGCAAGGTCACGCTGGTCTTTCCTGAATCAATGACCTGTATGGGACAAAGGTTCTCTTCCTTTTCTACCATCTCACATTTTTAAGTCACACCTTTCACATACGCATTGGAGAACCACGTCATAGTGGGCCATGAGACCCAGATTGTCTCTAACTTGTTTACTTCCAATGCAACTATTACTCAGACGTTTGTAAGAATGATGTAATTTCCCAAGGTCTATCATCACTACTGAAGATGATGAACCTCTCAGTGTTTAGTTGCTCCGGCTATGTTTTTTGCACTTCAGTTTTCAATGTTTTCCCATATTCTGTTACGTGTATTTACTCTCTCTTTTGGGTGAATGGTGTGTTTTTGTAAGAGTGAGACTGTAGAGGAGTGTTATAAGTAGAGAGGTGCCAAGGAGGCTGTATTTGGATCTAGATTTGCCCAGAGTCAGGAGTAATGCCAAACTGGAGCTAAAGTTTGGGTTCACTTTTATGTTACCAAAATTTATGAACTGTTCTCATGAGAGTTGCCATTCTGGGAAAATCCAAATCACATCTGGAAAACAGGCCTATTCCAGTTTTCGATTTGACCAAAACTATATGGACAGATTCAAAGGTTTTACTCTGGATTGCACTGAAATGTCTTTTTGGGTAGATTAGGATTTGAGGTTCAATTTTGGGCCAATCTCTAGTTATAAATAAAGCTGTGCAAAAAAACTTGATGAGTAGGTAATGTCATCCCTATGTTACAGATAGACAGACTGAGACCACTGGGACTTCCAAGTCTACATACTAAATCAGTTCCAGAACCAGGATTAGAATTCAAAAACTCTCAACTGTGTTCTTATTCTTCCAGATTCTTAACTGGTATAAGATTTTGTTTCTCTTCCAAGGCATAGCCACTAAGGCCGCTTTAAAGAGTTGCTTTGCCATGATAGCCACAGCAAAGGAGGCTCTTCTCCATTGTGTCAAGTATCAGGGGGTAGCCGTGTTAGTCTGTATCCACAAAAACAACAAGGAGTGAAAATTCTTAGGAGTGAACTACATCCACCCTGATTGAATTGGCCCTGTCAACACTGGTTCTCCACTTGTGAGGTAACTCCTTTCTCTTCATGTGTCACTATAATAATGCCTGCATCTGTAATTTTCACTTCATGCATCTAAAGAAGTGAGTTTTTTACCCACAAATGCTTATGCCCAAATAAATCTGTTAGTCTTTAAAGTGCCACCAGACTCCTTGTTGTCTTCTCCATTGCAACACATTGGCTTTGCTGCAGATACCATAGCAAGGAAAATTAAGCTGCCTTAGTGGTAATTAGAAGCATCCAGAATTGTCATTAATTGATATGTCAAATCTTTAACTGAATAATGATTGATGCTGGGTATTGCTGTATATGCCATTCATTGATTCCATGCTGTGGACCAAGTTCACCATTAGAATAAGCGGGAACAATTCTTTTGACATTCACAGAGTTGTCACTTCACTTTGGTGTGATTTGATCTTGAATCTCTGGAGCTCAGAATGATAGCATTATTACATGATTTTGTGCTTCAGAATTCATTCAGGAATGTATTTCTATTTAATTGTCATGTATAAGATGTTGTTATGTCTTTACAAACTGAAAAGTTCCTATGTAATTTCTTATAAATGGGAGGGGAATACTTGTAGGATGTTTTTAGTGAAGGGTCTTAAAACTCTGGAATCCATTCCCCGTTGATCTGAAAGAGCCTGAATCTGTGGACTTTCATAGCCTGCTGCAAGACATTCCTATTTTCCTAGTCTTTCCCTGAGAAGACTTGGTTGAGAATGGAAGAATGAAAATGTCGATGGGCTGGGAAGATTTTTGTGTGCGTTTGTTGGTATTAACAAGTTTTTGTACTGTACACCGATTGTATGTGCACCTTGAGCAAAGGACAACTGTAATAAATCAATAAATTGTATTAAAATGTATTGCACATTGTTGAATATTATCTGACTTCTAGTAATATCCACAAGGTGCTAAGCTGTATACACTTGTGTATACACACTTACACACAGGAAGATAGATGATATTTACTATTGTGCTAAACAATGGTATGGGAAAACCTTATTCATTAGAGCCTTATTTTGTACAAAAGCAATTAGCAAAAGTTTTAAAACAGCTTCCAATTCTTACTTAAATCATTGTTCAACAAGTAACGGCCCCATTGAAACACATTGAGAGAAAACATTTCAAAGGACATTTACATATCTCTTTATGAGCAAAGTCTTTTTATGGTACATCAGGGTTCAAAATATTGATACAGTTCCAATATTTTGGCCTGCAAAATATTGACAGTTTTTTCATGAAAAAGTGCTTTTTGTGGAGGAAATGTTTTTATAGTTCCAGAAACCAACATTCTACCTTCCTCATGAAGAAGCCTCTTTAAAATACTCTAATGGGGAAAACCATTGCAGTTTGGTGTGCACAATGTTTACTTTCAAAAGGTCTGCCATAAAATACAGGCCTTTTCTTTTTTGTTGATGTTAAATAGTATTTCAACTGAAAACAAAAGGTTTGTACTCAGTATAGAACACACAAGCACACTCTTTAATCTAGTAGATGGCAGTGATTTAATTGGGGAAGAAAATGTATGATGTATTGGAAATGTAAACCACAGTGCAGTAATTCAAGCACTCTGTTTCATTATACTGAAATATTTAGGAATAAATATAAAATAAAATTAAGCTAATAAACGGTAATTCTGTGTACTTTACCAGTTATAGAATACAACATTCATTATTTATTTATTTATTTTACAAACAGATATTCTATGATAGCAAAACACTCCTATTCAATAAACAATTTGGCCCAGATTCTCATTATGGCTGAGGAATGAATAGCACAACTCAGCGGGGTAGGGGGATGAATGCAAGGGCTGTGCCTTGAGCAGGTCCTCTGAGGTAATTTAGAGCAGCCTGAAGAAAGTAGGAAAATACAAGCTATACCCTCTCTAATGGCCACAGGGAAGGAGGAGAAGGTGTAGGCATGCTATTGGTGGATTCCATTATGCTGAGGTTATCATCCCTTGGATAGCTATGCTGGCTTTAGGGCACTTTGTTGTGATGGTGCAATGCAAAACAGCCGAAATGCTGGGGATAAAATGAGCCATATAATGATACTTGTTCAGCATGACTTTTGATGACATAATAATAATATTCAATTACATTTTTCTGTGATAATTTACCTTTTGCAGTATTACTATGCTGTCTTCAGTCTTTTCCTTGTGTAAAAAACAAAACATGGAGACAATATTTAAAATATTCCAAAACTGTCACCAAATGTAATTCTGCTTAACTTTATGGCTTCATGGGCAAATTCTTCTCTGTTATATACATGTAACTCTGTTGCCTTCAATTTACAGCAGAACTTGACTGAATAAATAAAACACTCACTAGAGTACAGTGCTCCACAGTACATTGGTTTGAAACATTGCTCTGTTGCTGTGTTGACAAATTGGTCACAAGTTCAAATGTTTGAATTAAATTTTAGTGTCGAATGTTATACATTGTCCTAATCTTTCAGCCTTCAGCACTTTTGTTTAAGTACATTAGGAATGCAAATTAAGCCTTATGCAGAGCAGTGGTTCTCCAACTTTTTCATTCTGCAGACCGCTGTGTCCAGGGCCGGCGCGTCCACTAGGCGACCCTAGGCGGTTGCCTAGGGCGCCAGGAGCCGGGGGCGGCTGGCTGCGTCTGCCTCCTGCCCTCCCGGCTCTGCGGCTGAGCCATGAGCCGGGGCGGCGGGGGGTGGCTGGCTGCGGCTGCCTCCCGCCCTCCCGGCTCTGCGGCTGAGCCGGGAGCTTGGGGGGCGCCGCGGGCGGGGGGCTGAGCTGCTGGCCGGTGGGGGGTGGGGAGCCGCCGCAGGGGCCGACTTTCTGCCGGGGAGGCGGTGTTAGATGGCGGTGGTGCAGGGCTGGTGCAAGGAAGTTTCGCCTAGGGCACGAAACTTCCTTGCACCAGCCCTGGCTGTGTTCCTTCCTTCTAGTCACCTTCCTTGACATTCCTTGTTCTCATACTTCTGTGGGAAGGGCTTGATCCAATGCCCACTGGAATCAATGGGAGTCTTTCCATTGACTGCAGTATTCAATAGACCAAGCAATAAGGCAAAAGTTTCTAGTCCATTAAACCACTGATGTACAGGATCATTTTATATTTAAGACTTTTTGCAATTACTTCACCATGGCATGCAGACTCCAAAAGATATTTTGGCTGAAGGTTCTTTATTTCCATAAATCAAAAGCTTATACAAAGATTCTCACTTCCTCCTTTTAAATGGATTTATATGCAGTCTTTATATCCAGATTGATGGCATCAGTTTACTGTGAGCATTTCTTTTCTGACAAATATCTGTTTGAAATCTTTCTTTTATTGAGCATGCTTGAAATATAGAGTAGACATTTGTGGTTATCCTCACTTTTACACAGTGTGCTTTGTTTGCTACCAATCTTTAATATTCTGGAGGCACTTTCCTTTTATCAAATAGGTTTGGTGTCTTGGTCTCATGATGATTTACCATGATTACCCAATAATGACTTGATATGTTTAAAATATAATTTGTAATTTTAAGGTGTTCATATACACTTCATTGTATCAGGAAAAATATCCGTTAGAGGCCATCTTCCCACCCAACATAATGCAATGGAGAAGAGAAATTAATTTCATGACTCAAAGTGTGAATAAAATACAACCTAAAAAGGATTTTTCTGGTGGTATAGTGCACCTTGAAAAAAAAATTGAAATTAATTGTCATAGGAGATATAGAGTGAAATACTATAGCTATATTTGTAAAAAGGCTGGATGGTTTTCTAACTCATAATGACTTTTGTACTCATGCATGCTAAGATAAGGCCACTTACATTTCATGCTTCAAGGTGGCAAGTTGATAGTTTGCAGGGGTTAGGAAGAAATGTTCCCCCTTTATTCAGAATTGCACAATTCATTAGGTGCATTATTGGATTTTTTGTATTGGTGGGGTTTTTGATGGTTTGTTTGTTTTGTCCTCAGGGAGACACCACTGCTGGAGAAAGGGTACCAAAACTGAAGGACTAGTGGCTTAATATGTGATGGCAAATCCATGCTCCATGGTCCCTATATATTTTAAAAAAAATTAACATTGTGTATCCTATCTTGCAACAAGATCAAAAAAAGTTAAATAGGATTGTGTTTCACAGGGTACAAATTGTCTTTAAAAATATCCTGTTCTGTACAAGTCTAAAGACATATTTTTCTTTATTCCTCAGAGGTGTGGTTTTCAAAATGGCAAAATAATTAGTTCTGTTACCATCATGGAGACAATAGATACAATTTTGCAAATAATGTTGAAAGTCTGTAATTATGGTAAAAAAAAGCATTGTGTTTCATTTTATTTATTCATATATTTGTTTTTTGGACTACTGATGGATAGATTCAGTGATCGTGGACTGTTTATTAATGTTCTCCTCAATTGATACTACCAGTGGTGCCAAATCACCCTGTGTCACTTTTGAAACAAACTACTCAGCTCTGTGCTTTTTTTAAAAAAAATAAAACTTTCTTTTGTCACCCTAATAAATGTGCCCTTTCTAAATTCTTCCTTTTCTTGCTTTTAAAAGAATGAAAAGACTAAAAAGACTATTCTTGTAATTAAAAGTCATTTTTATATAACCTCAGAAGATTGTTTCTAGAAATCAAAACATCTTTATGGTCCCATTTCTAAGGAAAGAAAGACAAGTGACTGGGATCCTGTACACTTTACTGTAGTCTACATTAATTACCTTCTATTAAAAAATGACAAAGACCTTTTTGAAAGGGAATCTGGCACTCTTTCCACAGAAATGATGGCAGACACCCTACTCTCTGCTGATTTCTTGACACTTCTAATTACCTGTATTCATTTGAAATCGTTTCCTTTGTAGTGAGTTATTGGCATGATTTTCAGAGAACAAGAGGAAAATGGAAAACATTTTAGCAAGTTAAGAAAAAAAAATCAACAGTATCATTGTTTGCAGCTTTTGTTGAATCTACCTACGTGAGTCATTTGAGGGACATGAAGGTAAATGAAAGGTTATACTTTGCCCTGCACGTTGTCGCTGGTATTTGTAATGTCAATAACAGTAGAAGGTTGTCAGGAAACTGGAGAGATAAAGGTCAATAGCAATGACAAATATATCATTGTATGTGTTTGAATATGCAATATCAGCTTAATCTCATGGTGGAGATTTTCACACCCTGGAAATATCAATCAGGTGCTGTATCTAATCCATCCATTGTTTTCTGCACATAGAATTAAATGGGAGATCAGTAGATTTAAACTCACGCATTTTAGTGCTTTTATTCCAGTTTACATATGTATTCTGTATTTTAGTGCAGAAAAACAATAAAATTACCTCGAAACACATTTTTCCTTAAAAGAGTTAACAAGAATAAAAATATGTATTCTAAATAAGGGATTTGGCTTGTCCTCTCATTTGCTATAGGGCAATGTCATTGTGTTCATCATAATGTTATAAGTTAAATTAAATATTAATCGTGCTTTTCAAAATATTTTGCAGAAATAGAGTGGGGATAATGGTGAAAATAATCCCATCAAGAATCCCCCTCCTGTGGTTTTTTGACATGTTAGTGTATGTGGCCATTTATTATTTTATTCACAAATGAAATGCACAGCAGCTCACTTGAGTGGTTCTTACATGAATAGATTTATTTAAAATATTTTTTCATCTGCTATATCAAAGATATAAACCATAATGCAAAAATACAACCATAAACCTTAAATAAAATGAATGTATTCAAGGAATAATTCTGTTAAAAGAATTAGCATACAGTATCCCCAAAAGTAAAATGCAGTAGAGTTGGCCAGTTGTAAAGAAGCATCTCTGTTAAATGAATATTTTTTCTGCAGATATGGGAGGACACTTGTCTACATATTTTAAAGCTTCAGTCCTGCAATACACTTTACATGTGGATCACTGAACACTGACTTCCGTGGAGCTTCATGCAGCTGCAGGTTTCTGCCCACACAGTGCCCCCAGAGGACTGAACCCTAAATATCTACAAACTTGGGCCCTGATTCAGAAAAGCATCCCTATTGGACTTCCATCAATGGACTTTAACTTGTGCTTATCTGCTGTCCTGAATAGACAGACTTAAGCATGTGGTTAAGGACCTCTCTAAATCAGGGCCTTGGGACCTGATCCTGCACACTCTTAAGTATGTAACCCTTAGTGTTCAAAATGTACTTATAGTTTTTACATTTTGAAAGGCTTCCTGTTTTCTGGTTATGTAGTCTTTTAATTTTGTATTGTATTGGTGCCTCGAGACAATGCTGTCAAGTCAAAAATCATCACAGTGGTATGCTGTTTTTAGGGTTAATCAAACTCTCTGACCCTTATGACCACCTTACATATACACATGTGAGATGTAGAAGGGGGAAGAATCTGCATTAGAAAGACACAGAACAGCAGCAGGAAAAAGAGCTCATAATGTAGGCCTGGAGAGGGTCTTGGGGTGGCACAGTTAGAGGGAAGGCTAATGAAGACAAAGAGGGCCTTCAGGAGCACAAAATGACTTGGAGGAGGAAAGAAGAGAGAGATGGTAGAGACAACAGAAAT
Organism: Macrochelys suwanniensis; assembly: GCA_033296515.1. Taxonomy (NCBI): domain Eukaryota; kingdom Metazoa; phylum Chordata; order Testudines; family Chelydridae; genus Macrochelys; species Macrochelys suwanniensis. The sequence goes on along the minus strand of CM065781.1, from coordinate 53,488,023 downwards.
AGAGAAGAGAGAGGTATTAGATAGTAAAGAAAGACTTGTCTCTAGTAGAGGGAGAGGAGGTGGGAAGAGAACAGAAAAAAGAGGCCATGGGAGCCAGGAGAAAAATGAGAAAAGATCAGATCCTGGAATCCTACTGTATAGAGAGAGATGAAGCCCAAGTAAAAAGTTTAAAAAAAAAAAAGCCCTGAAAATGGATAGATAAATGAAGTAAAATATTGTCATCGATAGATGCAAGCCTTGGAGATCCATCCATCTGAGACAACTGGGAGCCTGACACTTTTTATTATGCCAGAAGATATAAAACAACATAATTAGAATAACATGTTCTTGAATTATAAGTACGTTCCAATGACTACATAATGATTTCAGGTTTTTTGAATTGTCTTCTGTTTTGCAGAACATTATAACATTTTGCAAAACACTAGAACTTGGAACCTTTTATATCCCTTTTCTGATTTTGCTGTGTACCAAGGCAGCATTTCTTACAATTGCTCCTAGAATTATGAAGACCTCATCAAAACACAATAACTCACAAAATTGAACACTTTTGGTTTGTGGTTTTAAACCTTGATCTCTTTACAAATATAGTGGCCAGTCCTGCAAATCCTTATCTATTGAAGTCAAAGTGACAACTCACATGAGTAAGGATTACTTCCAGGGGTTAAACATCTAGGACCAGGTAAATAATTATGACCAAATACTGAGAGATACTAAGCACCTGACTTCATTGATGTGAATAGGAATTGCAAGTGTTCATACCTCTAAGGATTTGGGTCCTGATTCAGCAAGACATCTATACATGTGATTAATGTTTAATCTTAAATCCGTGCCTATTCAGCAGAGCGCCTATGTACTTCCTTATATTGTATCAGAGTCAATGGGACTTAAGCAAGTGGTTAAAATTCAGTATGTGCTTAAGTGGTTTGTTGAATGGGGGCTTTCATCTTCATTATGTTTCTGACCTTCAGATATGTTTCTACTGTAAGTAAATAGCTTAGCCAGTTTCCCTTGTGCCAAATGATGGCTCAAGTAGCATCCACCGATATATGCACTTACTGGTACCTTTGTATCTGTGCCTAGACTCTCAAATACTATAATTTTAAACAGATAACACATTTGAAAAATACTGAAAAAGAACTACATAAATTATATGTAGTTCTGTAAGTCGGAGGTGCTTCTCTTTTTGCATTGCCACACTTGAGGTTATATTTTACTGTTTTTTATGGAACGACATGCTTCATGATTCTGTCTTGATAGTAAGATTTTTTTTACCAAGATTATTTTACAATTTAACTGACTTCAGTGCCATTTTTAAAATCACCTTTAAAGTTGAAATTAAACACCAGTGATTACAGAATTACAATTCAGTTTTTATGGACAAAGTATCAAAAACTGCTTCTAAATATGGTCTTGCAGTTGTTCATGTGTTCATTGCACACTCTGTCACTTGTTTGCATAAATTTCCGCACAAAAGTTAACTCCACAGTTCTGTCTTTTGGGTAAAATGATAGCTAGTAAAAATTATTACCTTTGCAAAATTGCAGGGATGTATTGTAGTTTGGGTTGAGGTCTCTTTGAAATTTTGGTCTTAAAGATAGGCAAGTACAGCTTATGGTGAATTTCTAGTACTAGAGGAATTCTCTCTCTCTCAGTAATTTGTTTAATGTTACAGAAATTCTTAGTAAAACTTCTGAAGCACAATGTTTTGGATATTTACCCAAGAGACTTTCCTCCTCCACATATTGAATGTCTATACTTGTGGCGGAGTGTAGAGTACATATACTGCACGACCCCTAGTGTGGGTTTAAATAGCAGTGTACAAGATGAGGCATATCTTTGGCGAGTAAACCTGACTCCTTACGCTTACGCCAGAACCGTAGGTATATACCCTACCTAGATCTCTACATGCCCAAGCAGTGCCTAGCCCATCTAAACTGCTTTTTTTTTTAGCAGGCTAGTGTTCTGCTGCCTCCCTGCTGCCAGAGCCTTTCCCTGTAATGAAGTAATGCAATATATAGATAGCATATGGTTCCTGGGTTTGTTTATATAGTTTAAAAATATCTTAAAGGACCGCTTGGGCTAAAGAGCAATGTTATTGCTTCCACAGGCAGTTGATGGGAAAAGGCTCTGGCGAAGGGGAAAAGCTCTGGCAGGGGAGGTAGCAGGGAAAGGCTCCCGTAGCTCCTCACTGCCACAGTCTTCACACTGCATTGTTGTCGCAACTTGCTTTTCACTGCAACACATAGCCTACATGCTGCTGCCAGTGTATATAAGACCTGTATGTGTGTGTTCGCAACTCACCAGAGCCGTAATGAGGGCGAGGCGACTGAGGCACTCTCCTCGGGGCGCACGGCAGTTAGGGGCACAGAAGGCGGCAGTCAGGGTGCCCCATTCTCCCCCGCTGCCGAAGCTGCTGCCGCTTGACTGCGGGAGGTCCGCTGGTTCCACGGCTTCGACAGCAATTCGGCGGAGGGTACGGTCATGAATGGGACCGGCGAACCTTCCGCAGGCAAGCCGCGGCGGCTTCGGCGGCAGGGGAGGAAGGACCTCCCGCAGGCATGCCACTGGTCCCTTCTGTGCCCCTGACTGCCTCGGGCACGGAAATTCCTCGTTATGGCTCTGCAACTCACACTCACACAAAGGTTGTTTCTTTGTTTATTTTCTGCTTAAGCAGTCAGGAACCTTGTAACTATGGAGCGGAACTATTGAGATCTACTTTTTTCACTAAAAAACTTAGTAATACCATTATCCAAGGTTTTAGAGTAGCAGCCGTGTTAGTCTGTGTCCATAAAAAGAAAAGGAATACTTGTGGCACTTTAGAGACTAACAAATTTATTTCGGCATAAGCTTTCGTGGATTACAGTCCACTTCTTCGGATGCATGGAATGGAACTATACTAAGAGGATATTTATATTGCTGTGAGATGCCTGCAATTCTCAGGTATCGTGTAGACAGATTCTCAAGTGCTGTGTTGAATCTGGACCTTAGGGCCTCTAGATCTTAGAATTACAGTTATCACACAACAACACACAACAACTTCATTCTTTGTAGTTTGTGCATATGTATTTGTGTGTGTTCACACATTTAGTAAAGAATAACATATGGCAAGTTAGGTAACTGTGAGAAAACTTCAAACCTCAAATGCGTTGTGAAGAACAAAGCTGATGGCTAAGCGCACCCAGTATCTGGGAAGTTGGTAATACTGTATCACAAGAATTTCCTAGCCTGAAGTCTGTTGTTTTGCTTAATAAATTATATAATTCACTTTGGGAATGAAAAATTAGCTAAGCTCTGTAGTTGTTATCTAATAATTGCTCATGCTGGAACATTTATCAATCAATCAGATTACACTCATTTTATTAACCTAGATATTATGTAAGGGATATCACAGGGTAGGTGCCTATTGAGGTATTGTGATTGCATACCTCAGGACCAAAGTAGCTAGGTGACTGGAGTTCATGACTTACTTTTAGGTTGGATGTGGGGAGTGTTCATGTAGTTATATGTATAATTTTTGTTTGTTTTATAACCACTTAGCACCAGATTCTGATGGCATTTCCTACAATGAGTATCACTTCAGTCCATGAGTAGGCTGCTTTACCTCATTAGAATTATTCATCATAGGTAAGGTTGTCAGAATTTGGCCAAGAGGCTGGTTCCTTAGGACTGTCTCCTGCCCTTGATTAAAAAAATACTACTTCCATCAGTATCAATGGGAACTGTGCCCATATATTGATGGCGAATCTTAGTAAAGCCAATGACTCCCTTATTCCTACCCATCTTACAGTATATTTCATTCCCTGAATTCTAGACATTTGGATGGATTAAATAATGAAAATGATGCAATCTCTGAACATTGTTTTGTCAGGTAAAGCATAAATATTACAGAGCATTATTCGGTCATTGGTGTATTTGCAGTAATGTCCTGATGCGTATACTTTTTTGGATTTTAAAAGTTCCCATTTTTAAAATGATGAAAATAGTTTGTACTTGAATGTATTCTTTATAAAGACAATAGTCATGCATATTTTATAATACATTGGTATATAAATATAAAATATCTAAAAATAGATCCCCGCAATATTTTTTCTGCTTTTTAATATAGAGTTTCAAACGCCTCACTAGTAAAATGATTTTGATTTAGAAATGCCTTTTTTTAAAAAAAAACAAAGAAAGGCCTTTTGTTCTGGTTTCTTCACCAGAACCTCATTTTGTGACTTTCTACTGTCCCCTAGTGGCATGTTAATCTTTATGACTACTGTGTTATTGCCATTCCACATTGCTTCTGTGCTTTTCTGTGTTTTCTTGAGATTATCATTAACAAACATTTAAAATACTATTAAACAACCCATCAACTGCCTGTGGAAGCAATAACATTGCTCTTTAGCCCAAGCGGTCCTTTAAGATATTTTTAAACAATATAAACAAACCCAGGAACCATATGCTATCTATATATTGCATTACTTCATTACAGTAAACATTTCAGATTCTCAGAATGTTAACACAAAACTGATGAAAGAAAAATGTTATTAGTTGTGACGAGCCTCTACATACCCTACAGTAGCTAAAATGTAATTTGTGACAGGTTGGAGTATTATTGTCAGTAAACTTATAAGCATGCATTCCAGCTATTCCTTTTATTTTCTTAATTTTAAACCCAGAGTGCATTTCCCTTAGATTGTTAACAAATTTGTTGTTTTCACACTGTCACTTTTATACAAAATATTAATATATGTAACAGTGAAGTTAGTAGATATCATAACTAATACCTACTTAAAAGATGGACTTTCATTATTAAACACTTAAACATACAGTCACTTATTATTTCATTTTGGTTTTTGCTTTCTTATATATCTGGCTGTCTTTTCTTCCACATATTAGTAAATGCAAAATTATGTGGTCACTATCTGAGTACATTTCACACTGGCTTCAGGGACTAGTACTTCCATATTAGAAATAGATTTTATTATTTATCTAACACTGGAAATAATATATTTTTTTAAAAATATAATGTTTTACTACTTATTTGATCCTGATAGCTCATATTTAATGTGGAAGTTATGAACTGTATTCAGTTTGGAGTTTCTGAATGAGACTATCTGAAATTCATTGAATGTAAATTAATGAAATCTTGACAAAAAACGTATGTAAAGATGTGTTTTGCAATTCTCTTTTTATATACATTACACTTTGATTTTAAAAGGAGCTCCCCTGGAAGCTGCTTTTTAACTTTGTCTGAGATTAACAAAATAGAGGTCAGCACAAGAATACATATTTAACTTCTGCAGTAATACCCTTAAAATTGATAGCTATAAAAATGACAGCAATGCAAGTACAAGGTCTAGTGAAATTTGGCCCATTAACTCAGCGTTTTAGAAATCAAAGAGATATATATTGCATTAATGACTTCTTGGCACTGTCTAGCAAAGTATTATGGTTATAATAACTATCACACTAATACTGCTGTTGCACACTTTTATCCTGAACTGTGGTGAGGGGAGAAACCTTGCAGCAGTCATATTTTCTAGAGTGATTCATTACAGACAGCATGCCATAGTTTGAAAATAAGAAATAACCTGGTGTGCCACTTTATGTGACAATATCCTTTTGTTAAAAAACAGAATTAGAACTGGTGCTGGCTTTTGAATCTTCTCTGCCTCCAAAGGTCATATTGCAACCCAGTTTGGTCTGTTTATATGTGCCTGTGTTTGGTTAAGATATCTCAAAACAAAGCCTTAGATTGCAATAATTTTGGCACACGTACACAAAAATGCAACCAATCCTAGCAATCCTATTGAATATCATGTGGAAATAGAGAGGGAAGAGTTTAAAGCTCTCAAACTATTTTATCTCATAAGGAGAGACTAAGACAAATCACCGAATCCCCCATCCTTTACACTCTCTCTCTCACGCACAAGTTTGCGCGCGCGCGCACACACACACACACACACACACACACACACGGTAAAACTTAAAATGCTGTTTCCTCAATATTATATTTTCAAATAGTCATTCTTCACATTGAAATAAAGGTATTTTTAAAGCTTTCTTTTGATATTCTTTAAAATGTCTTTCTGATATTCTTTTATAAAACCCTCAGTAAGCAGGATACTACTGAAAATATTACTTCTGTGTTCTTGGAAACACTGGAAGACTATGACTGGCAGGCTACAACAGAAAACTCTCTTCCAAAAGTTACTTAGCTTTTTTTTAGCCAAACATAACTAGTTCAAAGTGTTGGATTAAAAGATAAAGTTAACAACTTTCTTTTTTTATTAGTTCAGTTATATGTTTAGCTGTCTCATACCTAGACTACTTCAGGGAGTTCTTTGGTGTGTTTAATTATTGGTAAGGTATTAGAAAATAGCTGGCTTCTTAGTAAATCTCCACTAAAATAACAAAGCACCATCGGTTGCCTATTTCCCCACAGAACAAGGTTTTCCAAAATATCTAATAAAGCTAACCAGCCACATTTTTACAACTCAGGAGATGATCTAAACAAAATGAACAGATTTACAGGGGTATTTTTAGTGTGTGTGTCACTAGCATTACAGTTTACATTTGCTTTTTGAAGCTTATTTGACATTTCAGTACAAAAAATAGGCAAAGAGCTCATTAAAATTCTTAATAAAGTACAGTCTCAATAGCGTTGTTAAAAAAAAAAAAAGGCAAAAAAGCAAGCCAAGGGCGTAAACATGCATCAGAATGACCAATGTGTCTTGGATCTGTATTTATTTTATTTTATTTTATTTTATTTTATTTTATTGTTGTCTAAAGAACACTTCAAAACACCCTCACGTGAATTTCTGGAGAATGTTTATATAAGTAATTGCTCAGCTAACCACTTGTTGAAGTAATTGAGCATGCTATCAACGTACAGTATTTCATAGAGCAACGGGTAAATGTGAATATGTCTAAAATGGTAATTTCCCTCCCTCCACCAATAATTGTGTATTCAAGTTAGGATAGGGATTAACTTGTTTGAAAGGTGGGGCATTATTGTACTTTTCTGAAAATCGTTCTTCTGTGAATAAAATATGTACAAAGGGTTATGTAAGATGATGAAATGTGCCATCATGAGCCGCTTTACTGAAAACAGTACTGTACAGCATGATGAAATAGAGACTCAACCATACACGTATGTGTTAAATTTAGCTGGAGAAAAAGTGCCTTTGTGAATCTTTATTACAACATGCAGCTTTTGTGTTTATATTGTGAAAATAATTATATGAAAAGCAAAATGTTGGCAAGATAAAGATGAATCCATATTTAACCAATTTATGTACTCATTCTTTTATATTTAGGGAAATCCTTTGATGAGGTTAAGTTATAAAGGAAACTTAAACCAACATTGTTATTTTGTGCCTTCTAGGCCTATTATATTAATCAGGTTAATGTAAAACTCTTCAGTAAGGAAATGCCTTACCAGTAGACATTGTTCAGCTGTGCCATATAAGTAGATCTTAAATTCAAAGGTATGACAAACAGGAATTTTACATAGACAATCCTGATATGATTCTGTTTTTGGAGCAAGAAGATTTCTTGATACTGTTATGGTACTTAAGTGTTATGTTACAGACTGCCAAGAAAATATGCTTTCTTAAAGACCAACTTCTTTCTGCATGTATAAAAATAATTCTATGGGCTTTTTAAAATCATCTTTCTACAACCATATTTTTGGTATTAAAAGTCAATGTACAGCACTTAAACATTGAAACAAATCATTTCTATAAAAGTATCTCATGACAGATTGCTTTCTACAGGGCTGGCATGGAATTGAAAGAATAAAATGACATGGTCAGACTAATAGGGTAGTATTAATCATATCTGTTGGGGAAGTGGAAATAGAGACAACTTGGAAGAGTTAAAAGTGGGTTGGTTTCATTTGAGACATACATTTAGGAGGTTTTTGTTGTAGTTGGCTGAATATTAATTCAGCACAGTAAAAGTAGCAAATGGCTACTGTAGCGTGCCAGCAAATTATGTATGAAACAAAGAATTACTAGATTCCTACAAGCTGATAAAGAATTGCTATACAGACGGAGCCATTTAAATTTTTCAGTCCCAACCAGGCTATTTTTTGTTTTTAGAAAGATATACAATTATATTTTGAATGATTTTATGCCACAATGAATTAATTTCTCTCTCTTTTATGGGGCTAACTTTTATATCCTGCATACATAAGTGCAACTCAGCTATGTAGAAGTGATTGTTTATCTTTGTCAATTTTAAGGTATGAATGAAACTCAAATCTCTTTCAAATGCGATACTGTACTTAATCTGTTCAAATAATAAAAATAATTTATTGCAGTAATCTACATGTATGATTTGGTAAGCTAGAGTGAAAATATGGCCTGGATTGGAATCCCTTTTGCCCCTTAAATTTCACAGTTCTTTAAAATGTACTTGTGAATTGGAGAAAGTTTAGCATATGTGATATGTAAAATGTTTTTTTAAATTAACAGTTAGAAATTTTATTTAAAAAGAATTAACTAAGAGGCAAAATCTAAACAACAGCTAACAAATAGGATTTTCAGTTATAAAAACAGTGAAGTTAAATTAAGTCACAAGATATTAAATGAGACATCTTGGAAGATAGAAAAAGACGACACTCAGTGTAAGTTATTCTATTTATTTTTAAAATATCCACATGAACCTATTAAAATCAGCATGCTAAGTTTCAGTTAGTGTTTTACCTATAGGTAACCCGTTTTGTACAGTTTATAATTGCTATTTTCTGATCGTAATTTAAAAAAACTCCCAGATATGAAGTCCTGTATGAAGTGTTTTGTCCCTTTTTTCCATGTCCATGAAAATAGCTAAATCAAGTAGTGAATCACTTCATTGTATATCAGTCAAGTGGTGGTAGATTATGGAAACAATAGCATACTTATTAAAAAGAGATTATTTTGTTCTTTGCTGTATTATTGAAATCAAATTGTGTATAATCTGTTTAATACTTTTTAGCAAGATCTGCTAGCTATATTTTGAAAAACATAATGTGATCCAAGTAAATAAATGTCAGCTCAAACAGGAACAGGCTAGCATCACTTTTGTCAGACAATATACTGTATGGGGCTTTTCAGCAATATAAAACTGAAGGATGAGAATTATTATTATTATAACAAGATTACTATAATACCATACTTTACAAAATAAGTATCTTCCTAGGCTTTTAAATACATTTTGAAGCACAAGCTAGATATATGAAAATTCTGAGTAGGGGACAGTGTATGATCATAATTAACCTTGGAATTTTAATATGGCAATGTGGTTATAAACAATACTTTGACTAACCCTTAAGTATTTTTTTCCAATTTTTTTTATAAGTAGAACAAGATTTGGAGATAGATGCCTTTATTTTTTGTAAATGTTCTGAAAGGGATAGTTTACTTTATCTCAATTAATTCAAACAAATTTTTACCTTGATAGTTAAATCTGGTACAAAGTAATTTTTTGGAGACATTGTTTCATATTTACTATTCTAGTATTGGATACAGATAACTGGAATACAGTATATTCCATGCACTGTGATGTATGGATATTTTAAATACAAGTTGATCCCCTAAATAAATGTGGTGGTAAGTGAGAAAGTATTTTCAATAATTTTATTATGCAGCTCATCTGTCTAGGTATGCTTTTAATAAAACACTAGTCCATAAATAGACAAATAATAGAAGTTAGCAGAGAAGCAGTTGATCTAAATCATGACAGTAGCTCATTTATCTTTGTCCTAACAAGACAATAGGAAATGACACTAAGCCGTTGTTTTCTGTGCATTAAGATTTCCTTCTTAAACAAATGCAATTGAGGCAGTTTGTTTTTCAACGACAGCCCAGCACGCAATGCCAGTGGCCAGAGTTTTGTCTTGTCTTCATCCAGAGGAGGATTAATCTTTGTGATGGTGCAAACAAAATGTATGTCTGGGGTCAAAGTGCGGGTTGCCTTTTGGGATCTGCATTACATTAATGTCATTTTTGGGTTCCTGACGTTAATCAAAACCAACACCATAAAGCGTCACTTAGCTAATTTGTGTATTATTGTCAATGTTACCATTAATTATGCGTTTGTGAGGAAAAAGAGGATTAATGAGATGTCACAGGTAATTTACAATGATCAGGCTCCCCAGGACATTAAGAAAACACTAGCTGTGTAAGATTACCATGCAAACATAATAGTGCTCATGCAGGAAAGTCTTTGTTAAGTCTCTGAACCAAGTTGGTCCATCATTATCAAAAATCTTTTTTTTCCTGACACTAGAGTAATTATTTTATGTTAAAAGCAGTGCTGTTGTTTTTAATTCATATTCTATCTGAAACGTTAATCAACAATGAGTGGTGTCGTACTAATTGGGAAATCATGGGGAATTTGTGTTGTGTTCTGTTGAGTTGCTGTGAGCCATTGTTTTTACTGGAAAGTTTCCATAGGCAAAGTTAATGAGCACAGACTCATTAAAGGTGCCACATTATCAGGTGATAATACCATCATTAACACATGTCATCACCATAGTGTAATGTTATATATAATATACAGAGACCAGGAATAGTGGTGAATGTAATATTTTTATATATATTCATGAGCTACTGATTGATTGAATATCTTAAAAAGTGATAAAGTAAAGTACTTTCAAAGTTTCAGTGGGCTGTGCCTGGCCATCCATTAAAAAATGAAAGCAAAACAAATTTCTGTTTTATTTTATTTTATTTTTGTATCACCCAAAGTTATATTTGAAATGTTTTGTTACTGATTGAGTTCATTTCCATGTGTAGTTTATGAAAATAGTCTACAACTGATTCCTCGGATAATAGTAGTAAAATATTGCTCCATAGGAAAAATAGTTCCTAAAATCAAGGGAAGTATTTTTACAGAAATTTATAAACTATTTATTATAACACCATTGTTCCTGTTGTCCTTGGAATTGATAGAAGTTGTTTTATTAATTCAGGGATTTATTTTTGAGATCTCCAAAATTAATTCTCCCTCTCCCCATCTGTTTCTCTCTCTTCCCTGCTCCATCATGGCTTCTCACCTTTCAGTGCGCTCAGTTTCTTGCCATGCCTCTCCCCTCATTCTCCTCTGTACTGTCTTTCTTCATCTGAATGTTTGCACTCGCTCTTTATGATAAGATAGCTGTGATAGATGTGGCAATTTGCTTTTTAAAAAACCTTATTGAATTAACTTTAAGTATCTTTGAAGTCCATTGTATTAAACGTATAGTATTGTGAGCTGGGTTTGTATGTTACCACTTTAGGGAGGAGATGTGATGTGAACCCTAGGAAGTGTTATGAACTTTAAATGACTGTATTGAACAATGTGCCAGACAAGAATGGACTTTTGAGACAAATAGTGTCAATTGGTTTGTCTGGGAATCTCTGGTTATGCAAAACCCCAGCCTTTTTATGCTACATCAGGAGAAGAGGACCATTACCTGCTGATAACTTGTTCCTGGAGTCTCAAGATCAAAGGCTTAAGCTGCGTAAAGAAAAGACTAACTGATTCATGGGTGTTCTGGTTCTGACTTTGAGACAGTTCTGAACTTGTAACCATGTGGAAAACCCAATTGTGGGGTTTGAAAGACTGACTTCTACTGGAGCCCTTGTTGGAGTTGGGGGTGATTTCTGGTTAGCTTATTAGTATGACTGTAGGTTCTTGTATTGTTTTAATATGTTTTCTCTGGAATGTTTTTGCCTTTCGCTTGCTTATAAAGAGCTGTGTGTTATGTAGAACTGCAGTAATTATGCTGTTTATAGGTGTGGAGAGAAAGCAAATTGCCTATGCTGATCTGTTTAGGCAGCCTGGCTTGCTGGGGATATCACAATGTAGGCAGGGAACTATGCAGCCTGGAAAACCCCCCAGTCAGGAGGAAGAGAGACAAGAGCGGTGATGGCTGAGGAGTCAGAAACCTAAAGGGGGTGCACATGATGAACCATAGAGAGGGAATACAGGTGCAATTGCCCAGAACTGTCACAGTAGCACTGGCTCAGTCCTTCTAGTGTGCTGCCTCTTTGCTCTTCACAGTGCAGGCTCTGGATATTATCATTGGCTGGCGCTAGCTCTCCCCTTTCCCGTCTGTCATGAGCTGGTATATCCAAAGAATTGGCTGGTTTGCAGAGGATAGTACTTGTTGGCTATATGTGCTGACATCTGATTTATATTTTTGCCCTCTACTTGATCTATTTTCCTCCACCCGAGGAAAACAATACCAGATTTTATAAATTGCTCTATGACTAAAATTAACCACTTGGATTTTAAATAAAAACCCAGAGATTACTTCTATGGTATACATGGCTTCTGTTATGCTTTGCAGTAGCCCAACAGACCTTTTAATGCTTTATGCTACATTTGTAAACTTTTACTTATGCACCTATCTCTGAAAAAATAGTCTGCCTCATAAAATAAGATAGAAGTAGCCAAACACTGAACGTGGGAAGCAGAAAATGTTCTTCCATGTTTCTTCCCTGATAATCCAGTTGTTCAGTTTTTCACAGTTCTTCCTCAGATTGGATTCTCTCAGAAAAAGGATCATGGTGAAGTTTTCATGTACTATCATTTACCCATGTTATAAATATTCTAATATTTCTTATGAATCAAAAACTTGTAATGTCAACATTCCATGTTTATTCATCCACCTCTATTTAATGCTTCCCATAATTATATATTATGGAGGTGACAATTGTGTTTTAGTAGTTAACATTGTGTTGAGTTTTTCATTTAAAGTAGATATTCAACTTCTTGGGGGTGTGTGTGTGTGTGTGTGTGATGAAGAATACAATACATCTTTCCCAAATTTACAATAGATATTCAGCAAGTAATGATTGAATTTTCAAAGATTCTTCAACTAAATATCTTACTTAGTTGAGTTAAAATTGCCCTTTAAATCAAAGCCCCCTCCCCCCAAAAAAGAAAGAAACAAATTCTCCTACGGAGTCTCACCTTTTTTACATTCCTCCAGCTAAAAAACCCAAAATAACACAGCCTCATCAAACACCAAATTTCACAGGCTCTTTTTTCCTCCCATCTCCCAGTCTGAGAAACCCTCTGACATAGGCCACTTTTACAAATTGTTTTAAAAAGGTTAAAAATTTAAGTGCCTGTGCAATCTTAATTTGCCCCCTTTATGCTGATGTAGTTTTTAATTGCATGATCACAGAGTGTTTTTTCTACAGGCTTTATCAAGGGCACAGGAGGGACAGTGAATAAGACAGAGGGTTGTAAGAAGAATCAAGCCTCTTGTGATTAAAGCACTGGATGGGGTTCTATTCCTGGCCATGGCATAGGAAATTCTGTCATTTCCTAAATTATAATTCTTTGAATTTGTGAACTTAATTTTCTTTAAGTGTAATCATGTATGTAGTAATTTAATAAAATAATGGGCACCACTCACTCTAACTGCAGTTATAAGCCCCAACTCAGAAACCACTTAAGCACATATTTAAGTGTATGCTTAACTTAAAACCTATATTTAAATCCCATTGCCTTTAATGGACTTTAAGCACTTAAGTCCTTTGCTGAATAGGGATGCTTTACTGCAGTGAGGTGATGGATGGAAAACAGTTTTCATTATAACCTATTTCCATTAAAAAAAAATTCCCGAAACATTTGGTGTTCAATTTTTCCATGCTCAGTCTCTATCTGAAGGTTGTTTTGAGAGAGTGATAACTGACTTCATGTTAATTTGACTTTACTGAGAGTTAAACATGTGCTTAGGTACTTTGCTGAATTGGGGCCCAAATTAGCAACTATTTTTAACAATTCCTTTTTTGACACCAATCTCTGACAATGCCTCATCTTTGTACTTAAAAAAAAAATTAGTTTGGGGATAAGAATCTCTCAGTCAGTCACTGGGGTGAAAACTAATGCTAGTAAATCATTTAGCTGTGTCCATTATGTCCCTATCCACTGTAATTGCTCCCTGGTAGTTTCATCCAAAATTACGGTGGTATGAGGTGCAGAAGTAGTCATTTTTGAATCAATGACAGTTTTATGGACTGATATTTTATGAATCATCTAGGCTAGAAATGGGTGCTTATAAATGATTGGAGAGTTGGCCAGAGCTTCCCTGGCATAACCAATGGAAGACAGTACTTTTATTTTTCTAACCATGATGGATTTTGAGGTATCATACCTTAAAATCATGGCATCCTGATTTATAGATAAGCTATTTTAAAAGATCATGTGTTCTTTCCTTCTCTCTGTGTATACAGTATATATGTGTTTCTCTCTGTCTACATAGTACAGTATACTCCCAATTATCTGGATAGCACAGGGGGGACAGATTTTATTTGAATAATTGGGAGTTCAGATAATTGAGAGAGCATCTCTTTTCATTCTAAAGTACATACTTGAATCTTTAAATTGGTTGCTGAACAATAGCTGAACAAGCTAAATATGGAGTTGCTTGTTTAGTTTTGTTCACAAATTACGAAAACTAAATAAACTGGAATATATATATTAAAATTTTGTGAAAGTGATTCTTTAGCCTTCTCACTATTGTGTTGTGAGTGCTGTTAGCACTAGTTGGGAATTGCAAATATTATGTCTTATTGCTCAAGTATTTTTATTGGGTCATGTCACTCATCTTTAAAAAAAACATTTGACTTGTTCTTTTATTGAAATACAAACATACTGTACAAAAAAAAAAAAGAATTGTACTTCAAATTTAAATTATTTGCAAGCATGGTAAATTTAATGATATGGCTTTTCCCCCCAACCCCAAGGTATTGACTTAGAAGTAATATAATATTAGAATCATTTGCCATCTCATGACCTTCAATCTGACGTGGCCCTTGATGACCTAATTTTTCCTGAATCATGCACTTTAAACAAGAGGTATACAATGATGCAAACAAATGATTACAGATGTGTTGGAAACAAAATACTGGATCACATTTTTCCTGGTGTAAAATGATGTTCAGCACCTTTTTGTAAGTGTCTAACAACACTGGAAGTTGTGAGCTGGCAAATGATTCTGAAATTACATTAAACATTCAAATGAATTTGAGCTGAATCAATTGACACTAGCAGAGAATTTGCCCCACTGTTTCTTTTAAATATACCAAATAGCTGCACTCTTCTATTATTCTCAGATGTACCACTTCTGACTAGGATTTGTTATTAAAACAGATCAAATGATTTATAAAAACGAATTTCAGAAATTTAAACCCACTGAAGCTTATGGAAAAAAAATCCTATTTTCTTCAGTGGGCATTGAATCGGTTACTGATTGGTCCCATAGCATTGTTTCTGTACCCTAACAGGATGAATGCACAAGCGAATAGTTGAGTATGCATCTATAGAGTCTCCTTCAACAAATGCTTGTGCATGAACTTTGGAGTTCACTTTTCACAGACATTTGTGCCTGCAAAACTCAAATGTTCACAAAATAGAAACTTAAAAGGATGCAAGCACATTTGCCACAGCAAATTCACTTAAATTAGAAAAAAGTATTTGTAACTTTTGGCATAAAAATATGGCTCTACTCACAATATTCAGAGAGAATTAGGAGTTTTCAAAATAATTACTCTAATATTTACAGGTGTCCAGGAACACTGTGCTTGGAAGTACCCACGTTTTCCCAAGAATGACCATGCACCTTACTGTGTTCAGGATAAAGGCCAAAACTTTCTAAACTGGATGCCTAAAGGTAGGCTACTTAGTAAAAGTGCCCTGATTTTCAGACACCTAAGAGGCAATTAGGTAACATAGTGATAGGTATGAAAATTAAAAATAAAATAAAAAACACTTTGAGAGATAAAAGGCACTGAATATGTGTCACATATTTTGGGGAACTGCTATGGGACAAGCTGCTCTTCTTTCTAACAGAACACAGATAAAGAACATGTTTGCTTACTTGCCTCTCAATATTACTGGCATAAATTCCAAAAATATTCCTTCCAACCACTGAAATGTATCACCAATTTCACAATAATCACTGGATTATTTTGTTACAGATATAACAATATCCTGGACAAAATTTATTGAATTGAGTTAAACTTTACTGAACTGAGTTAAATTCCTTTGGCGTCCATTATATTAAAAATGCGATTGTTCATGTGTTATTGTGAGATTGAGTGAAACTTCAGGTATGCTAATGTAATATCTCTGGTTATCACTCCTTTGAAGCCAACCCCTTGAAAGGTTTGCATAAACTAGTTCAAACTGGATTCTCCAGGGACCAAAAGACAAAGAAAGAATTTTTGGATAAATAGAGTGGTTTGAAACAAACTCAGGGACTTCTTCCTGATCAAGCAAATGGACAGGACCCCATGTCCATTGAAGGCCTTAGTCTGTAAGGAAGGGTTGGAAGGACAGGGGCTACTGAGGCACCACAGGACTGGGTGCTTGTTCTGAACTGAAGCTACAATGAACTTGAAAACACAAGGAAACCCTGTGGGTGGGATTTTGAAGGACGGCTTCTGCCAGAGCCCATGGTAGGGTTGGGGTAAGCTTACTAGCATGTGTATAGGTTCTTTTATTGTTTTTAATATGTTTTCTCTGCAACGCTTTTACCTTAGGAATAAAATAGGCTTGCATAGGAAGTGCTGCGTGGTACCTTATAACTTTTTGTGGACAATTACTTTGTGATTAGAAGCAGGCCCACATAGGCAGAGTCTCATGCTGGGATATCACAGTATAGTCAGGGGAGTGTGCAGACTGAAAATACTCTGGTCCGAAGAGAGTTAGCTGATGTCTCCGCTCAAGAGAGATGAGGGCGAACCTAGCATGGGTGCCCTTGCTGGACCATGAAAGAGGGAGTACAAGTGCATTTGCCCTGAACTGTGACATATATCAGAACTTTTCCCCTCTGTAATGAAAGCCAACTCTTCTATCAAAACAAAACCATAACACTCATAGTCTTACATTTAATTTTGTTTTCATAATTTGGCAGTAATTTTAATTGATGCCATGGCTGACTTTTAGGTAGTCATTCCCCAGTATGGGGAAAGTCCATGAGCTTAGGGTACCATGTGAATCTTTCATGACAGCAGTCTCTCATCTTAATCTGATATTTATTCACACCACTCGTCACTAACAGTGCCAGAAGTTAAGTCAGAGTCTCAGATAAGAAGTCTCCATGTGTGTATCTTTTAATAAATAACATTTGCTCTTTACACATTTATGCTCACTAAAGGCTATTTTAATAAATTGGTGATATTCTTGCGTACATTTGTAGTAGAATTTGTGCAAAATACATTTGGGTGGGCACTACATGGAAACCCATGACACAATAGCTATTGATTTTTTACACAAACATCCTGTTGTATATATAGAGCATATCAGTTTTGACAGTCAGAATGTTTCAGCAAAGGAAAGGTTTATGATAATCTTTTCTGTTCACTTTTTTTGTGAACGTGTTGAATATTTCACCATATTCGTGTTGCTCATGTTACTATCAGATGCTTTGGGAATTGCTAATACCTTGGGGCTGAATACTGTCTTTTACTCTATCTTTGTACAGTATTTAGCACAATGGGGCCTTGACCTGGTTGGAGCCTGTATGTGCTATTGCAATACAAATAAATAATAATATAACCCTGTAATACTGCCTCTGACAAAGGCAGTCCTGGTTTCTCTCTCTGTTATTTTTTTGAGATTTCCTGTCAATTTTTTAAAAAGATTTACATAATAATGTTATACATTATTTATTGGGAACCACAAGTGTGACCAGAATTGTATTACACAGAGCTAGATGGAATTCCTTCCCCCAGATGCTTACAATGTAAACCAGACACAGACAAAAGGGTTTAGACACACAATGTACCAGATTAGTAGGTGAAGATTAAAAAAAAAAAATCATACGGGACTGGATTCCAGCAACTCCTTCATTCTAATCCAAACACAGAGACAATTTCTTTCTGTGATTTTAGGCATGTGACTTAAATTCCCTGCCTCAGTTTCCCAATTTCTTAACGGATAGGACTAATAATATCTATTTCACAGGGCTATTGGGAGGATCACTTAAAGTTTGTAACATGCTTTGATGATGAAATGTGCTCTATAAAGTGTATTTATTGTATTTGCTAAATACTACTATTTCCCCCACTGTTAATTTTGGACCTTTATTTATGCTGCCCCATAGGCTTGGAACACCTTCCTACTTCAAATTCCTTTCATCTTTTTTCCTCATACCATTATATTTTATTTCTCTCAGACAATGGGTCATTTTCAGCCTTGGTGTAATTCTTGTTTACTTCTGTTAAAGAAAGCTGCTAATGCCAGTGATAAAGCTGGGCCAGTGTGTTTGCACTTTTGTTGCCCAGTGTATCACATTTGTTTGTCTTTGCTAGTAAGCATTTTGGAGTAGGGGCATCATCTTTATTACTGTTTTACAGCATGCTACGTACACTTGTGGAGCTCTGATGACACTGAAAACTGCTCTTCTAAGGGCATGTCTATACTGCCCCTCAGTTTGACTAAGGAGGTGTGAATAGCAATGCACACCAAAGTGTGGCGCCATAACTCCCTCCTGTGGTCACTGCAGTTGCAAACTTAAAGTTTGCTTCCTCAGCAGCCACACAGGAGGCAGAGCAGAGCACTTTGGTGTGTACTATTCCCTTAGTCCGAACTGCAGGGCAGCGTAGACATACCCTAAATTTCAGTTTGCACTCTCACCTCTTATCTCCTGTCTGTGGCATATACACGGCACAAACATCTACACAAGAAAATTCAAATCAGGTGCATTGGTAATGTAAGTTACTCATTTGTTTCAGCAATTTTGTATTCTCTTTCCTGTACTCAGACACTTCCTGGTGGCTTGGTACCTTAATGTCAAGATCAGTTGTGGCTTGCTTTTAATGTGAAGATGACGGTGAGATGTGAGGTACATTTTAAATGCGTTGATCAGCTCAGTTACTATACAGACATCGGAAACACACACATTTGGGCACTGTCCCGCCGGTCTCCTATGTGCTAGCTTACTTCCCCGTACTGGCATTTCCTGAAACAAAGGCATTCAAATTATATATGCAAGTCTTAGTGATAAAGAAAAATTGTATTATTTTAACTTTAACTAGAGATGATCCAAATTCATTTTAGTCCTGACTTTAGGTTTGAGATTTGAACCATGACAGTAGAAGTAGAATAATTGTTCTCTTTCAGGCCCTATGCTAGATATTTTTGGGATTTTTTTTTACATTATCCAAAGGAAAGTGGTTGTTAAAAACCCACAATTAGTGGTTAGCAGCATTAGGTTTCTTTTGCAAAAAAACAATATGACTTGATAAACATGTTAAAATCTTAAATGTTTCTTCATAGAACTATAAAATTCATGATAAAATGTTTTTAAATTCCTTGTAGAAGATTTAAAACTTTGTTCTCTGGATCTATAGTTTGTCATGTTTTGTGTGATTTAGTTCTGATTTTTTTTTGGCTGCATATTGTTAAGAAATACAATTAGCCCTGAGAAATTTGATAACATTTTAGTTTATTCTCCCCTTAGCATCTGTGGGAGTTCTGCATATTGTGTGCATATTGATGGGAGAAAAGCACATATTTATTTAATTTGTAAACTGATTGTATTGCTTCTCAAAATGATGTTCAGTGAATGTCAAGAAACCCAAATTTCAAGGCACAGTACTGCCCGGTTATCCGTGGTATCTCAATATTTACCAAAGATCTTGTACAGTTCCCATTGAAGTCCATAGTTGCAATTGACTTCAATGGGAGCAAGATCAGCCCCTAAGTGAGGTGAAAATGTAAAATTTATAGTCAGCTAATGTGAAAGGCCTGTAGTAGCTGCTAGATGAGGCTTACTGGCAGCTGCACTGTGAAGCCAATGGGAGCCATAGTTATTACACACAAAAGCTCATAGCAGCTGATGGGACAAGCCCATACCAGATGTGTTGAAAGTTTCTTGCAGCTGATGGAAAAAAGCCCAGGCTGTCCAATGTGAGAGACACATGGCAGACGATGCAGTGGCCTAAGGGTTCTAAAGAATATTTACGTGACAAAAAATGTACAAGAGCTTATAAGTGCATGAAACTTCATTCTTCTCTAAATAAAACCAGTTTTACAATAATCAGCTGAGGCCACAATCATTCTCAGGTTGCAATTACAAAATACAACCTCCCCCACACACTTCAGAGACTCCTAATAATTGTGAATCTACATTGTTCTCTTTTCAGTTCTGCATATGGCCTTTGGCTCACCACTCTGCTGATCCCACCCCAGCTCAGACCCCAGTAACAAGATCCTGATTGGACATCTGTCATCAATCATTATGGAAGTTCAGTGCTTACTGTGCTCAAATAACATTCATTTTATAATTACAGGCAGTCAGGGTGCGTTTTCAGATAGACCAGCACAGAATCATAGGGAAATGTGCAAACAAGGAATTACAACATACCTGTTTATTTGGGGTTTGATGTTTTTTTCCTCTTACAGATCCCAGCCACACTGGAGGCTGGGCTCTCATATCAGCCAAGCAAACTGTTATGGCTGATTTAAGCATTGGATTGTTTTAACTTAAATTTACTTTTTTTCCCTTTAAGTTTCAGGTTATGCAGATCACCACCAATCTTAAGTCAATTTACCAGACATTTGGCTACTTCCTATTCTCAGTGAAATGAAGGGGAGTTTGCTGTAGATTACAAAGAGCGCAGGATCAGGTATAATCGACGAAACTACCCTTCACTAGGATAATGTGCATCTGTGAATGTATTATAAAAAACCTGTTTATATGAGATGCAGTCATTACCTTTAATGATACATTAATAGATTCCACGATTGTCCTCAGAACTCACATGTTGGAGGTAAAGGTGTTAACACAACTGAGACCAATAAGTGTGCTTTTCTTGCTTCAGACCTTTGGTTTGAAATCACTTGGAGGAAAATAAATAAATAAATATCACAGTTGTCTCTAATCCACTCTATAATTTTTATTTTTTCTTATTTTTACATATCACACCCTTAAAACTAAGTGGAGAACTCACAGGCAGGAACTAAATTTAACCAAATCAGGGTTTTGGGTTTTAATATTTGTTTCCATTTTTTTTGAGTGCTCATTAGCTTTCGGGGTAAATGTACTAGGCCAAATCCTGAAACCCTTCTTGGTTCTCACTAACAATTCCCCTACCCTTCTCTGTGTTGAAAGTTTCCTTTTTATTTTACCTTTTTAAGCATGCGATTTAATCTGTATACTTTATGCTGTTTTTATTTTGGTTAGGGTTTAGCTCTGCATCTTGGAAAGAGGAAGGTCTTATAAATAAAGTTATTATTTATTCAGTGTGATCAGTATCCTCCTTTTGGGATATTCATTTTAAATCCAAAATAGCCACAGTTAATCTGAGCACGCTCAATGCTGGGAATTCTATGATGGTTGTAGGTTAATACATAAATTACTCGGCCTATTAAGTGTAGAATATTTTATAAGCAGTTGTTGGAATCCTGAAGTTATTGTAACACTGTTATTGGATATTGGAAGAGTCAGACAAACCTGCAGGCATACAAACTGAAAATTTAAAATAGCACTAGAAAAGTTTACTTTACTTCCTAGAACTCTTCTAAAACTCATCACTATGTAATAGGTGGCTGGATTGCAGATACACCCTAAATAACTAGAAGAAACATTATTCTGCAGTATTTTCTAATCCTAGAGTAGGCAGCTTTGCCCTTTCCCCATGTATAGCTCACTTCGGTATTGGAAAACCCTCCCCACACCATGCACAGTAATAGAAAGTGTTGCAGAATTGGATTGGGCAATCTCACAGTGAATTATTTTCAGAGCTCAGATCTCCAAAGCTGTTTTCATGTCAAGTAGTATAGCATGTGCTGAAACCCTCCCACTGCCCTCTCCCCCGGTTGGCTATGTGATGTTGCCCTCCTGCTGCTTACTGTTGCTCTTTTGCTGCCATTTCTCTCTTTCTATACTGGCCATTAGCGATTTGGGGTCAGTTCAGTACTCAGTAAAAAACACAATCAATATATTACTTGCTCAAATTTGGAAGGAGTAAAAGACTAGGTTTTCACCTCTGGAAAGTTATGAATCAAATCTGGGATGGTGGGAGGAGTGGGCTTTATCACACTAGTTCGGAATGTGGGTCCTCTGCAGAAAGCAGAACATTACAATGAAATAAATATGAATATCTGACATTTTTATTTTTCTTTAAGGGCCTGATCCAGAGCCCATTGAAATCAATGGAAACATTCCCATTGACTTCAATAAGCTTTGGATAGCCCTAATTGACTATATTATGATATCCTCACATGCTGATTGAACTGCTAAGTATATTTGTTTTGACCTGTAGTCCTGGATACACCAGATGAATTCAAAATGCATTAGGTCATTTTAAGCTTCCCTTCTCCTTCTGTTCTAGAAAAAAGTGTAATTATATTTGTTTTATACTACTTCAGTTGCAGAAAGCCCTATTTTATTCAGTTTTCTATGAGAAAAGAAGATAAAATTCCTGTGTTAAAATAAGAGTGAACTGATTTTAAAAAGACATATATTACTGATCCATAGAGAAAGAAAAGGCTATGTGAGGAAACTTTAAATAAACTGGTCTCAGAGTACCATAACTTTCCAACTGATAGCATACCTTTTTTTATGGTTTATAAACAGAACCTTTTTTCCTAACCATGTATGATTCTAACTTGTTCTCCACTGTTCTTAATTTAGACTGTTATGGTAAAGTACTGAAGACAGATCCCATACCTTGTTATGCTAAGAAAATCTGTGTTCCATCATTTTCTTTGTTGTGAAAGACTTTGTTTATTCAGTGTTTAATTTACTATCATCTAGGTGACCTAAACGTCGTCATCTAATTTTATTTTACTTTTATAAAAAAGTCATTACACCATTCATGTGGCTATTTTTTGACCTGTGTACAAAAAACCAAAGCAACCAAACTAACAAACAAAATTTTTTGAGAAAGAATAAGTTCTTGTTAATTGGAAAACTAGCAGAAAGTTGCTGGGAAAGGAGCAGTAAAGGAGCAGTAAGGAGTCTGGGTCTGTTTGTTTTTAATCATTTATACTTCAGCCTGTCCCAGCCCACTGGAAGGGATATTAAATCAAAAAAGAAAGAATCATTTCAAATCTTATTCTAGGAGGGTACTGAAATAAACATTTTAAAATAAAATAAATCTAATTTTAGATTCTGCTGTATATTTTATAATTGGCATGAGACTATTTACATTCTAGCATGTCTTCAGACAATTTTTTTTACTGGATCAACTTAATTCAATTTTAATTATTGATTTTAATAAATAAACAAAACAGTATACAATGTAAATTAATATGAAAATAAGAGGGGTAGAGGTGGTTGTCAGGACTTATAACTGTGTATGGTAGAAGGGAGAGGAATAAATAATTTTAACATGCATAATTGGCACTGGGACAATTATCATTTTGCTTTAAATTACCCAGCTTTGTTGTTCTTTGATGTAGAATTTAAAGGCAATTATATATGATCCATTAACAAATAAACTCAAATACTTAACGACATTTTGTATTAATTTGCTGGGCCAATTATTAGCAGCACCAAATAAAGTGGTGCTGCTTCATTTAAATGAGGCAGACACATTGTGACAGGGAGTTTTCTATATAGCACATTCAAACATCTGGGATATGGCTATGTATGCCTACTTACAGTTCTTTTTCATGTGGGGTGAAAGTTACACCAATCCAGAAAACCAGCCTGAGGCCTATGAACTTCTTAGGTACCAATTGTCCATAGTGCTGACCCACTACACAGGGATGAATTTCACCCTCAGTGATTGGGAAGAACTTAAAAGCAGGTCACTTATATTTCGGTATCTAAATATGGTTTAGGTACCTAAGCTTGCACATGTTGCCCCATTTTCCTGTGCCCCCATGTCAAGTAGGTCTCTTTCAAACATGGAGATCAGGAAAAAAAGTTTACAAAAATAGGCAATTGGCAAGGATTTATGCTAAAAGGACAACTAGATATCTGGGGCCAGATTTTCAGCTAATGTAAGTCAGCATAGCTCAGTTGACAGTGGGGCTGTCACAATTTACATCACCTGAGAATCAAGCCCGTGGCGTTTCTATACATGTACACACACAAGATGCCA
This sequence comes from Macrochelys suwanniensis, assembly GCA_033296515.1. NCBI lineage: Eukaryota > Metazoa > Chordata > Testudines > Chelydridae > Macrochelys > Macrochelys suwanniensis. The sequence continues at coordinate 53,463,991 of CM065781.1, read as the reverse complement.
TTAGGTAGTATGACAAAAATGCCTTAAATTGGGCAGCCAAGGAATATTTTTACATATTAATGACTCAGTTCACAAATATACTCAACAATTCTAATTAGTATGCATTGTTTCTATGCAAGACCATATGTAGCACAAAAGCAATGTGCAAACCATACCCATTTATCATCATATTGGCATCTGAACTGAGTTTAATGCAGATTTCAAAGATGTGTGGAGCATTTTTTTATCCAGTAAAGCTAACTGTACTTTATAGTGTGCAGAAACAGGCTGTTTCTTCAGGGAAATTCATGGGGTTATTCTTTATCCTGCGACTTGCATTACATGCCTTCACTTGACCAAATTCTGTCTTCAATTGTACCCAGCCAAACCTGTTCATTGGATGATGGGGCTATGTGGATATAACAGAACATAGAACTTGTTCCACTCTCTTTACACTTGCTGCTGTGGCACACTAATTGGTAATGGGGCAACTAATTAATATACATTGTATCTTCACATCAAACAAAGAAAACCCACTATAATGAAATTATGCAGAAAGTTATTTAATGCCCTTGGTCACTCTTGTGGTTCTAGAATCTTGAATTGGAATCGAGGAAACAAAACCAAAGTCTAGAACAAAATCCTGATTGTTACAAAGGCTTGATCCTGCTCTATAATAAGCCAGTTTCCTTCAGTGGGAGTAGGTTTAGAGCAGGGGTTCTCAAACTGGGGGTCGTGACCCCTCAGAGGGTCACAAGGCTATTACATGGGGGTTGCGAGCTGTCAGCCTCCACCCTAAATCCCGCTTCGCCTCCAGCATTTATAATAGTGTTAAATATAAAAAATTTGTTTTTAATTTATAAAGGGGGAGGGTCACACTCATAGGTTTGCTGTGTGAAAGGGGTCACCAGTACAAAAGTTTGAGAACCACTGTTTAGAGCTTAGCAAATAATGAATTTTTTAGTTTGCTGGCAATTCCGAAAAACCAAAATCAAAACTTAGGTTCAAAAGAAAACATGTTTTTTGAAAATTTTAGCAAATCAAAAAGTTGAAAAAATCCTTTTAGGTCCTTTCTCGTGGGATATACCCAATGAACAGTGATTGAAAACTGTACATACTGTGTAGATATCTGACTTGTTGATCAATGCTCTCCCTGATCCTAATCAACATCTACATGGAACTACTACGTGAACTGGTCAAGCAACATGCATTCATGTGCCAGCAATAAGCAGATAATCCATAGCTCTACCTATCCTTCACCAAATACAACCATATCGCTAATATCAAGGTGGCCCAGTGCTTGGATGAGATCTAGTGGTTGAAGCTGAACCCAAGCAAGACAGAGGTTATGCTGATGGTATGAAGAAAGCATTTTGAACAGTGTGCAGCCACAGTGGAGTCTCATTTGGTTGAAGGCACACACTTACAATTGGTTAATTTATTCCATAGCTTAGTAATGTTCCTGGATTCCTCACTGACGCTAAGCTGTCACATAGCAGCATCCATGAGTAATGCTTTATACCATCTGCAGTTGAGTAGGAGACTCCATCCCATCCTGGTGAACGGTGACCTGGGCTCAGTTATTCTCGCCTTCTTCACTTATTGCTTGGACTAGAGCAAAGAAGTATACCTGGGCATAGAGCCTTCAACACTTAGGAAATTCCAACTGGTACAGAATACTGCAGTGCATCTACTCAGCAACACTGGCTACCACAAACATATCATGCCTGTTCTTGGCTCCTTATGCTGGCTTCCCATAGAATATTAAATCAAATGTAAGGTCTTGGTCCTTATCTTTAAGGCACTCTGTGGTCTGGGCCAAGGGTATCTAAAAAAATCAACTTTGGCACAGTGAAACTTTCTACAGTAAAGGTAAAGTTCAAAAGAACTTTCTCAAGGGCCATCCCAAGACTGTGAAAAAAACTCCCCTAGTAACTAAGGACCATCACAAATCTTAACAACTTTTGGTTTAAGGTGCACTTCTTTGACCTAGACTTCTCTAACATAAACATATAGAAGTGTGTGTGTGTGAGTGTTTGTTATAAAAAAAATTCTGAAACAAAACAGTTCACTGTGTACACTTGATGATTATCTGTTCTGTTCATTCCCTCTGGGGTACCTGGCATTGGCCACTGTCAGAAGACAGGATACTGGGCTAGATGGACCTTTGGTCTGACCCAATATGGCCATTCTGATGGTCTTATGTTATGTTCTTCTCCCACTGGAGGGAGGATGAGAGAACAAGCGCGTGGCAGAAGTTACTCATGTTGCCTAATGCACTGCTAGAAGGTGCTCAGATAATGTGATGATGAGTGTGATTTGAGAACCTATATAGATTAGAATAGAATCCCAATTCCCCCAAAGTTCGGTGGTTCAGAGGTTTTGATCTGGGGTTTTGCTTGTCCATAGACAGATGGGACCATTCTCAGTATTGAGGTCTGAAGCTGGATCTAAACTTTTGCAAAGTTGAAGGGTGCTCTGATCCAGGACTTTTTACTGAGTCTATGTTTATTATTGCAAGAAAGTATATGTTTTAATCTAATAAATGTGCAGAAATGGTTCAAGATCACATAATTATTGTAAAATTGCCCTCTGTATTTTCAAATTGTATTACCCTTATTACCTTACTCTGTAACTAATCCTTTTGATTTCAGTGTAATATGGACGACAGAATCAGACCTTTACTAATGGTTGTACATGGGGCCCATACAATACTACTACTACTACTAATTAATAAGGCTGAGGTTTGCTTACACTTGTGAATTTTCTAAAAAGTCTCTCTGTCCTGCACTTTTTCATCTGCATTCTCTGATAACTTGTACTGTTGACATGTCTTTTTCCTATTCCCCTTTGTCCTGTTTCAGCTTACTCATTCCCTTTCTATGTAACAGACAGCCCATTGTTTGCTTGGGTACCTGTTCTATGGATATAAGTTAAAGACGTAAAACTTGATTGACATCTGTGTTGTTCTAATTTTATAGTGATGTAGCTCTATTGATTTCAGTGGCGAATTAGACCCATACATTAATAAAGAATATTTTTATGACCTTACATAAAGATTTACCTTGCACAATATATAAATACCATGAACACATAAAAATTGTCCTAAAAATACGAAATCTTTTTAAGATTCAAAAGATGGTCAGAATCTGTTTGGTGGATTGTAAGTAGATGAGAACTTTTTTGATTGCCTGACCTGCAGCACTTCTAAGGAACAGTAATTGATTTCAGTGGGAATACCAATGGAGTAAGATACAGCAAAGAATAAGGCCCTTTGGTAGCGGCAGAGAGGGAATTTTAGAACATTTATTTGTTCTTGAATAATTTTTCCATTGATTGGATGATATTTTTTTGTTATAATTAAGATAGGCCAGAAAAGAAAGTTTTAAATCTGAACACTGCTGAATTTTGGAAAAGATGTTCTAAACCTATTTTGAAAAGATTCAGGGCCTGTGAGTAGATGAGAAATTTTGGCTACCAAGGGCTGGTCCACACTAACCCCCCAGTTCGAACTAAGATACGCAACTTCAGCTACGTGAATAACGTAGCTGAAGTCGAAGTATCTTAGTTCGAACTACAAGGTACTTACCGCGGGTCCACATGTGGCAGGCAGGCTCCCCCATCGACTCCGCGTACTCCTCTCACGGAGCAGGAGTACCGGTGTCGAAGGCGAGCACTTCCAGGATCGATTTATCGCGTCTAGACAAATCGATCCCAGAAGATGGATTGCTTACCGCCGAACCCGGAGGTAAGTATAGACGTACCCTGAGTTACTAAGCTGATTACTAGTAGCATCTTGATTTACTGTACATAAATGGCTGCAAAATGGCCTGCAAATAGCTTCACCAGAAATGAGTCACTCATGACTGAGATAGGGGGGAGGGATAGCTCAGTGGTTTGAGCATTAGCCTGCTAAACCCAGGGTTGTGAGTTCAGTCCTTGAGGGGGCCATTTAGGGATCTGGGGCAAAAATCTGTCAGGGGATAGTACTTGGTCCTGCTAGTGAAGGCAGGGGACTGGACTTGATGACCTTTCAATGTCCTTCCAGTTCTATGAGATTGATATAATATATGCCTTTCTCTCCATTAATCTCACATATGTAGCAATATTTCCATCAGTACCCTAAAAACATGATTACCCTCCAGTATTGCATAAGTTATGTAACTTAATCTTGACTGATCTCTAATTACAAAGCTTTCTTTGATAAAAAGCTACTGCTGTACGTCTTTCTTAGCTCTTTATCCCATAGCGATACATCATTAAACTCTTTTTATAACATGTTAGTTATTATATTATGCAAATTCCATGGCTTTGACGAAAAGCCTTACAGATTTATATTTTATTTATATATGTTTTTACTTTTATTCTTTTTTTTTCTGTTGGTTATGTCCTATTTTAAATAATTTGATAAAAAATACTGCTTGTTGTAAAACAGAGTCCCTTAGGAATTCTAGACCATTTAGCTTCCCCACAACCCCAGTTATGTTTCATCAGATTTTGTTATCTCCCAGTGAGCAAAGGTTTCATAGATTAAAATCCCAATTGATTTTTTTAGCTTTTATTTGAATTTATCCTTTCCACTCAAATATATTATGCATCTCCAAAGAAACTAATAAATTATAGACAAAGCAAAAGTTAAAATTAGATCTGAGTGTGGTGAATGCCCAAAGGAAACTATTTAGAAAGGTTACAAGCTGTCAAAAAACAATTTGTATGGTTAAAAGCCACAGAGTTAGATGCTGTTAATGGAGTATCTGTAATGATTATTTAGGCACTGGTTGCTTATTATGTCTTTGAGGCAGCTATTCACTATGTTACTTTGGAGGCCATAAAGACCTGTAATTCGGCACCTATTATACAGACGAAGTGTATGCAAGAATGTGTTGTACCACATCAAACAAACCTCTCCTCTCCATTCTCTTGATTTTAATCATTTTTCCTCCTCTTGGAATTATCGTTGGTGCCGATTGTGAGAATAAAGACTAGTTACTGCAGTGAAAGGATCATAAAGTCAATCATGTGGATAAAATTACTTAGCAATTCAGCCAGCTGGTCTCTATTTGGCTTCACTTTAGTTCATTAGTTTATGGGGGGAATTCACTCCACATTTAAGGAAAGCAAAAACTACATAAAAACTAGTTTGTAATTAATTGCAGCTTTTCAGAAAGAAATAAAATTGCAAAATGAGAATGTTCACATTGGGCACTGATTTTTGATTACTTTTTGGATCCATCTAAAAGTAACTTTGTTTTGTGTTTATATTAGTCTCTAGCACAGGTTGTACACTGTTCAGGAACTGGTATCCTTCTCCTGTGGTTTAAAATTATCCTTCCTCCCCCCCACCACAACTCTCGCAGAGCTTTCAAGTGACTATGTTTGTTAGCTGAAGCAGACTTGCCTTTAAACAACTTAAGAGCTATTTGGATACATGGTAGTATTATCTGGGCACTCTGCTGATGCTATCACTCAGGTGATTAGGTGGCATTGCAGAAATGTAAGCATATGCTTAAATTGCTGTACACCATAAGAACATTGTGGTTGTCATGCTTTGTACATGTTAAATAGCTAATGTTAATTACTATGGTATTTAATGGAGCCAAAAATAACAAATATACTACTTTTCTTGTTTAGAAACCTTTTATAAAAACTGCATAAAAGTAGTCAAGCAATGGATATCCAGAATAAATCCAAATTACTCCCAGATCCTTTCAAGTCAAACTGGAGAACCCAAATAGGCTGTGACCCACTTTAATATGTTAGTTGTTAAACACAGCACAGATCTCTACTCAACAGATGGAGAGAAATAATAATAATTTAAAAAAGCAAACATAAATTTATTTGCAAGTAAAAGAATTTATACATAACTACCCTAAGAAAGTAGTTTATTATTCAGTAAGTGTCAGATTGCACACTCATGTGGTAGTTGGGCACGAAGTAGTGAGAGAGCAAGGAGCCCCCATTCATCTGACCTTGTGCTGCAGGGCGGCACAGTTGCAGGATACAGGGACTGGTTGCTCTGTGTACCCTTTGATATACAAAGCAGGGGAGAAAGAGATGGGGAGGAGGTGTGGTCCCCTCACTCCCCGCCCCTGCCCCCCCCACACACACACGTCAGTGGAGCTGACTGGATGTTCAGGGAGGAATATAGATCATCCCCTATCCTGGAGAGGTGTGTCGTTTCTCCCCACCCCACCCCTGCCCATCCAGGAGATTATGGTTAATTCTGTTTTCCTGAGGCATAATTCCTTCTTGAGGTCTCCCAGAGCAGTGTAGCTGTGCTCTGCCCCAATATGGATTTACTTAGACTTAGAATCTCATGTGCCTGGTGGTACACGAAGCCAACCTAATATGGGGCTGTGTCTTTCAGGCATGACTGAGTCCTAAATGAAAGAATTAGTATTTAAAACGGTATAGGTCATAGAATTTAGCTATGGGAAAGACCTAAAGGATTAGTTCACCTAGCCCATCCCTTGGACTATTCCACACAAAGCATTTGTTTAATGCATTCATATATTACTGTTTTCTATTAGTAGAAATTTATGTAATATTAATAACCTTAATTATATTTATAATGTTAAGTGTTTTTAATTGATTATATTTATGACTGAAAATTAAGAAAAGGGTATGAAAGAGCAGATAATACCTTTATCATGTTGTAAGTAGAGACTGACCAAACTAAAAAGATATGAGTAAAATTAGTTAACTCTGCAAAAATACATATAATAGTACATACAAAACCCAGCACCAGTGTTACAAAACCACAAAATCAAAACTATTGTATTAGAAATCAGACCCTTCTTTTTAGCAACAAATGTGCTAAATGGTTGTTTGAAAATCACTTTTATATTTATTAATTAAGAAATCACCAGCATAAATAATATAGTCATATGCATACAAGTGCTTATTTGCGCTTATAGTACTATTCTCTTAAGAGAGGAATCATAAACAACCTTTGACCCAAAGTGGACCATTATAAACCTCTTTTGTTACAGTATTAGAAAGCAGACTCTTCTTTTGGCAAAGGCTTGATGTTCAGTATCACCAGGTATAAGTATCTAAATATTTGGATTGTTTTTCCTGAAGTATTCAGTGTATTGAGACCTCCCACAGATAATGTGGTCCTTTCTTCTTATACAGTCCCTCAACTATCACATCCCATGTGTGATTTTCCCTTCAACACAAGGCTCCAAAACAGAGCTGTCCCCCATTTTTTCTATTGGCTGATGACATTTGTGGACAGGCCTGCTGGTCCTTTAGCATCTCTGACAATAGAGAGCTGTTCCATGGTCTTCCAGGGACATTCCTTCTCTCTCTCCCTCCCTCCCTCAGTTCCCTTCATCCTCTCTGCCAGGCAGAAAGACAGGTAAACAAGTGTTTCTCTTCATTTTATCTGATAGGTTAGCATGTAGAGAGTGCCTCTGTAACCTTCTTCCCATAAGTAAACAGGAGGTCCTGGGGTTTGTATTATATACCCTCTCACCACCACAAACACACACACAATTAATAAGCAAGAGTCAGAGGGCTGTAACTTGGCATTAGAAAAAATATACGTCTTTAAGTTCCTATACGTTTGCTCATGCTAAATGTTGTTTGGCTACCAAGAAATGTCTGGGTCCAGAAGATATTTGGGCAGATGGGCCTTTTAAAGCCCATCCCATCACTTCAGAATTGCCCTTTATATTAAAGGAGGACATACTATTTAATAGTGTATGGGAATTTTAAACTGCCAGTATAGTGGTTAACCTATCATTTATTTCAGTTATTGACTGTTCAACTTCCTGTATTGTATTACACATCTTCATTTTCCTGGATGATCTCATATAATTTAATTACAGATAATGTGATTAACCAAAACATTTAGCAAACAAGTCACCTCCATCTGTTTTTGAAATAATGAAACATAGAAAAGAACAGCTATCAAAATCCATATATTCTGCTTTTCAGAAAGTTGATCTTCTGCATGGCAAAAGCTTAGTAACAGAATCAATTACAATTCTTCTCAATCACAGAGATGCTGATCCTCTGGGTACAGGTCAGGTCAGGGTTAAGATCAATGATGGGTTAATGTGCTAAACAGATTGAAGTGGTATTGTAGCTACCCAAAACACATAGGACCTTTACATAAACCAAAGAAATTCTTTCATAGTCCTTAAAAATCACAAAATACAATACAAAAAGCCCTTCATGAAAAACTGAAAACATAACTCCTTAAAACAAACATGGTTTTAATCTGTCATATTTAGTAATATATTATCATGATAGTAAATCCAGCATACAGCAGCTAAATCAAATCCTGAAGAGATCATCTGGTCAGGAAGACAGAGAATTATGCTTTTTTATTTTCTTCAGGTTAATGCTAATAAATGCATAGAGCAGAACATACTAAACACTAGATATGGGCAAAATTAGGGGCACTTTTGGTTTTGCTAAACCTTTCTTACTGGACTTCTGGTTTTGCAAAAGCATAATCTTCAGTTAGTCGTTCTGAGTCCCATTTGGTCTGAACCCCATAATTTAGTGAGGGGCTTGGAGTCAGCTGCTTTAGTTGTGTTGCACTAAAAATATTTGAAAACTAAGACAAGTACTTGCCATTTTCCTGGGATACTAAGTCTGTCAGAATTCAAGTTTTCTTATAATATAAAAATATTTGGAATTCAAAATATGTGCTTGTAGTCAGAGGAGACAGAATTGCAAAGCATTAGAGGAAAAACACTGTAGTTATTTGCTGATGTAACAAAGCAACGTAAGTAATCTGAATATCTGTGGTTAGTATTGATTTATTCAACATTACAGTTTGATAAAACAAGCATCAACACCAAAATGTACACAATTCATTGCCTAGTATCATTAAGATTATCTACAAAACTTCTGATCCATTACCCCCAACATAGCATTAGGAGCAGAAATAATCAGCCATAAGCTTCCCTGCTGCTTAACCCAACAACAAATCATTCTCAATCCTCGGCCTCATGTCCGTTATTCAAGGCCAATTGGAAACATGCAGACAGAATTCATCCTCCCTCACAGGGGCAACTGACCTTGCTACCCTGAAGCTGGTGACCCATGGAAATATTACAGTGATGAACTCGTCCTTGACTTTAAGGAGTTATGATTCTTGTTAATAACTTAAAAATGTAAATATAGAATATCACTCAGATCCCATAACCAAAATTTCCTCTATAAATAAAAACAAATAAAAAAAATCCTGGTAAAAATAAGGCCCTACCACATCTAGGATTAAGTAAATTTACATAATTTCAAACCAACATAAGCACAGACTTTTCAAGGCAGCAAAAAAGGAATGAGCTACTGTACGTTATGAATTACTAACAGTGCTGATGGACTCAGAAAAATAACATTAAGGACACTTTACAAAATGTAGGAACATACATTACTTTTGCTTTTAACAAAGATAACATTTATAAAATGCCATTAACAATATAGAATCATAGAATCTTAGAATCATAGGACTGGAAGGGACCTAGAGAGGTAATCTAGTCCAGTCCCTTGCACTCATGGCAGGAATAAATATTATCTAGACCATCCCTGACAGGTGTTTGTCTAACCTGCTCCTAAAAATCTCCAGTGATGGAGATTCCACAACCTCGCTAGGCAATTTATTCCAGTGCTTTACTACTCTGACAAGAAGTTTCTCCTAATGTCTAATCTAAACTGCCCTAGCTGCAATTTAAGCCCATTGCTTCTTGTCCTATCCTTTGAGGTTCAGGAGAACAATTTTTCTCCCTCCTCCTTGTAACAACCTTTTATGTACTTGAAAACTGTTATGTCCTGTCTCAGTCCTCTCTTCTCCAGACTAAACAAACCCAGTTTTTTCAATCTTCCCTCATAGGTCATGTTTTCTAGACCTTTAATCATTTTTGTTGCTCTTCTTTGGACTTTCTCCAATTTGTCCATGTCTTTTTAAATGTGGTGCCCACAACTGGATACAATACTCCAGCTAAGGCCTAATCAGTGCAGAGAAGAGCAGAAGAATTAATTCTCGTGTCTTGCTTACAACATCCCAGAATTATGTTTGCTTTTTTTGCAACAGTGTTACATTGTTGACTCATATTTAGCTTGTATCCACTATGACCCCAGATCCCTTTTTGCAGTGCTCCTTCTAAGGCAGTCATTTCTCATTTTGTATGTGTACAACTGATTGTTCCTTCCTAAGTGGAGTATTTTGCATTTGTCCTTATTGAATTTCATCCTATTTACTTCAGACCATTTCTCCATTTTGTCCAGATCATTTTGAATTTTAATTCCTTCAGAGCACTTGAAACCCCTCCCAGCTTGGTATCATCCACAAAATTTATAGGTTTACCTTGGCATTTTTTTTCATATAAAATCTTATGATCCCAGTGGGAAGAATGTGATGACCAGGAAAGATAACTTTAATATATGTAAAGAAGCCACCTAAATTTGGGTCAAACTAGTTCGACACACAGTGGAGCAGTGCAGAACGGGGAAGAAAATTGGCAGCATGTGACCTCCAGAAGAAGAAAGAGGAGAACCAATGTACCCCCAATGCAGATAGAGGTAAGAAACTGTTTTCAGGCTCTCTGCACAGGTAGTACGGTGGAGAATGGTTTGGAAGAGTCATCTGAGCGAAAGGATCAGAAGGAAGGGAAGAAGGAGAATCCAGGGAACTACAGAACTACAGCCTCACCTCAGTCCCTGGAAAAATCATAAAGCAGGTCCTCAAGGAATCCATTTTGAAGCACTTGGAGGAGAGGAAGGTGATCAGGAACAGTCAACATGGATTCACCAAGGGCAAGTCATGCCTGACCAACCTGATTACCTTCTATGATGAGATAACTGGCTCTGTGGATATGGAGAAAGCAGTGGATGTGACATACCATGAGTTTAGCAGAGCTTTTAATACAGTCTCCCACAGTATTCTTGCCAGCAAGTTAAAGAAGTATGGATTGGATGGACGGACTTTAAGGTGGATAGAAAGCAGGCTAGATCATAGGGCTCAACGGGTAGTGATCAACGGCTCGATGTCTACTTGGCAGTTTTTATCAAGCGGAGTGCCCCAGGGGCTGCTCCTGGGGCCGGTTTTGTTCAACATCTGCATTAATGATCTGGATGATGGGATGGATTGCACCCTCAGCAAGTTGGTGGATGACACTAAGCTGGGGGGAGAGGTAGATATACTGAAGGGTAGTGATAGGGTCCAGAGTGACCTAGACAAATTGGAGAATTGAGCCAAAAGAAATCTGATGAGGTTCAACAAGGACAAGTGCAAAGTCCTGCACTTAGGACAGAAGAATCCCATGCACTGCTACAGGCTGGGGACTGACTGGCTAAGTGGCAGCTCTGCAGGAAAGGACCTGGGGATTACAGTGGATGAGAAGCTGGATATGAGTCGACAGTGTGCCCTTGTTGCAGAGAAGGCTAACTGCATATTGGGCTGTATTAGTAGGAGCATTGCCAGCAGATCGAGAGAAGTGATTATTCCTCTCTATTCAGCACTGGTGAGGTCACAGCTGGAGTACTGCATCCAGTTTTGGGCCCCCCACTACAGAAAGAATGTAGGAAAATTGGAGAGAGTTCGATTAGGGGGATGGGATACATGACTTATGAGGAGAGACTGAGGGAACTGGGCTTATTTAGTCTGCAGAAGAGAAGAGTGAGGGGGGATTTGACAGGAGCCTTCAACGACCTGAAGGGGGGTTCCAAAGAGGATGGAGCTAGGCTGTTCTCAGTGGTGGCAGATGACAGAACAAGGGGAAATGGTCTCAGGCTGGATATTAGGAAAGCCTTGTTCACTAGGAGGGTGGTGAAGCACTGGAAGGGGTTACCTAGGGAAGTGGTGGAATCTCCACCCTTAGAGGTGTTAAGGCCCGGCTTGACTAAGCCCTGGCTGGGATGATTTAGTTGGGGTTGGTCCTGCTTTGAGCAGGGGGTTGGACTAGATGACCTCCTGAGGTCTCTTCCAACCCCAATCTTCTATGATTGTATGACAAGACTGAGAAAATTAGTTTCTTTTACTGTAATAAACATTTTTTTTAAAAAATCACTCGTACCATCTACTCATCATATTATAAAGCTTAGTTTGTGAAAAAAATATCCATTATTGTGCTTGTTGTGCTCTACAGCTTTCCCCGCTCCTGTACCCCCATTTTTTCCCTTAAGTAAATTTGGTTTTGGTGAAAAGTGCCAAATTATCAGGTCAGGAGATTTTTTTTTTAAAATCTATAGAAACAGCAAAGTATGTTATGGTATGGGATTATACAGAAAGCCACTTAAGCAAGTGCATAAGAGCTCTCCTGAATAGGAATTAATTTAAGCATATGTGCTTTCTTGAACCAGAAAGATTTCCATTGATTTTAATGGGGTTTGGATTGGGCCAAATGACAACATATTTGGGAAGGAAATAATTAGAGCAACATATGTAGTTGTTTTATATCTTATTACTCAGTATGTTGGAATGGCTTTAGAATTCGAGCTTCAACTGGAGTTTTCCAATTGTCAGTCAAGGATGTCATAATTATAGAAAAATAAGAAACAATGGTCAATTAGTCCAATATCCTATTACCAACAGTGGCCAGTACCAAATGCAAGCAATGCAATAACAATCAATTGTGATATAAACTGCTCAAAGAAGTTTTTGTCCTAACCCCAAGCAGTTATTGGGTGATTTAAGCCCTGGAGGATGTGGATTTGTATTCCTTATAATACAAAATGGATTATATAGATTCATATAGATAGAGGATTCTGTCTATATATAAGTACTGCAAGATGCTGAGTGATCTTGTTTACTGTATGACTTTGGAATCAGAGCATTCAGCATCTCACATGATGGAACCCCTAATGTATAGTAAGTGCACTGGCTGAACATCAGTCTTCCTTGTTTTCATATGTAAATTATGTTTCAAAACAGTAATAACTAACTCTGGGTGATTGACTTATTTACTCCTAAAATACACAGTCTTCCTCTGGCCTTGTGCCTTATAATACCCAGAAGACATACTATCTTTGAATACGTTATCTTTCATCTTCTATTGCTTAATTACTTAGTGCTTTCTAAAACAATGTAAAATGTCAGCAAAATTCAGTTGTTCAGTGTTCGAAGAGCATATATGTATTATATATATATAGTTAATAATGAAGCACTTAAGTTATAGGAAGTTATTTATTAGTACACTAAACACTCATGAGATAAATGAGTTTGACGGGGTCAGGAACAACTCACTTTGAGATGCAACACAGCGAGTGCTAATTAGGCAAGCATGAGCTTCTGATAATTGAGTTGTGATTAATAGATTTTTTCTTTCAAAAAAATTAAATGTTACTTCTTTGCAGTTAGAAAAAAAGAAAGTTATAATTTTAAACAAAGAACATATGTTCTGAAAAAGTTCTTTTGGGGCATTACATATTTTAGTTTTATGACAGCTCGGGGACATTTTTGTTACTGTTTTGCTTTCTTCATCTTGTGTCAAAAGTGTTCTCATGTTAATGTAAGAATATTGCAAGTTCATGCAATTAAAGATAGTAAGAGAGTTTATAAACCATTTGTCATTGGATATGGGTCATATACTGTGAGTTTCAGAAAATAAAAAAGGAATTCCATTTGTAGCTCACTGTTGCCTGAAGCCTATCTAATGAAATCTTTCTCACTCATAAAATTAACAGTGTTATCTAGTTGAAAAGCATTTAACATTCTCTGTGCGTACTAAACATACAGAAGTAGAATAAAACCTTGCATACTTACAGGGGCTTTTTTTGTTGGTTTCAGCTCAGTCCAAATTAGGCAGCTCTTGTTCATTTAGTGCATTTGAAAGGAGCCAAACTTTTAAAATTCTGAACTCTCAGCTTCCATCATATAATTTGACAACTGACAGTTTCAGAGTTAGATACACATAAACCATGCTACCTATATGAAACGTGCTAATAAATGCTATTATTTTTCAAGTCAGGAAAAAAGAACACCTTATCCTACTGTTTCCAGATCCTGTGATTTCTTGTGGTGCAAAATGAACAGTTTGTCATTGTTTTTGTTTATTGCCTGTACGGCATAACCTCCATGTGAGGGGGAAAAAAATCTAAGAAACGTAAGACTTGCATTCATTAAAGAGATAAATGTATTATGCCTTTCTAAATGTAATGTGAATACAAAATATCAGCAAAATTCAGTTGAGTTGTTCAGTGTTTGAAGCGCATATATGTATTATATATATAGTTAATAATGAAGCACTTAGTTATAGGAAATTATTTATTAGTACACTAAACACTCATGAGATAAATGAGTTTGACAGGGTCAAACTACTGGTTCCCCTTGTCTTCCTGGGGCTACCAGTTCCCAAAGCCTTCTCCCTCTTCCCAGGGAGTGACTGCAGCCTGTAGTCCCCACTAACTCCTCCCTTTCTCCTTGGAGTGTCTGCCTTTTCCCAGCAGTCCCTTGTTCTCCTTTCAGCTACTAGGCTTTATAGGCCCCAGTTATTCTTGCCCAGCTTGAGCCTCCTTAAATGTATCGCCTTGTAAAGTAAATACATGATTATAATCAACAGAAAACTGATATATACATTTCTGTATTTAAATAGCACACACCTAGGACCTGATTTTCAGAAGTGCTGACCACCTGCACCTCCCACTGAAGTCAATTGGAGTTGCAAGTGCTCAGCACCTTCAAAATTCAGGCCCCTAAAGTGCTATACGATTTTGTAAATTCCCCTAGATGCTGTAAATATCTAACTCACCATCTTGAATTTGCTTCTTTTTAATAGTGATTGCATCTGATGCCTTTTAGAGCTTTAAAGCTTAATTTTCAATTACAAAAGTATATGAAATGCTGTGGATATGTTTAAGGGAGAGGAGGGAGCACTGTCTCTGGTCAGGTAGTCTTTTGTCTTTGGAAAAGAGAGCTTTTGAAACTCCACTAGTTCAGAAACTGAATCCAAAGTGGCAGCTCTGCACCACTGTGGATTTGATGGCTTTGAAGACACATGTGGGCAGGATCTGCAAGCTTTACAACTGCTTTGTACCACCAGAGCTGCATCAAGCAGTCACAGCAGGGGCCAGAATCTGTCCCACAATGCACAGAATATTTGTTTTACAATTAGTAGGGGGGAAACAGCTCATAAGTAGGTTTATAGCTATTTTCCTATAGAAAAGTATTGTTCTATATCTTTAAAATACTGTCACAGGGCGAACCACTCATCGCCGGACTGGCGCCTCCTCCTGGTACTCTGGGGATTAGCTCGATGCCGATGCCCTCCTTCCCCGCATCTGCAGTTTGCACACCATCATTCTGTCTCTGCTGTCCAACTGAGGCCCCTCTCACAGCCTCAGGAACCAGTATCCTCTTCATGGCTCAGCCCTCCGGTCTTATACTGTCCAGGTTCCCCCCTTCCAGGGGAGGTTTAGTGCCTCAGTAGTCTGAGGCAGTCCTCTCGCTCACTGCCTTGGTGCCACTCACCAAGTGGGGGCGGAACCCAGGCTCACCCTCTGCTCTGGGTTCCAGCTCAGGGATCCTTAGCTCAGCAGTCTGGGCCTTCTCTCTCTGGGCTCACTGCTCTGTCCCTGGGCTGATTCCCATTACCAGTTCCCAGAGCCTTCTCCCTCTTCCCAGGGAGTGACTGCAGCCTGCAGTCCCCACTCACTCCTCCCTTTCTCTTGGGAGTGTCTGCCTTTTCCCAGCAGCCCCTTCTCCTTTCAGCTACTGGGCTTTATAGGCCCCAATTATTCCTGCCCAGCTGAGCCTCCTTAATCAGCTGCCTAATGGGTTAATTGACCCATCTGGCCTGCATTAAACCCTGCAGGGTGTGTGTGGGGTAGTCACCCCATCACAAACACATATAATCATAAGCATAAGAGAGGCCCTACATGATGTTTCAAGTATCTTCTCACATGAAATAGCAAAACATAACAGTGGAGAATATGCATGATATAGTGCTTGAATTGAACAGGACTTAGGCAGAAAAAGTTCTATCTCTGGTTCTGCCACTGACTTGTGTTACATTGGGACCTTACTTTACATTCCTTTGCCTATATTTTTTCATCTGTAAAATGGAAATGATATTGCTTACCTATTTCACAGGGCCTTGTGACTCATAATTCATTAATGTTTGGAAAGCACATGCCACCTCTGTCTCAACAGGTTGGAAACTTGATGGGGATGGTGGTGAAAAGGGATTGTACCAGCAGCAAGGGAGGAAGACACTCGATGAAGGATGAGCTCCTGCCCACCTTGGGAATCTCTGGCACCCATAGGCCAACTGATTGTCCAGCATTCCCCAGCTCCCAGGATTTAACCAGGAACGGGTGCCATGTGGAGCCTCATTTGGCTTTGTTCCATCAGCTTCACCCTACCCACCCTGAATTTAGGGTTGCCAACCCTCCAGGATTGTACTGGAGTCTCCAGGAATTAAAGATTATGTCATGAATTAAAGAATCTTTAATTAAAAATATGTCATATGATGAAATTTCCAGGAATTCGTCTAACCAAAGTTTGTAACCATACCTGAACTATGAATGGTTACCTGACAGATGTTGCAGGACCAGCTGATTGCCCATTTGGGGGTCAGAAAGGAATTTTTTCTCCCATGGGCCAATTAGCAGAGGACCAGGGAATGTTTTGCCTTCCTCACAGCACCTTCAAGCCACAGTGGGTTAAGTAGGAATGTCCTTAGAACCTAACTGAGTTAGTTGGTTGAGTTGTTAATTCATTGCAACTTGTGACCAGTTTCCACTGCATTTAAAAAGATAAAATTAAGTTCCCAGAGGTATAACACCTGGGATTTTGGTGATGGGCCTTGGGCTCATGGGATAGGATGAGACCTTCTGGCCTTTGAGGGCCACAGTCACCATTCTTCTGCATCCTTTGTCCCTCTCAGGGTTGTGGAAAGGTACTAGGACTCAGAGTGAGCTAAGTCCTGGGTGAGCAGGCTGAGGAGAGCCTACCCCAAGTTATGAGTTATGGTAGGAGTCCTGTATTTCCTGTACTAGAACCAATTAATTGCCTGGTATAAAAGATTATGGGTAACAGGCAGATAGGCACCCCTTCTCTGTGCTAAAGTTTAATAAAAGTTACAGCCTGCTGCTTAAATCTATCCATGTGTCTGTGTTCATTTCACCACCATTTTTTCATCAATTTGAAAACCCTGGATAGAAAGCTTATTGTGTAAATTATTATTCTATTATTTCATTTTATTTACATTTATTGGAGATGAGCCAAGTAGATGGTGATCAGATCTAGGTTAGGTTCTGATTAGGACCCTGTCTAGACTAGGAAAATAGGTCATATTTGAAAACGTTAGCTACTGTAGCAAGGAGCTAGTGCTGTTCTCAAACAGCGAACATATTTTAAGGTATTAAATGCTAATCTACTGTAGTGTTTTAAAATATTAGTTACAGCACAAAAACATTTATGAGAATAACCTGTTTGTCTACTTTAAATATTTGTTAAGGTTTGGATTTAAAGTAGAATCAGAATTAGGGTTCGGATTTATCATCACTAAAGTCACGTAAGCTGTTTTCATTAGATTTTTAGTCCAACCAGATATTACTGTGCAGTTAACACTATTGTGGATCAGAATTACATTAGACTAGATGTTCTCTCAAGGTTTCAGGAGTATCTGTATTAGAACTGGTAAATAGGTTAGTGTGGATTAGACCCTGAACAAAAATTTTAGGGGTGGAGTCAAATATAACTATTTGAGTTGGAAATCACCCATCACCCTGAAATTAAGGGATTTGAATACAAGGTTTGGGGTTTGGTCAATTTCTAGTTGCTGGTGTTATCTAAAATGTCATTCAAATACTGCTTAGAGTTAGGTGTCTATGAGCCATTTCTCCCACTCAGTCTTTGTGTTAGCTAAGTGATAGCTAGCTTTCTTACTACGGAAATCACAAGCAGAGCTGAGAGAATTTATTTTTTTGTTTGGTGTCTGAACCAAAAAATATTTTGTCTCAGGGTTGACTCAAAATGAAGAATTTTTCGTTTTTCTCACTGAAACAAAAACTGAAAATGTATTTCATTTGACTCAATAATAATTTTTTTGTTTTGTTTTTAGGTTCATTTTACTCTTTTCTAACATTAAATTTAGCCAAATTAAAAAACAAAATGTTTGGAAACAAAAAGTTAAAATGTTTCATTTAAAAATGTCAAAACATTTTGACTTTTAGAAAATCATTTTTTTCATTTTGTTTCGGCCTGAACTATTTGCCGAATTCTCAGTAGTTTTGGTCAATCCAAAACTGCATTTTTTAGCAAATAAACTATTGGAAAAATTTTACCCAGCTGTAATCACAAGCATTGCCTCTGATTAAAGACTGTATAAAAGACTTTTTAAAAGAGATCCCATCAAATTCTTATTTGCTATTACTCCATTGGCCAGTAAGGAGACTTTGAAGTGAACTGGAAACCAGTGTGACACTTTTTCTGAAACCTCACTGATTCCACTTCTCTGGATTGACTAGTTACTCTATTTGCAATAGGTGTGGGGAGGGTGTGTACAAAACTCAATTTATGTTAATCTTTAAAATTATATGGTAAAGAAAACAACTCAGCTATAAACTTTGAAGTTTGAATGTTCATAGTATGTATTGAAGACTTTCAGTGTATATTGTATAAACAATGTTAAATAAAAACACCTGAAGAAAACATCTAGGGACAGATTTTCTGTCCTTTAATGTTACAGGCAGAATTTTTCATGTCTAAGTTTCTGTTCATACAGTTTTAATATACAGCCCAGTTTTAGTCCCCTTTGAAAATTTGGCCTGTATTGTTTACCTTTTTATAAAATCATCACAAAAACAAATATATATGCCATTCCAGGTGGGGTTATGAGTAGCATCACTGATGGCATTTTAAGTAAAGAGATAAATGAGCTGTCACAAACTGTTTAGCTGAGCAAAGTCACTATTACTAGAACACTGTTGATATTTTTAAATAGAAATTCAATGAGAAACACCAGTGTGAAGACCTAGATTAGCAGAATTGAAAGTCATAGATTCCAGGTCAAAAGTAAGTAAATAGATGATGGTGGAAACTTCAAATATAAAGAATAAAGTTGTACAATCAAAGGTAGACTGTCTTAATCGAGTGTAAAATTATGGTCACTCATTATTTATTAAGTATTTGGTGCTGTGGAAACTTAGAGAAAGATACACACTCCTTACTTTTGTCTCAACACCTAAGGGCAGGACAACCCTTAGTAGGGTGTGGTGCAGACCCATACCATCCAAGCAGGTGCACTGGGTAGCATTGTGCCCACACTTTTGTGAACCCAGGCAGGAGACAGGAAGAAAACAAACAGTACAGTTCTGACACATCATGCTCTGTGTGACTAGAAGATGGATTCGTCACAAAGCAATGCAGCCTTTTCTTTCTTTTTTTCCATACTACTGTAAGTGTAACACTTCTTTGGTGGATTAACACTAATGAGCTTCATGGGAGAAATCACTGGGAAGGAGGGATTTGAATTAAAAGGGTAGGTGCTTGGTGCGTCAAGAGAGGAATGGTGCATGAAAATGGAAAAACTAAAAAGCAGTGCAATATTGGCAAATCTCAGTTATGGTTTGGATCAGAGGATGGGTTCTCACTTTTTAAAAACAATTTTGGACATGCCTATCAGGAAAACTAACCAATTGGCAGTGAAAAATAAAGACTACAAGGAAACAGAAGACAGTTCTCAGCTAATCAGCCAGGCAAAGATAATCTAGTCACTTTAAAAGTGGAAAGCTGAGGCACATGGCAAAGATAAGTTCAGTAGCAAAACTGACAAGTGAGCATTAACTGCAAGAGCAGCAGCAGGGAGGAGGAAATGAAATAACAGCTGCAGACATGCAATATACAAGCCTGGGGAAATACAGGAGAGTAAGTTGTAATGGTATGCCAAATTACACCTGTACATTAACCTTCTTTGTTTCCTTGTTGCAAAGGAGGACATCTTCACATAAATAAACATGAGCAAGCTTCAGATTAAAGCTACCGCCAGTAACTAAAAAATGTCTGTCTGTTGGGAATTCCATGTGGATGGAATCTTATTTGTACCAATGGGACATGTAAATTAAATACCATCAGGTTTTTAAAAAGTAATTGTGAGAGATTTATATAAGAAGAATTTTGGTACCAAATCATGCAGACAATTTTGTGCATAAGGCAGCTGATTGCATCTATGAAGAGTGGGTTCTATTTGCACTGAAAAACAATCTGCTAATAGAATACATCAAACAACAGAGTTTATAGGAAATACAGTAGATGCTTGTTTTCAGCAACTGCTTACAACTAACATTTCCCCTGGGAATACTTTCCCTACTGAGAATTGTCCATTAGGTAACAGCAACATTGCTGCCTCATTAGAGCAATGTTGTGATGTCACATCCAGGGGTGGAGATTAGGGGAGAGGAGGGAAGGTAGGGGCATTGCCCCCCGCCCCACACTGCATGTTTCCACTCTCCTCACCAACCCTGACCCTTCAGACCCTACAGGGCACACAGCCCCTTCCTGACAGAGCTGTGCAGGGAAA
This sequence comes from Macrochelys suwanniensis, assembly GCA_033296515.1. Classification (NCBI taxonomy): domain Eukaryota; kingdom Metazoa; phylum Chordata; order Testudines; family Chelydridae; genus Macrochelys; species Macrochelys suwanniensis. The sequence goes on along the minus strand of CM065781.1, from coordinate 53,443,535 downwards.
GCAGACAGAGCTGCACTCAAGGGCTAGAGTCAACAGGGGGCCAATATTCACAGGGTGCATCTTTCCACTCCCCTCCCAACCCTGGCCTTCAGCACAGCTCCAGGGCACGCAGCATGCGGTACTAGCCATTTTTGCATGCAGGATAGTACTAGATGGACCCCTGGACTGATCCAATAGGGCAGTTTCTGCGTTCCTGTGCAATTGAACCTAAAGTCTCTCACAAAGATATACTGTAGTTGTTGTTAAACACTGTGATGGGTTGCCCACGCCATGCAAGGGGTGAAAGGGTTAACATGGCTAGATGGGCCAATTAACCATCTAGGCTGCACCTGAAGGAGGAGCCAGGTAACAAGGAGGACTAATTAGAGATGAAGCTCAGCTGGAGAGGAACAGGAGGGGCCTCTGTAAAGCCCAGTAGCTGAGAGTAGAAGGAAACTGTAGAGAGAGAGGCTGCAGTTACTCTTAGAGTGAGTGAAGGCAAGGTAGGAAGTAGCCCAGGGATATAGCAGTAAGGTTTAGGACTGTGGAGACCTTGACTGCTTGTTATAGGGTCCCTGTATTGAAACCCAGTGTAGAGGATGGCCCTGTGTTCCCTGGCCAGCCACTGGGGAAGTGGTATCATTGGAAGTAGCACCATTGAGGGCAGTGAATTGGAAGACAGCCATGGATGGTTGGTACAAAGAGAATTTGGTACACCAACCCCCCAGAAGGAGAAAACTACAGTGATCCTGGCCAGAGAGTCAAGCCAGGAAGAGGGAGCAGTAAAGTCCTGAAAGAGAGAGATTGAGAGAGATGGAGTGAGCACTCGCAGGAAGGGGCATCAGACTGGCAAAGCTAGTCCCCAGATGCCAGAAGGAGATGTTTCAGCAGCTTGGAACAAATTGTCAGTAGCATGGAGAACTGGGTATAATATCAGGAACAAATATGCCTTGTTAGTATAGTTTTATGAATACATCTCAAGTTTTGCACATAAAAAGGGTAAAAAAGGAACTCTAGTGTTAGACTGTTCTCTACATGGATGTCAACACATGCAAGATATTTATATTGCAGGAAAAACTGAAGGCTCTTACTCATAAGAAGTGTTAATATAAAATTATATTTTATGTTAGTATTAATAATAGTACAATTACACTGTCAATAAATATGTATAATAGCACAGTAATGTAACAAACCAAGTATTAAAATGTGTAACTTTTTATGCTGTCAAATAATACATTAAAATGCATTTCTTATGACACAATCATTTTAAAATTATTTCATTACTTCAGGCTACACGTATTCTGCCAAAATTCTACTGCCAGAACCATAAAGCTGCATTTTTGCTCGCATGTTCAACATAGAATAGCTTGTTGATCTTATTTTATCCTGTAAGCTAAATTAATTACTCTATTTTTACTTTATGAACATGTCAAGAAGAAATTATGAACACCTACTAATATGAAGACAGTATAGACAGAGTGAAAGCTGTTACAATTTTTGATGAAGGGATATATGTAATCTCCCGACATCTGCAGTTTCCGGCTAAGATAAACATATTTCAAATTTATTGTGAGAAACTGCAAAGTCAGCACTAAATTGCCAAAACAACAATTAAATTGCCAAAAAGATAAAGCCCAAAATTATCATGTTCAAATTCTTCTTAATAGCTAACTAATATGCACTCAGACCTGACATCACAGGGGTGTATGGATCTGCAATGTTGGGTTGGGCCATTATTGGGATCAGATACAAAACTCAGGGTATTTGAATCTTGGATTTGGATTGGTCCATACTAGCAATAAGAGTCAGCCACAAAATTCAGTTTGGATCTGAGGTTTTGGTTGAGGCTTGTTTCTAGCAAATGTTACAAAAATGTAAAAATTTATTTTAAAGAGAGAATTTCATTGTTGTAAGCAAAATCTTCAGTAAAATTGGTATGTGTTGGATAGTCTCAGTAGTCTATTGGCTTTACTGCCAGGTGTGAGAATGCAAATTTGCATTTTATTTCCTGGGTGAAGTCTGCAGGGAGTGGCTTCATGTTATTTTCTAGCCTTCCCTGCCTGAAGGAGCCAAATTCAACCCAATTTACAGTATAGAATGTTGCCACAGCACAGCATAATTCCATTTAAGCTAGAACTCTGATTTACACTATCTGAAGATCTGTCCCAGTTGCTTTCAGACTAATGAACTAAAATAACCAATATTCTGTTCCACCTATGCCTTTCTTCTCATCTTGTATTTTAAACTGTGCTGAAAACTGATCTAGGACATAGTGTAGTATATCCATGTGTTTGAAGAAAGTGATCACATTTGGACAGCTCATTGTAGTATTCCATCTTTGGTCATGGAAAATATGTTGTGAAAGAGATGAAAGAGAAAGTTTGGTAAATCAGTGTGTCCCTACAATAAATTTACTGTAAGACGGAAAATCTGGTAAAATAATATCTAGGAACCCCTTGACTAGTGAAATGGGTCACTGGCCAGCACAATACTTGCAGTTGCATCAGTGCTTCCTAACTACGGTGGTTAACAAAGTAGGTCATGAAAAATTTTGTATCTAGGGGTAGATAATAGGAGTTGTGTCCAGGTTTATATTACTCTTTTTTCTGAAAATGTTGCTTGTTAAGCAGTGAAGCATGTATTTACTTCTGTATATGTGAAACTAACATGACTCTTTGATATCATTTATTTTTCTTTGTGGTTATTTTAATTTCCATTTATCTCCGCTGGATTGACTATAAATTTAGATTTTTAATTTGTTTTTCTAATTCATTGTATACATCATACTATAAACTAATCTTAGATTACCTCCCAAGAAAGTTTAAAATCTTCTTTGCCAAAGAAAGCAACTGCCATACCGATCTGTGTAAGAACACATGTACTTCTCGTTACAGCACGTTGATAGACTAATCTGAGCAAAACAGAACCAGCCCTGTGTTAACCAGAAGAGATTGAAGAATAGTGTAAACTGTGCTCCTTCCATTTTTCCATCTGTCTATTGTAAATAATAAAGATGCAGCAAATTGAAGGAATTCCTGTAGAAACTAAACATCGTTCTAAGAAGAACAAGGAGTACTTGTGACACCTTAGAGACTAACAAATTTATTTGGGCATAAGCTTTCGTGGGCTAAAACATTGTTCTGTTTTTCTTTAAGTCTTTCTACTTAATGATAACATTGGGAAGGGGGCTGTTGACTTTTGTGGTTCATAAATAGTATTAGGTCACTAGCTCCAATTCAGCCCTGGTCTGTAGTGACCAAGTAATATTTATATTTTAAATACTATACATAAAACCTTTCAACCGAGGAGGACTTCAAAACACTTTCCAATGAAATGACCCTTACTGATGTCACAGGTACATTGTATGATACACATTTTATAGATGGCTAAACATGAAAAATTACTTCAGATTCAGAAAAAACACACCCTTAGAATACTTATGCAATATTTTAATTTATAATATTTGTATAATTATATTTATTATAATTATATAATAATTATGTACTTACAATTATATAGAGAAATGAATATTAATATAATAATTATAAATATATTATGTAATATAACCTCTATTACCAATTAAATATTAAATATATAATATGTTAATTTTAATAATGTAAATTTATTATTAAATATAACCAAACTGTATACAGTAAACATTCATCAGGAGAATTTTTCAAATTTTGATGAAAAATGTTCACAAAACTCTCACCATTTTGCGATCAGTTTTATAATCTTTGCTATCCCTAATAGCACATCACCTACTTTTATAGCGACGTCTTTCTCAATATGGACTGTGAAAGCCAGCTCTACAGGGTAGGCAATCCTCTCTATTATTTTTCTATAAAGTGTTTTGCACACTAATGGTGCTGTAAAAATAATAACTGGTTTGGATATGATGATTCTCATGTGGAATGAAAACTGACTGAAGGGCCAGGAACAAATGTAAAAATAAATAGCAACATATCCAGTTGGGGGTAGGTGTGATATGTGATAAATCCAGTGTTATGTAGCAATTTTGTTAATTATTATAATTAAATTAATAGTTTACATGGATCTGGAAAAGGACGCAAATTGCATGGGTGATACCACAATCTATGATCGTTCAGTGATGATAAGTTGGCAGGTGTTTCAGAAATAATATTAAAATGACAAGTAGTTAGAGAAGCAATACAAAGAGACCTATGTTCAAGAAACTGGAATAAAAGTGTTACTCAGATTGGAAATATCTAAAATAATACATGTGGGGAAAATTATTCCATAACAGCTATTTAATGGAATGGTAAGCCTGTAAAGCCATGATGATAATTTTAAACAGAGACTTGGTTGTGACAATGGACAACCGCATTGCCTTTTTTTTTTTGGCTGCTCCATCATTCTACAAACTCATTTAGATCCTGATTCAGAATGATACATAAGCACATGCCTGTCTTTAAGAATGTGACTAGTCCCGTTGAAATCAATGGGACTACTCCCAGGGTTAAAGTTAGACACATATGCACTTTGCTGAATCAGGATCTAAATGAGTTTGCAAATGACAAAGCACAAGCAAACAAACAGAAAACTCCAAACCCAGTGCAGCTGTGGCCTGTCATGGAGCAGGGAGGAGTTAATATATGTTAAGAAGACTCTGATTTGACAGGTCCTAAAATAGTGCTTTAAGCTCTAGCATCTCATTACTGGAGACAAATTGCACAGTTCAAAGAAGAGCAGCACAAATGATTGAGGACCAACTGGTACTGATCTTACTCTTACAACTGTTCCAAATTCAGTAGGGCTATTCTCAAGAGTAAGACCAAACTTGATTCAGTTGGCTCTAAGGAGTGAGAGGGATTGATGTATGGGGAAATGTTAGATAGGTATACCTTGACTAAATGATGACTAATTGGGGACATAAGTGTACAAAGGAGTATAACTAGGAGTCATGGAATGAAATAAAGAAAAGCAAATTGTAGAGTGAATAGCAGAGATTTAATGGCTGAGAAGGCTATGGCATAGTCTCAGAACAGAAGTGGTCAAAGCTCCCTCATTTGGGATATTTAAAATTATTCTGGACTGAACAAAACAATCCAAAATATGCAATATGCAGTCCTTCACTGTAGACTGATGTGCTAGATGACTGACTAGATCTTCTCTATCTCTAATTCCTGATTTATACAAAGGAGAAATTCTCAAAGGCTGGATATTTTTTCCCATATTACTAAATTACAGAAAACTTGATGCATGTAATGTTTGTTTTGAAAAGCTACTTATAAATATGAAATAAATATGAAATATTAAACAAAGCTCCATCCTGCCAAGTGCTCAGCTCCCACTGAAGATAGTGGAAGTTGAGGGCTTTTTGCATCCTCACAGGAATGCTAAGAACCTGGAAGTTTGAGCCCTCAAAAGAAATGAGAAAGAAATTGTGGTTTTATCATAGAATTGTTTACAGCCATCACAGCCCTCATTTGTAATCATACCTAATTTGAATGTATTCTGTAGTACATTTAAATAAAATGTTTCTGAAATACTTTTTTAGAAACATAGTAGGAGGACATATTTTTATTTGGGGAGATCTTCAAAGGCACAAAGGGGAGTTAGACACCCAGCTTCTGTTGATTTTCAGTGGGACATAACCATATAGGACAAGATCCACCAAAGGGACCTAGACTCAGCATTGCAACACCTAATGTTTAGATGCCCTGTCACTTAGTACAATCAATATCCCTGAGTTGGGCACCACTAATGATGCTGCATTTGGCTGCTGACAGGCCCTTAACATTAAGGTGAAGAATTTGAAGCACCGGTCCAATGGCTTGAAAGTTGAAGGATGGCGATATATTGGGGTCTCACTCAGATGGCCCGTGACTAAGATTCGTCAACGAATTTGGTTAGCTGATTGGGTCATTAGCTTCCCCAGCCTGGGTTGAGTACTGATGGGAAGCGCCCACAGGACATGATGGTGGAATCTGCTTGGCGCAATGAGTGGTGAGCAATGACAGTTGTTAATCACTCTCTCATCACTGATCCAACTGTCTGTCCACCAGGTTTTGATCTGCCAAGGCACTTGTGGTCATCTCTGAACTGGTTTGGAACAGGACAGAGCAACTGTGTGGCAAATCTCTTTAAATGGGGTTTTCTAATGACCCGCAGTGCAGCTGCAGTCAACTTCAGACTATATCACATATCCTTCACGAGTGCCCACTGACTGATTTCAATGGCAGGCTACCAGCTCTCCACCTGGCTGATGATGATGCCATCAAATGGCTGAACACATTGTGCATACACTGAGAGAGAGTTAGGGGTCACCCAAGCCCAGTACAATGCCTGGGGACAGGTAGGCACCTAAGAATGAGATTCACAAAGGCCAGCAAGCTGAGCAGGGAGCCACCACAGCTAACTAGCAGGAAATGCCAAGATGATGGGTGGGGTCTAAGCACTTCCCCTCAAAGGGAGTTAGGTGCCTAACTCCAGGCCAGAGAGGGGAACCTCCCTCTGCTTGGGATTCTATTGGAGTAAGGCATCTGAGCTAGGTCAATCCTGTCTCTCAAAAATAGGAGGAGGTAGCATGCGACTCCAATAGTTCAGTGGTTAGAGCACTGAGATGGGAGAGCCAGGTTTAACTCCCCTGATGTAGAGTAGGGACATGAACACAGGTCTCCCACCTTACAGCTGAGTGCCCTAACAATTGGGCTATAGGTTATGATAGGGTAGCAGGTTTCTCTCAGTCCCTCCTGTGGAAACTGTTCCACTTCTTATAAAATACTTGATATTCATTGTCCGGCAATACCGAAAGAAGGGCAGGAGACATTTGATATGGATTTAATCAGGCCGCAACTCTATAATTAGATTTCTGGGACACCCCAGCAGGTAAAAGTGTACAGTGAAGGCAACTCCATGATCATTCAGATAACTACCTGGGGCTTCCAGCAGCCCCCCTTCATTTTCCACCCAGGTCCAGCAGCCAACCCATGGCTTGGACCTTATCACCCACCCCCTCTTGTAGGAGGGTTAAGGTGGGCTATAAGAAAGAGGGGTTGGCTCCCAGCTGTTTCAACCATAGGAGCTCTAAACCCCCCACCATTCTGTTCCTTTAACCAGCACCTCCTTTTTAAGTCCTTTACCAGGCCATTTATCTGGTCACTGGATGCCTTCCCTATGGAGTATCTGCACTGGACATCTGCCACAAGGAGGCACCAGCAATTGGCTTGGCTGCCTCCCCCCAAACCCAGTTGGGTTCCCAGACATCTTCCAATGGCCTCCTGTATAGCAGCCAAAAAATGTCAGCCCCCAAGTCTGATAGGTGAACCCCCATCCTCCTGAATGAGCTTGATTGCCCCTTGTACTATGCAAGGATCGTCGAGGATACCCACACCTGGGTTCCCAAAGACCACATACTGCAACACCTGCCCCTTCCCAATAGGCCATATAGTTGACCAGCATTCCCGATCCTGAAGTTGGAAATACTCATTACAACTTTCTTCATAGCTCAGCCATGTACTCAGAGCCAAGGCTTTCCATGCCTCCGCCAACCTCATACACCATGGCTCCATAGCACCAACAGCATCTACTTGGGTTCATGGCAAGCTCCCGAAATCTGTTGAACTGAAAACGAGACAGGGCATCTATGCACCTTGGGCACATGCTTGGAAGGAAAGCGATGTTAAGGCTTAAACATTGTGGCACAAATGCCCTCACTAACTGCGTGATCTGAAAGTTTGGCAATTGATAACATGTACCACTGCCATGTTGTTGCACCAGAAACACAACCCTTTTATCCCCAGGGAGCCGTAATATGCCCACCTTTGTGTCCTGCTTGATCCCCAGGTAGGTTAATGTATTGGAAGGGCCCTCTGTTTTGTCTTCTGCGAGGGGTACCCCCAAATGTTTAGCCAGGGTACCTCGTCTATAACACTGTTAACCCTGCCACCTTGTGAGTATGAAAGGTGATGTATTTGATATTCCCCTGGAGTGTTGTTGGGGACAGAACCCAGGGTTTCCAATGGCAGGGCTTGCACCTTCAAACCCTTCCCCCTTACATTCCCAAGAGGTGAGTCAGTGCTGCAAAGTTTACCACCATGCACAGTTTCTGACCTTCCCACCTCGGCCTGCCATAAAGCACTGCTGCCTTCCTCTGGCAAACCTGGACAACTTTAAGAGTGGTGCAGTTATTGCAGCAGGACTGGAACCTGGGTTTCCCACATGTTGGGTGAGTGCTCTAACCTCTGGGCTATAGGTCAGTGGCCTTTTCCAGACCAGGTCTTGCATGTGAGATAGGCAAGGAAATGGCTAGTTTGAAGCTCCTGTCACAGCTTAGGTGCCAAGCTGCTTGGTGTTTTTGAGACTAGGCAGCTTTTCACATAGATTTGTAGGACTGGAAGGGACCTCAAGAGGTCATCTAGTTCAGTTCCCTGCACTTAAGGCTGGACTAAGTATTGTCTAGACCATTTCTGGTCTAGATAGTGGTTTTGGCCATTTCTGGTCAAGTATTTCTGCCCAGCAGCAGAAATTTAGGTATAGGGTTAGGCAGCAGCTGAAAGGGTTCTTGAGAATCTAAATTTGGACTTAGGCATATAAAGTAGTACTCATTGGCTAGGCCGTGGCTAGCCCCTAATTGTGCTTTATGGTTCTGAAAATCTCCCCCACAATTATCATAATTAAATGAATAGTTTACATGTTGGCATTTTAGGGTACGGAGCTGTGAGGTGCCGAGAGCTCCCTCATTTCCCATTGGTCTAAATGGGAGCAGGAATCAGCAATGTGTCCATACACAGACACAAGTATCTGTGGTAAAAATTTTGAGGTCCATGGTAATTTTTCAAGAAATGTTGAATGATTGAATGACATACCCTCCCCCCACCCCCACAATGTGCGTCACTAAATACGGTAATTTTGGCAAGTGTCCATCGTGTAACAAGGTGGTGCCAACCCCTGAATGGGAGTTGAGGACAGTTTGTCCCTCACAGGATTAGGCCCTTAAAGGCAGTAATGCTATTAAGAAATACTTTCTGATTAGTAATTGTAGTAGAATGAAGGAGACACAGTGATGGATTTTAAGGCATTAGGATGCACTTTTTACTTTAATTGGCAAGGTGGGATGTACATACAGCAAGAGGAGAGGGCCAGCAACAGCCAATTGGCTTTCCTGTCCCCATTATAGCCTGGCCAGTGGATTGGGACGGGGACGGGGGCACGAGCATCCACCGGCGCCGACTTTAGTCGGCGCCTATGGTTACAAGTCCTCTACCAGACTGATCAAGAGTCCATAGACATGGGCCATTGTTTTAAATTTTCCTATTTGTATGAGCAAGTTGCTGATTTTGATGCCATATTTTGTATAGTGAGTACTAGGGAAACTTTTTATATTTGTACAGATACTTAGCTAAGAGATAGATATTGACAGCATTAGGTCATGTAATATGTCAGCAGGTTTCATTTTTTTAATAGACACAAAGGAAAAAATATAATTATATGTGTATCTTTAAGAGTAGAAACATCTCATTTTTAATTAGGTTTCTTCCCTATCCCCTCCCCAACCACACCTCCCTATACATTTCATGTGATGGTGTATTGGAAGTCAAGGAAGGTTCTGTTTAGAGAACTGAAAATCTAGAATGTATTTGAGTAAGGAAGATATTTGATTTACATTTCTTGATATTGTCTAGTAGTATATCAAGTACAGTTTCAGGACTGTAGCCCTACATTTTCAGAGAGGGACAGGACTTAACTGGGCAGCTCTCATATTAGTCCAAATAATTTATGTATAGTTATTTATCTGAATATCTTTGACAAGAGAGAGGATAATGTTTACTCCAAAGGACATAAGGAAATGTAAAATTTTGTTCTTACAGATTCCAGTTTTAGTATTTAAATATTGAGAACCTTTCACTTATTATCCCCTAATTGTAAGTGATTTTGACAGTTTAATTTCCCAGTTTACCTTAGTCTTGCTGGGAGTTGATCTTGTTTTAGGATGTTGAATGTTAATTTGAAGGGGGAAAAATCAGCAGCCATTTGAAGAATTAAACATGTAGTCAAATGCATATAAGCTGGTGGTCCCATTCTTTGGGTCCCAGTCCTGCAATCAGATACATGCAGGTGAACCTTATGCCTGCATCCAGTTCCAGGATGGGGGCTTTGCTGCCTATGAATGCATTTGTCAATTTCTGTGACAAAACAAGATCATTGTAAACATACTTTCAAACAACTGCGAGATGTTATAACTTCATGTTATAAAAAAAGAGGGCATATCTTTCCGGTACTTGTTGACTGAGGATTATGTTGGTTTATGCTGCTATTAAATTAAATACTTTTGACCCCACTAAGCATAATTTATAGCCATTTCAGCTTTGTTTCTTCTTCTTCTCCTTCCTGAAAAAAAAATCTTTCAAGCCTGAAAACAAAAGAGAGGTAAATCCAGAAACAGCTGAAGATAAGCACTGATGAGAAAGGAAAGCCATATAGTCCAGTAGTTGAAGAGACCAACTCAAACCCAGAAGGAGCTCTAATTTGAACTTTTAATCTGGAAGATCTAGTTACTTAATATGTGATATTTGGGCAAGTAATTTAACCTCTTTCAGATTTGGTCAACTCTGCTGGAAAAATGGGTAAAACAGCAGGACTTCACTGCAAACCAGATGTTACCACATCTGAGCTGAGCTTTTTTTGGGTAAATAAATACTCCTGAGCACTTCAAATTGTTCATGCTTTGCTTAAAAAAAGATTAACTCATATAGTACAGACTTGTCAGATTTTGGAGTACAAATCAAAGAAAATAGAGGACTTCTCTTACAAGAGGGAATTACGAGATTTACATTAACTGAGGGATAAAAAACATTGAGGGCAAAAGAGGAGAGGAGAGAAACCAAAACCAGGATGATTATAATGAAACTGTTGAACATGACTCATTTAAATGCGTAAGGAAAGAGCAAATAGAAGCCCTTCTCCAAAAGCTAAGAGTTAAATTCTGCTCAGAATAAATCCATGACTTATTGGAATTATTCCATATTTATATCCCCATAACAGACAGGAAAATTTGTTCAACAGCCCTTATAATATAGTGCTTTTAGACCAAAAGGTAGAATTTTAAACTATGCACGTGAAGGAAGTAGCATCTCTGCTATCTGATATGTGTTTACATGCTTAAATTGTCAAAGACTTATTCTGTGGGTGCCACAAGAACAGTAAATTGGCATTTTATCAGCTAAATCCTTTTTGTAGCAGGTGTATAGAGGACAGGTATGAGAGATTGAGGACAGTTATGACATTAGTAGTTTTGGCACTTTTATTCCTGTATTTATTATTTCACAAATGTGCTTCTTTATTTTTATTAAATGACATATTATTCATGTCCTTTGCACTTATGCAAAGAATGCTCTCCCAGACTGATCCAGGAGGCACTACTCCTCTGGGAAGGTTTGTCTTCACTGCTGAGTTATCTTAAGTTTTATCTGGAGTCTTGCTCCTAACTGGAGTCTCATACAGGCAAAACACTTCACCTAGAGTGCAGGGTTGCTTTTTACTCAAGTTGGCTGGCCTGTTAGAGGAGATAGGCTAAAGCGTGAGTTAGCACAACTTGTCAGCTGCCAAAAGTCTGCAGTGTGGGCAAAGGCTAGCACCACTTGAGTGCCACTAGCCTTCCAGTGCCTTCCCACAATACCCCCTATGTGCCCATAAAGGACACACAAGTTGTCACACAATTAACTGGGAAAGAATTGAGAGTTGCTCAACCTACTGCAGCACTGAGGTCCATGGGATATCCGCAAAAGTCTTAGTGAGGCACATGGGTGAGTGCACTAGTGTGCACACAACAGCTGAAGTGTTATTTTGCAGTGTGGCTGCTCTCACTTGAAATAGTTCAGGGGAAGATAACTCAAGTGAACTCTGCAATGAAGACATACCCTGCAAATGAATGCTTCTGAGAGCTCCCTGTCAGGTGATGCCATATTTCTGTGCCGGTATCTCAGTGACCAAAACTGGCCTAAAGGAATAAGGAGGTAAAAGTCATAGATCGGGGAGTTAATGCTGCTTGGTGCAATATTAACATCCATGATTAACACCCATGAAGATTTCCCACCAGTGAATTACTGTGAACCAAAGAGAGAATATTGTGCTGAGAGGCTGCTTATTGAATCCCTCCCACTCTGGAACAGATCCCCGACTATTTCTGGAGCCCCACACATGCTGCATGGCTGTGGAGCAGCTATCACAAGCCAGGTGGAAGAGGTGGGGGTGAGGGAGGATTTACTCTATGCACTTTGCTATGGTCAGGGTCTCATATATACTACAATTATAGAGCCAGCACATTTGCCACAGGTCCCATCACTTGCAGCAGAAATGTTCTCCAAAATGTCAGGTTTTATTTTAAAAAAATTATGTAGAAAGCACTTGTCTGAAATGCTTCACCACATCAACCAAATGTAAACCAATACAACATTGTTCACCTGAGTCTGCAGACAGATTAAAACCATAGCTATGGGAGTCTGCAAGCTCCGTCAATACTAGAGCAAGTCAGAATTTTTCAACCAAAAGAATGGTCCTCTCAGGAAATCTGGTTTATTTGAAATCCCACATTTTTCATGAGAGACGATTGATTTTTTAAATCTTTTTAATGAAATTTTCTATCAAGAAAAGCTAGACCACTTTTGTCTGGTTTTGAATAAATATTTCAGAATGAGAAATTTTGTCTTGATGCACCAAATTGTTTAATTTCCATTCAAAGTTGACATTTTCATTTTGATATTTTCTAAGTGATTTTTTATTTTTCTAAAAATTATTACAATTTTAAGAAATTTGCTCTGTGAAAAATGTTGATATTTTGACTTTTTGTCCTTATTACAGATATCAGAATTTTCCCTGGGATGGAAATTTTCTTTTCCAAACCACTCTAACCAACACTGAATTATATTTTTGCTGTTGATTGTTTTAGCAGAAGCATCTCGAGATTGTTTGCCACACATGGTTGCCATATGTGTTGTGTGCAGCTGCTCCCAACACAACCACTTTTATAACACAGTTTTGAGTTGTCAAATCCAAAATCATAGCATGTTGAAAATGGAAGAAATGGAGACAACATAAAATAAATTGAAATTCTTATCAAAATATATTTTATTTACCCATTTATTCAAATATATCTGTCCAATATTCTGGGCACTTTCTCCATACTTTAAAAATCACAACATAAACGAAGAGCTGCCTATAAATATGTCTGTCTCAGCCCACAACCTTGGTAGAGTGCTGGAAGATTAACAGAACTGGGCTGTGGTGGACCAAGGTGGGGAGTGAGTTCAGAAAATACTTTATCAGCAGCTCCTTCTCAGTTATATGGAAAAACTTGAGTGTGAGCACCTCATCTGTGGCAGTATACTATGGGAAAAGAGGTGATCGCTGTATAACACAGGGGCTACTTTAGTGATTGTATTATTCATTTTTTGTCTTGAATTTGATTTCTTTTTTATTTTATTTTAAATGAAACAGCTACAGAATTCTCAGTCTGCCACACCAGAATGCTACAGAAACCCGGGGGTCATATCATGCCCACAGACTTAGCTTTACTCTCCTTTCTACTAGTGTAACTGGAGAGGAACATTAAGCATACGTCTACACTGCAAAACCACCCCCAACTCCTTAGCAAGTCTCAGAGCCCAGGTCAACTGACTCGGGCTTGATTTTCGGGGCTAAAAATGACAGTGGAGACTTTCCCGGTTGGGTTCTGAAACCCTCTGCTCAGTTGACGCAGGTTGTGAGACTCACTGCCATGGTTCTCTTAGACATATCCTAAGTCACACAGTTACTAGGGGCAGGGCTGGTAGTACTGCCTATTATTAAGGTTGCCTGATACTTCCCTTATAAAACTTCAGTTGCTTATAACTTTGACAGACTTTAACCACTGGACTGAAATTTTTCATGCTAAATGTCTGCCTAAGGCTGATTTTCAGAAACGAAATAAAATAAAGTAAAATCAGCCATTTCTAAGAATTAGGCTAGGGAAAAATGCATTGTTTTGCTCATCTTAAAAAATTCTGGTGACCTCTCTTTTGAAAAGATCTAGCACTCCCATGCTTTGGAGCAGGGACTTGAAATTTGGTGGTGTTGGAGATTCTTTGTATCAAGAATGTACCTTTGCCCCCTCCCCCGCTTGAAAAATCCACCCAAATCTGGGCAATTTATAAATTGTAGTTTGCACCTGATCTTGATTTATTAGATTTTAGCAACTACATTCATGGAAGATTCCATCCGCACTGGACATGCTGCAGCCCACGGCTGAGCAGGACTTTCCTTGCAGTTGCAATTCTGGGCTGTTGTGGGCTGAGCTGGGACCAGGTCCAGGCACCTGAACTGAGAGCAGGGAGATTGTCTCTCCTGTGCTCTCAGTGACCCCTACTCCTCCCTAGCTGGGCCCAGGCAACATGGAGGAGGAAGCTGTGTGATTAAAATGCAGAGGTAGGGGCAGTAGATTTGGACAACAAGCCCTAGGACTTCAGGCTAGCTGGTGAGGAAGAGGGAAACTGGGAATGGGAGTTAAGGTGGGAGAGACACTGGAACTGGTTGAGCAGAGACTGAGGCTGAAAGCTGATGGAGTGTGACTAGGCAAGGAGATGGACATTAATATTTGTGAAGCACTCAGATACTGTAGTGATGAGTGCCATAGAAAAGCCCATGAGGAAACTAATAATTCTATCTTCAGAACAGCATTTGAATAGTGTGCAGTAAATAAGGCCTAGGGCCACACACTGAACAATGAGGATAAAACAAAATATAGAATAGCTGCTGATTAAGTGAGCACCGCCCACCCTGTGTAGTCAATTAAGTAGGGATCCTGTGGAAAATGTGGTATGTGATCATATAATTAAAGGCTGTATCATAATGTATAAACACAACTGGGTTGAATTAATTCTGGTATTTCCTAACTTTTGAGTCCTTGACTTTGCAACCTTAATATTCTTTAATGTATTTTATGTGTGTGTAATATAAATTATATCAAGCTGATGCAGATAACCATGACATACCATGTTCAACATCCAATGTTACTGCGGAAGGAGCAGCAAGATTTGGACACAGCTTGAATGTGTGGGACAAGGGAGAAGAAGTATAAAATGAATCCCAGGTCTAAGTGACAGGGAAGAATAATGGTATTGAAGGGGAAGTGACATTGTCAAAAGATACTGAAAGCAGGGGACTACTCCCATCATTTAACAATAATTTAAAAAAAGAAGAAGAGGAGAAGCCTAATTGTTTGTCCCAGTTTCCTGGTTTTATGGCTTGAATGCACTTCTGTTTGTGGAGCAGAGACTTGAAATGCCTTTGGATCAGGTTCAAGCAGAGTAGCTAACTAATCACCCCTTCTGTTAATTGATAATGGGTTGTCTATAAAACATTATTTTCTTTGAGAGATTACCTTATTGTTAATTTCAGGTTTTATGATGGGTGTTCTCCACAGAAAGACAAAGGAAATGTCCACTCCTGGGTGTTGTGAAGTTTGTGGGAAAATAAATTACATGGATATGCTATATGGTTTATCAAGAGACTGCAGCTTTGCCCCATATACATTGCTAATTTTGAGAATCCAAACAGAAGATGGTAGTGGCTGACAGTCAGCAAAAACAAGTCAAGGTGTTTATAATAGTACAAGGTTAGGTCGGTGACTTTAAAAGTGAAGCATTTGGAAGTGGTAAGTGCAGAATATAGTTGAGATGGTAATAATGCTGCTTCCTTCCAGAGGCAATGTCTTTTTTTTTATTGTGTCTGATTGCAAATTAAGGTGAAAAGAAAATTAACCCCAGGCATAAAAAAATATTCAGTCCCTGCCTCGCTGGTTTCCAGAACAAAAAACCTTAGTCTTTGATTTTAGATTTGATTTTTTCCCCCTGCTGGTTGCCATACAAAGAGATATAGCTCAATAAAATGAAATATCCAGTGCACTGTGGTTCATATTATTAGCCTGAAGGAATTCTTAGTCAGGTTAATGGATCAGATGGCTTTCCCTTCATTGATTTTTAAGATGATTATATTTTATTTATAGGTGAGAAAAATAGTTAATCTTAGATTTATTGAAAACTTATTGCGAGACTGCATTAGTTGATAACAATAACAATACATTTAAGGAAGCAAAACTAGTCTGGTCTTCAATCCCTTAAGTGCTGATGTGCTGCAAACCTATTGACTTGAAATTAAATGTGCTCTTACCTACAATTGTATCCAGAATAGAAAGAGTTATATATATTTTTGCTGATATGAAAGATTTCATTACAAGAAGCATTGATACACCTTAGGTGTTTCTTTTGTAAAAACTGTATGTGAAATATACAAGAGCTGAAAGTTCATGGATAGCAGCATGTTGTCCTCTGGAGGCTATATGATCTGATTTCTAAGTCAGCTAAGTCATTTGTCAGATAAAAAGCCTACTGGTCAACCGTAATTGTGTCCAGAGGTTTGAATCTTAAACCATAATATGTGGGTTGCAAATTTACAGTGGAATGTGGAGAACAGCATGAACAGTAGTTTATTGTAACTCAGAACTCAGTTCCTTAAGACTGTTATAATTTGTTTTTATGCTATAAATGAGTTCAGGGACCCTTTGTATTTTGAGCAAGCTGATAGATGTTAACAAAACACTTGCTGTAATTTTACACTATAAGGGCATCGGTCTCTCAATAGGATTGAATTATAACATTCCACTCATCTCGCAGTAGTGTAGTGAACTGGGGGCTCAAGGTGGGGAGGTGCTGAATCAAAGTTGTGCCTTGGGCAACCAGAAGCCCTTGTTACACATCCTAACGCATGGTGAAACTCCTACAGTGGCATTACATTTTACAAAAAATAAAAAATAAGCCACCCACTAACAACACCTTCTCAGCAGTTTCATTAGTCATAATGATCCAGATCCAGTACATTACTCTCGAGTAAAGAACAGGTTGCGAATGTAGAAAGAACAGGTTGCGAATGTGCAGCAGATGCTGTAGAAAACAAAGTAAAGCAAGAAAATAGGAGGGAGATCAGAACACAGCAATTACTGTTAAATTTTTCATGCTTATAATGCATTATCTCAAGCTGGCACTGCCATTAATGGCTATGTATGGCCTTTGACTGGACACCTACATTAATTTTAGAGCTCCTCTATTGTTTTGCTTGAAGCAAAATTTGATATAAACACGATGTTTCACCTTAGGTTGAACTTAGTGGGGAAACAACATGAAAGTAAATTAAAATCCCTCCTCACTTCCCACCACTTTTGCAATAACATCTTTTTATTTCACACCAAAAAGCTGTTTTAAAAACCTTCGGAAGGAAGCTCCAGAAGGAAAAGGCTCTCTTTTCCACTTCCTTTCCCTGTTTCTGAGATGTACCCAAGCAAAGCATTAGGAGTTTAAGTAAAAGAAAAAAGTCAATGCACAGGCATGATGTGTCCAGATTGTTCATGTTAGAAGAGTGTGGTGCTGTGTATAATTTAAAAAGGAAAATAAATGAAAAGCTGAGTGGTCAGTTCTCCTGCTATGTGTAGGCTGTACGAGCATGTATGTATGAATGAGAGGAATAGTAGTATAAGTGAAGGAGCTGCATTAACTGACTCCATAATTTACTATATGAATATGCAGTATTTTCCTATCGGGAAATAAATAGATTCAGAGGCTATGTGTGAATCACAGATATGAGGCAGGAAGAAAGGGCAGAGGTTGAACAAAATTAGCAGAAACTTGGCCTCTTTTGGAGGAACTGGAGAACCAGCTCAGATAAAATAAGAGGTGATCGGAACCTTTGTCCAAAACTGAAACCAAAAGAGAAATGAACTTTTTTTAAGTTTAAAAAAATAGTTTTTATTTTCATGTATCTCTTCACTTCCTGATTCTGTCCAGTTCTGGCAGGCAAGGGACCAAAATATAATGAAAGGGTCTGTTTTTGCACTAATTCTGGCCCAGCTGGAAGTAGGGTTTATTAAAAATCTCATGTGAAAGTCGTTCTCACAAAATTGCTAACCTATCTTTGCAGAGTCATTTGAACAGTTTGGATAATGTTTAGAAAATTCATACAAACCAAATCTCTGGCCTGTTTGAGGTTTGCCCATAGCTTCTCATGAGACAGTTCCTTATATTCTCTTCAAGCAATCACACAATTTACAATGACTGGCATAAACTGAAACTGCCAAAGGCAGTTTTAAACCAGTGCTGAAACCATAGCCCCAAGTATAAGTCTATCTCCTCTTTCTTTTTATCCACCTGTCACTCACCACCCCCCCTTTTTTCTTGAAGCCACTTTGTCAATGGTAAAATTCTGCTGCATGAGTGCATACAGTACAAACAAAGGCTCCAACTTCACACATTGCATACATTTAAGCACATGTGTAAGTCTTGCAGGATTGGGCCAAAGTCAGATACATGTGGAGCCATAAAAGAGTACAGCATAGAATCCCATAAGGAATGGCACATATGCTATTGGTATTATTTGTTTGTACCATGCCTGGTACAATGGGTTCCTTATTTCTAACTGAAGTACTTAGCTATTACTGCAGTAGATATAATAACAGGTCATCTTATTATGCAACCACCCTACAAATGCTTACACTTTAAGCAAAGAAGTCAGAATAGGGAAAACTAAGTTTAAAATAAAATAGTTTTTATTTGTGTCTTTCAAAATTCCATCCTCATCCTATATTTAGTCGTTAATAACAAATGCTCTTCCATTTAATTCTGCTTCCATCTTTCACCGAAAATGAGTAGCAGAAAGCTCCCAAAAGGAGGGTTTCTGTTGCTAAGCAAGTTATTTAAATATTTGCAAAATACTTTACACACTCTTATTTAGTACCATCTAAAATCAAATAAGAATCACTCAAATGTTGCATCAGGTTCTGTTAGCTATTAAAGTTCCAGCAGTTTCTAGTATATCTGAAGTAAAGTTTATTAAACTTATTTTCCACTGTGGACATATGTTTTTTCCCATGATACAATCTTTCCTTTTCCTCTCTGATTCATCATGAATTGGTATGTGGTTATGTCTTCTTGGTAAATAAAGGCAAAAGGAGTAACAAAACCAATGTACTACATTCAAGTCAAGCGCAGTCTTCAGTCTTTTGGTTAAGTTCTGTGGGAGACTAATATAATTTGGTGTATGAGGCTTTTACAAAATGTGCTGTAGAGTTAATATTTCCCATTATGAATCTGGCTGCAGTTGCTTCCGTTGTTGACGCTAGGTAAGTCAAAAATGATTAGGTAAAAATTCTGTGTTGCCTGCAGATTTCTTCTGGAAACCACATTTTAATTGAAATGACCTCCACCCCTACTTCTGATTCATTGGCATTCATCTTCATGTCAGGGGCAGAGTTCAAAGACCAGAGAGTGTCAGAAAATTACTGTAGGTTAGTAGAATGGAGCTTGCACAGGCATTACACATTCAGGTAGGCCTCCTCCCACTCTCCAACTAAAATGCCTACTCCTGTGCTCTATGTGATAGATTGCTTGGATTACACTGTGGGGGGATAGTACATCTTTATGGACTTTGCCCAAGGCTCCAGTGAACTGGCCCATAGTAGGAACTATATGTTATTTTAGGAGTAGAATAAGTGGGTGGGAAAGAAAGAAAATATAAGTTAAAAATGAAATATCTATTGCTATAATACGATGAAGCACTTATCTGTCCATGTAAAGAAAAGAGGAAAAGCATATGTGAAGAGGGGGAAACTTCTTGACTAGTTTCAACTCATAGATCCTCTCCAAAGCAACAGCCTTTCAACTTAATATTCTTGTTATTAAACAATATTTTATGTTTACTTGATGGTGGAGGATGAGGAGGGTTGTTTGCTTTGTTACTGAGGAAAGAAAACTTTAAACCACATCTTCACTTTTTCTCCCTTTGATGCCCTTCTTGTCCATTTAAAGGCATTTATATCACTGTAGAATCTGAACTCCTGATACAATAATGAATTGAGTTTCACAAAACCCTTCTGCAGTCGGTAATTAACTGTCAAAACGCGTGTGTGTTTTACAAATGGGGAAACTGAGGCACACAGGCTCAAATGCTCAAAAGTGGCTTCTAATTTTGGATACTTCAATTTTCGGTGCCCAATATGAGAATCCTAGTGCCTTTTTAAAGAGTTGCTGAGGATCTGCCACTTTAAAAAAGTCATCAAAAGCTACAGGTGCTCATTAAATTAAGGTAAAAAAGCCAGACTGAGAAATGAAGAGACCTGTGTAAGATTTTTGACATCTACAGACAGAATTTAATGAAGGATGCTCTGAATTTTCTTGGTTCCAGCCAAGCCATCAAATGGAATATTTGGGTGTCAATTTCAACCAAAAGTATTTCAAAATACATCAAAGCCAACTGCAGTCTGTTCATACAAACACAATAAAAGTAATGTGGGTAGGTATCAGCACAGCATATGAGTAGGAGTAAAGAGAGATGCAGAAACCAAGTTTCAGGGGAAATGACTGAGCACAGTAAATTGGAATGAAGAAGGATTCAAAGAGCCAACCCTCACATAAATGGGATTAAGACTGGAAGAAGAAGATTAGAGAATTTAAGAATAAGAGATTAATCATACTTGGCTTTTTTCAAACTTATTTTTGGGGGAGTAGTAAACAGAGGAATGTATTAAAATATGCAGTTGTGGAGAAATAAATATGAAATGATTATACCAGTAACTAAAATACAAAGAAAATGGTATACAATAGCTATTCAAAAGGTAGACAAAAACAAAAGTCTCCACAAAACACCACAAATTCTATACAGAGTAAAAGGATAATGGACTTTCTGGTTTCAGGACACACATACATACATACATACATATATATATATATACATAGAAAAACTCATTAAAATAATATATATACATACTTATATAAAAATAATCTTCATCCAAGAATATTAAAGGAACTGGCACATGAAATTGCAAGCCCATTAGCAAAAATTTTTAATGAATCTCTAAACTCAGGGGTTGTACCGTTTGACTGGAGAATAGCTAATATAGTTCCTATTTTTAAGAAAGGGAAAAAAAGTGACCCGGGTAACTACAGGCCTGTTAGTTTGACATCTGTAGTATGCAAGGTCTTGGAAAAAATTTTGAAGGAGAAAGTAGTTAAGGACCTTGAGGTCAATGGCAATTGGGACAAATTACAACATGGTTTTACAAAAGGTAGATCGTGCCAAACCAACTTGATCTCCTTCTTTGAGAAAGTAACAGATTTTTTAGATAAAGGAAACGCAGTGGATCTAATCTACCTCGATTTCAGTAAGGCATTTGATACAGTACCACATGAGGAATTATCGGTTAAATTGGAAAAGATGGGGATCAATATGAAAATTGAGAGGTGGATAAGGAACTGGTTAAAGGGGAGACTACAGCGGGTCATACTGAAAGGTGAACTGTCAGGTTGGAGGAAGGTTACTAGTGGAGTTCCTCAAGGTTCAGTTTTGGGACCAATTTTATTTAATCTTTTTATTACTGACCTCGGCACCAAAAGTGGGAGTGTGCTAATAAAGTTTGCAGATGACACAAAGTTGGGAGGTATTACCAATTCAGAAAAGGATCGGGATATCCTACAGGAAGATCTGGATGACCTTGTAAACTGGAGTAATAGTAATAGGATGAAATTTAATAGTGAGAAGTGTAAGGTTATGCATTTAGGGATTAATAACAAGAATTTTAGTTATAAGCTGGGGACGCATCAGTTGGAAGTAACGGAAGAGGAGAAGGACCTCGGAGTCCTGGTTGATCACAGGATGACTATGAGTCGCCAATGTGATGTGGCCGTGAAAAAAGCTAATGCGGTCTTGGGATGCATTAGGCGAGGTATTTCTAGTAGAGATAAGGAGGTGTTAGTACCGTTATACAAGGCATTGGTAAGACCTCATTTGGAATACTGTGTGCAGTTCTGGTCTCCCATGTTTAAGAAGGATGAATTCAAACTGGAACAGGTACAAAGAAGGGCCACTAGGATGATCCGAGGAATGGAAAACCTGTCGTATGAAAGGAGACTCAAGGAGCTTGGTTTGTTTACCTTAACCAAAAGAAGGCTGAGGGGAGATATGATTGCTCTCTTTAAATATATCAGAGGGATAAATACCAGGGAGGGAGAGGAATTATTTCAGCTCAGTACCAATGTGGACACAAGAACAAATGGATATAAACTGGCCATCAGGAAGTTTAGACTTGAAATTAGACAAAGGTTTCTAACCCTCAGAGGAGTGAAGTTCTGGAACAGCCTTCCAAGGGAAGCAGTGGGGGCAAAAGACCTAACTGGCTTCAAGATTAAGCTAGATACGTTTATGGAGGGGATGGTTTGATGGGATAACATGATCTTAGTCAAAGGTCAATTAATTGCCATCAGTGGTAAATAGGACCAATGGTCAATGATGGGATGTTACTTACTACAGAGAACTTTTTCCTGGGTGTCTGGCTGGTGAGTCTTGCCCACATGCTCGGGGTTCAGCTGATCGCCATATTTGGGGTCGGGAAGGAATTTTCCTCCAGGGTAGATTGGCAGAGGCCCTGGAGGTTTTTTGCCTTCCTCTGCAGCATGGGGCACGGGTCACTTACCGGAGGATTCTCTGCATCTTGAAGTCTTTAAACCATGATTTGAGGACTTCAATAGCTGAGACATAGGTGAGAGGATTATTCCAGGAGTGGGTGGGTGAGATTCTGTGGCCTGCATTGTGCAGGAGGTCAGACTAGATGATCATAATGGTCCCTTCTGACCTTAAAGTCTATGAGTCTATGAGTCTATATATACATACTTATATAAAAACTCATTAAAAATCATAAACAGTGCTCAAATAGCAAGATATGTTTTTTTATTCCTTCTCAAGAGGCCCAAAGAGCAAGAAAGGCTGTTGCAGAAGGTGGGAACAGGGTCTACCATCTACTGTGCAGAGAAAGAGAATGAGTCAGAAAGCAGTCTGGAATTTGAAGAGTATGGGGAACATGTTGACTTTAGGAAGAGATCATGTTGCAAGCAGGATAGATTTGTAAGTCCATGCAGGATCTTGAAGACTGCATCATTTTGCACTGCATTTTGGAGAGGGATCCCAACTAACATATGCATGAGAAGTTGTGCTTTGTGAAATACATAACTTTTATCATCAGGGAAGAAAATATTCACACCTCAGTAATTGTGGATTGTTCAAGCCAAGTGCTCAAATAACGTAAGAGTTTAATAAGAGACTAGACAAATAAAATAAGAATGCCATTTTAAAATGTAGCTTATTGAAAAATACATGATTACATACTTATGATCTTGCATAGACTGAACCAATAAAATTCAAGAAGCATTTTATTTCTGCTGTGTAAATGTGCAGCAAGCTTCATCTTATCATTTTCATAGGCTTATAGTGTCTGTCTAGTTTCTCTGTATCTTTGGTATTTTCCCATTGAGTTGCAATAATAATCATAAGAGAACCTCAAAACCTATTCATTCCACCTTTGCTATGAGAAGTTATTTTGGCAGGAGTTGTTAGTGGTGTTTATTGCATCTTCTGTCATTGTGATACCCTTCTTCCACTCTGCCACATACACACACAGACACGCTTACATCCATTCATCCATTCCCTTTCAAAGTTTTCCACTTCCCAGGAAGAATACAATCATTTAGCAATTAAATCAATTTTGGGAATCACTAGCTCCCTCCTCTCCCACTTCTTTTTTTAATCACTGTGAATGTGGTATTTTCTAGATTTACTAACAGGTTCCTTATTGTAAAACATGGAAGATACATACAGTAAAGCAGGCGTACACCACTTGTGCTGCATAATGTGCACGAGTTTTGTACCTGGTATATGAACTTTCCCAGGGGGTTGCACCTTGATGTGTGGCAAAGCTTGTGAGTTCTAATGACCCTCAGAGCAATGCCGGCAGGAGTTTAATTCCTGGTAGGGTCACTCCAGCTGGACAGGTCACATTGTAAAGTGCTGTATCTTTGTTTGCCAGCCCACCCATTGCAACCTTCTACACCAGTGGACAAAATAGCCAGCAAAGATGAGATAGTGTGATTCATCATGCACAACCTACTGTCACTTAAAAAAATTATTTGTCTGGTCTACAGTCCTTATTCTTTCCTATCTCTTCACTCATTCTGTTCTTTGAAAGTCCTATGGTGATGGGCAAGTGGTGACTGGGACAGGCAGATGCTGCTGGGGGTCCTTAGTCACAAACCTGCACACAGGTAGTGCAACAGTGATCATTGTTTGTAGTTGGTTACTTTCTTTGCTATTGCCTCTGGGGAGCTAATATCTGGCTGATTCCCCCAATTTACAGCATGTTTTAGTGACAACCATACTACACAATTCTCATAACTTCATATGCATTAATGATATACACTTATGGATAGAGATATAACTTTCAGTGGACCATAACCTTTCCCTTGATACCGTACAAGGCATACGTGAGATCACGATTTATACGTGAGATCATGATTATATGAAAATGAGGAATATGGGGGTTACAGCACGCTCCCCCAAGGTATAGAATGTCAAAGCCACATTAACTTAAAGATGATTATTTTATTCATCTTTACAAAAGGAAAGGCAATCATGCTTCCTGTGATAACCATTGTGGTATCTCGCTCCTTGCCACTGCAGGAAAGATACTCACCCAAGTCATGCTAAACTGGCTAACAGATTGACTTGCAGAGAAGATACTGCCTGAAACACAAATGTCACTTGCATTATGGAAATGGTATTTCAGACATGAAATGCATTCTGGCAACCTCAGGAGAAATTTCTGAGCAGAGTTTTTGTCCATCTTAGTAAGGCCTTTGTCTCTAAATTGTGATGACCTTTGGATAGTCCTCCACAAGTTTGGTTACCCTGATAAGTTTGTCAATATTATTAATCCTTTAATGCAGGAATGCAGGTTCGTGTTCTTGACCAACGCTGTTTCTCAGCTCCTTTTTTGTCACTAATGGAGTAAAACAAGGCTGTGTTCTTGTTCCAACATTATTTTGCATCATGATTGCAGCTGTTCTAATAGATGCATTCAGAGACATTGACTGTGCCATTTATATGCAGTATTGTATGGAGGGATGTGTCTTGAATCTGTATCAATTGCAAAGGCAAAAATTAGGAGAACAATTATTCAGAAATTACTGTTTGTTAATTGTGCTTTATTGGTCCATAACCCCAGGGACACTCAATTCACTGACTACTTTGCGTGTGCAGCAAAATATTTTGGCTTAACAAGCATCCTAAAGAAGACAGAATTCATGGTCCAGCCTCGATTGGGAAGCACTGCAGCTACTTCAGTTGTGTCCATTGACAATGTAACACTCAAGGTCATTGACAAATTTTGCTACCTAAGCAGTGTCATTTCACAAGATGCAATGACTGACAATGACACTACCAAGCACATTGACACAGCTAGTTATGCCTTTGGGA
Source organism: Macrochelys suwanniensis (assembly GCA_033296515.1). Taxonomy (NCBI): domain Eukaryota; kingdom Metazoa; phylum Chordata; order Testudines; family Chelydridae; genus Macrochelys; species Macrochelys suwanniensis. The sequence goes on along the minus strand of CM065781.1, from coordinate 53,418,215 downwards.
AAATGTAAGTGTCTCTGGAATGAACATGGTGTCAAACTGCAAACAAAAATTAATGTTTACCTTGCTGTCGTCATCACCATGCGATACATGAACTACTTATCAATGCCACAAAAGACACTTGGACCAATTCCACCTATGATGTCAATGGTGGATAATGGGAGTTAAATGGCAAGATTTGTTTCCAAACACCAATGTTCTGGAGTGATACAATATCACAGACATTAAAGCTTTCATACTGAGAGCGCAGCTAAGATGATGCAGTCTTGTGGTCCATATGTCGGGCAGTAGAATACTGAAGGCTGTCTTTTATGGAGATTTGCAGACTGGAACTTGTTTTAGGTGTTGTGACATTATCTGATTAAAATATGACCATGTAGATCATTGTTGCCACCACTGTTATATAACTGCAACAAATCTTGTACAAATATGTCAAGTAAGGTGTCTACGGAAAGGATATGATTTGCTGAATATGATTATGCTATTTGTATGCATGTATCATTTTTGTATTTTAAGTTATGAATATTGAATCTATACCTGTATTTCATATATGTTTGCTCCCGAAGTAACACCCACAAGATATTTAGCCTGCACATCTTGAAGGGACTATTCAAATTAAATGGCCCATCAAAGAATACTTATCTTTGAGTCTGAAAACAAATAGTTCTTGAGGTAGAGTTGCTCTCAGAGAACTGGACATTCACATGGGGCTGAGATTCCTGAAAGAAGGAATTGCCTGCATGATGTTTGACTGAGTGACCATCTCTGTTCCAGGACTGGCTTATATGTTCAAATAAAACACATTAGTCTCAGAATATACCCAGACTCTGCATTATTGATTTTTTTCACTGGGAAGCCAAATAGCAAGGCCACGGACATCTGCTACTGCTTAGCAGAGAGGCAACAATGGATATCTGTTTGCAGATGCAAAATATGTGCACTCGCATTCACGTACACAAATGAGGTAGTAATTCATACACACAGATATTTATGTCCTCATCTAACATTATGTTCAATTGCCTTATTTGAATGCCCATGTTCAGTAATTACATGCACAGAGGATTTTTAAAATGTGATCCTCAGAGTTCAGCTCATAGTATGTTTAAATTTACAATACTAAACCCACAAATTATGATTATTTTTGGAGGTAGAAGAGAATTTTCCATTTTGTAACTGTGACATCTCTACAATCTCTTTCTCTGTTTTTGACAGTGCTGTAGCCTAAGGAACAGTTTGGATTTCCTTTTATTCATAAATTCTGCTTTTCAGAAAAGTTATTGCAATAGATATTTTTACAAGAAACAGAGATTAATTAAATCATACCAATTGTAAAGGCTTTTGTTGCCTTTGGTTTGTCATGTTAAAAGTGAATAATGTTGACTGATAGAGTTTGAGGTTATATTAAATCACAGCCCTTTCTTAATCCTTTCCTCTTTCTTTGAAATACAATATAAACAGAGCATTCCATACTCTTCAATCAGACAGGTGTTCATAATCTGCTCTCAACAATAGAGAGTGAAGAGATGTGCACTGCTATAGAAAAATGCAGCAGCAACAACAACAAAAAAGTCCCCATCCTAACAACCTAAACCAGATTGTTGGGTTAATGTTTAGGTTCAGATGCCAAAATATTTGGCGGTTTATATTCTTTCTTCCTCTTATTTGGCACAACTTCTTGTTCATGTATTGTTCTAATAAGATATGAAATGAGCATTTGTTACATGTAGTTTAGTCTGTAGCACAAGCACTATTTAGTCTTTTCACACATGCTACTGACAAAGACAAAGACCGTAAGAGCCACTGGCGAGATTCCAGATGAAGATGGAGATTCCAAATGCCATTGGGAAAGGGAAGCAGGAAAGAGAGAGGAGACAGAATATAGTAATGCCACTTTGTTTTGGCTTCATAGAAATTTATTTGTATTTTATATTTCCTGATTCATGATTTGAATGTTCATTATTATAATATTTACCTGTGTTGCACTCCAAACACATGTTTGTGGGGGCAAGGGCTAAGCATGAGGAGAGCTTTATAAAGATTCTATGCTGCAAAAGGAGTCACAGACCCTTACATTGATGTGACGTCCCAGTGAAATTAAGGAACAAGATGCAGAATATTTCCCCTCCAGATCAGCCAATATACATTTGGCTCACCATAGTAGTAATAATCTTAAATTATCTGCCAGGCATTAAGTGTCATTTAAGTTGATTATCTCCCTTCATTTATCCCATAGAAGAAGATACACACATTTTGTACCAACTAGCAACTAACGTCTTTTCCATCATGATGTAGAGAATTAAGGATAAATAAGCAGAACTGCTGACAAGCTGGAACCCCCATTCCCCACAAAGTAAGGGAGATTCATCAGTAGAGGATCCACTATGAACCAATTTAAGGGGGCATGACATGGGCCTTGAAAAGGACTTTCACTGTCTAGGGACATTGTAGTGACGTGTGTAGTCCAGACAGGCAATGAAAGGGTCAATTTAGGCCAGAGAGGCCAATTGTGCTATCTTTCTGCACCTAGAGGGTAGGCCAGATTTAATTAAAAATGAAGCCTGCTGGAGAAGGAGCTGTGTCGTGACTATAAGGAAGGCATGAACAGATTTGAAGGGGGGCTACCTGGAGAGAGTGAAGAACTCCGAAGTCACTCTCTGGGACTGGACTGGAGAGGAGAGGGTCAAGTCAAGGAGGAAGCCCAAGAGGAGCGGTGGCCCTGGGATCCTCTCCTAAGTAGAGAAGTCTGGCTGAAGGCCAGGAGACACTCAGAGAAGCTTCTGGGAATGGAGCAGGCTCTAATGATGAGCCACGATAAAAGGATAGGTTTTGGACTTCCAGGGAGAGAGCCCTAGGAGGTGTTCAGCTGAGGAACTGAGTAATGGAAATGTAAGGGGTGAAAAGTCAAGTCTGAGGTGGGCAGAAGTTGGTTTGAGTTAGTACTCTTTGTTGGGGGATTCTACGGGAGAGCCCTGTAAGTCTTGGCCGTGAAAGGAGAGGGAACCTAGAGAGGCTGTAGGGAGAAGGCCTGAAAAGAGAGGCTACAGTAGGATAAAATCCAGGAAAGCAGCAGCAAGGAGTCGTACAGCAGAGACCTTGGTTTCTGGGTATAGGTTTTCTGATCTGGAACCCAGTATAGTGGGAGGCCTGGGTTCTCCTATCAGCCACTTGGGACGGTGGCATGAAGCCCCTGAAAAGTGTGCAAGGACAACTGAAAGCTGTGAAATAAGGGTATGTGGACTATGGTTACCAGAATTGGAGCAATAGACCCTTTTGAGAGGACATTGGGCTGTTACTTGTTGGATTCTTTGTTTACCCAGGGAGGGGTGGGACTAAAATCTGACCTGTCTAAGGGACCAAGTTGCAAGAAAAGGTGGATGACTGTGGGACTGAAGTGACCACTGATAGGGGGCACTAGTGAGGGAAGAGCAGCTATGCCACACCCAGCCAGTCGACCCTTCTAAAGGCACACTACAATCAGACTTCTGATCCCTCATCTGTTTGGAATGAACTTTTACCTAGTGTGATACAGCATGGCCAGAAGGCAGCAGGAGAGTGATCTAGGATGAGGAGAAGCCTTATTTCCTGTAGATTAATTAAAAGCACCTGAAACCAATTAGAGCACCTGAAGCCAGACACCTGATAAAATCCCCCTGCTTCAATCAGCCAGAGGAGGAGCTGGAGCAGAGTGGTTTGGTGGTGGAGCAGAGAGCAGTTTGGAGGAGTGAAGCAGAGTGGATTGGTGGTGGAACAAAGAGCAGTTCGAAGGAAAGTGGAGGAGCGTTTTGAGAAGTGCTGCAGTGGGCTAAGAAGACCAAGATCCTAGGTAAAGGGACACCTGGCTTGTGCAGAGGGAAGGCAGGAAGCCCCACAAGCTGAAGGTCAGGAGAGGGAAGTAGCCCAGGGGAAAGAATCACTGGTACAAGTGGTTCACCTGCTATCATAGGGCCCCTGGGCTGGGACCTGGAGTAGAGGGTGGGCCTGGGTCCCTCCCTCTCCACTCCCCTTCCCTGGGATACTAGTAGGATAGCTGTTACCCCAGTTCAGGGGCAAGAAATGGCACCCTGAAACCCCCCCACAAGAAGAGAAAGTGCGGGACCCATCATAGTAGTGCCGGCAATTTGCCACACTAGTAAAACACTGGAATATTGGGCTTTCACATTAGATTTGTAGAATGTTGTGTTTGTTTTCCAGCTGTTCACTGACATATTAGAATGAAATTTTCATTCTTGCTTAGAAAATCTTATTGGACTAATGGGTCACATTGGAGGAATCGGGTTCCTTTTATATCAGGTAAGGACATATGAGATCAACTGGAATTAGACTCTCCCTTTAAATAACACTTGATATGCTTGAACTGAACAATATCTCTGAGCTTTTCCAGCCGGAGTCTTGCTTGTATCTCCTGTCTCATCTGATTTGTGGTAGTTTACAGAGTTTGTGACAGACTTATTAATGGGTTCTCTGGGTGAGATCTAATTATAGCAGTGCCCTCTCATGTTGACGGAATTCAACTGTTTTCATGTCCATTCTAAACTCTTATTTTCAGTTACTTAAAACATACATATTTGCTCCTGGTTAAAACTTTTCCAAGTTAGATTTATATCAATTATAGTTATATTTAAGTTAAAGTAATATAGACATGCAAGAGCCAGGTTCTGCCCCCTTACTTTATTTCTTGACTCATTCCTGTGATTTCAGCAGGATGACTCAGAGTATGGTACTACTCACCAGCATTAATAATGGTAGTGGAATCTAGTTCTAAAGTAGTAGTTTTGTAACTTTAAAAGCTTGTGTGTGTGTGTGTGTGTGTTACTCTTTGCTTTGCTCTAACTGATTTCATTTTTTTTTAAATTTAATTTGTGGGGAAAGGGGACAACAACCCATATCATGGAATAATTGCTTTTTCTATATGAATGAAAAGCTAAAATATCAAATTATTTAATTTAAATAGTAGAGATAATGCATGCAGAACCAAAAGTTTTTATTTAAAAATCAAGAAGGCTCTTCAATGTCATTAAGTGCTCAAAGACACAAATGCATTTGGGGGCAATCCATGCGCTCTAATATGTTACAGTATAGCATAAATTGGATAATTTGTAGATAAGTTACATGTGATAACACTTTTGTCAAATGTGCAGCTTCAGAAATACTTGCCTTTAAATTTTGATTCCCAGTCTGAGGGTATCACAAAAAATGGTGTAGTCTTCTCAAGTGTGCTGTGTTCTAGTGTCCCTGAACAAAGAGAGAAAAATAGATAAAGGCTGTGGCATCCACAGATGTTATCCCTACAGATAATGGGCCCTATCCGCCAGCTTGTGTAAATTGGTGTTTCACCCATTCAGTCAATAGAGCTATGTTAATTTACACCAACTGAGAGAATCTGGCCCAATGACTCTTTTCCTTCTGACCTTTCCCCATCCAAGGATTAATTATTATTAATAGTTTGATAGTAACATCAACCTTAGGGACCAATGCCTGAAGATATAGAGAATTTTCTCCACATCGTCCAGGCTATGGGCACAATTCTTCTCTCAGGTCCACATTCTGCTTTTTGTATATGATGCAAAGTCCTATACAAATGGTCTGTTCTACCTATCAAATTACAGCGTTGAAAAAATTTGATCTCTAGCCATAAAGAAACATTTTGTAAGGCACAGAGTATGTTGTGTATTTTAGCCAAAGAACATATAATCCCTATCAAACCTTTAAAAAAATGAAAAGGGAAGAATCTTGTTTCTTTCTCTAATGTCACTAAAATGTCTTCATCCCTACTGCTCAAGACTGGTCCATACCTTTTCCATCTCACCTTCTGTTTCTCTGATCTCCTCACATTTCACCTCTGGAGCTTCCATTCCATCGAAAATGCTGCTGCTAAGACCCTCTTTCCCCTCCTATCCTGTCATCTGTCTCCTGAAATTTTGGAAAGGGCTTTTTCTCCAATTCTGCATCAAACTCCTTATCCTCACCTTCAAGAATTCACATGACTCTGTCCCTGTCTCTCTCTACATCTCCTCTCCTGCCCACAGAGTATGTTCACCCTCCACTTTTATTTTTTAAGATATCACTCAACATTGAACACACAATTACTCTGTTCTGGTAACCAAACTTGTCAAATCCCAACAATGCCTTTTAATTTATAATAAACATCAAATTTAATATTTTTCTTTCTTGAATTGCATCATGATTATAAATCACTAGCTGTGCTGTTTAAAAAAAATAGGAGGAAATCCATATGATTTTATCACCAGCCTTTTATTATCTTAATTCAAACATTTTATTGTGTTGCTTTTCAGGCGGGTTCTACAAAATGGACTCTGTTCAGCAGAAAGACAAATGATATATTCTCTAAATTTTTGATTAATTCATGTAAATAGTCATCTTATGGAACATTTTTTCAGGTGGCTTCCATGAAGCATTTGCCTAAGAAGAGTTGAAAAGGAGCAGAAATGCCTTCTACACACACCTCCAGCTTATAAAATTGTAATTGGACCCAAATTTTTAATAAAACATTTTCAAAGACAGTAAGAAGCAGGAAAAATAATGTATTCTTATTTATTTACGTAGGGGTCTGCCCCTTCTCCCATTGAAATCATGGGAATACTCCCATTGACTTGAATGGGTGCTTCAGTGGGAGTAGCAACAGGACCATTGAGAAGATCCTGTTGCTACTGTCATTCTGCTATTGTCAGACAGAAAAGTCTGTTGATGAAAATTCCTCAGCTGAGCAGATAGTGGTATCACCTCTTACAAGTTTCCCTATTTTGGTTAAATACAAGCAGCAGGCCAGGCAGTGCAGGAATTTATAATTTGTACCTTTCTTCACCAACAAGACAGACTTTATTTTTTTAATAATACAGCTAAAGATGGCCAAAGCCCCAGATCTAAACACCCCTGAACTTTGGGCATGTTCAAAATCCAGAGGGGAATTTTTTTTGTCCTGAGCATTCCTCTGAATGTGACTAAATGTGTAGAGGATTTCACAGTCACCAGGCAGTGTTGCTTTTCCCGGGTAATGTCTGTGCAGTCCTATAGTGGTATGATGGTACCTCTCTCTCGGCCACAGCCAACATGGAGCTACCCAATTGCCACTCTCCGCCTTGTCCAGTCCCAACCTTCATGGATCCCAAATCCATGGAGCACGTTCGACAGGGACGAGACACTGTTACATTGGGAATGGGAGGTGACAAGACCTTTTCACAGAGACACATGGGTTATGGGGGCACAATTTACTTGATAGTTATTTTTACTGAAAATATTGTGTAACAAAGTTAGAGAGTACCGGGGTGCTGGTTTCTATAAACTCAACTGGCTCTTCACTGTCTTTTAATCATTTTGGGTACAACGTCACCATTCATAGTCTGTGGCATCAACAGAATTTAATAACTGAATGAAAACTCAAAGATACAGTATTATTCAATAAATATCTTTAAGAAAAGGTAACATAAAAGCCATTCAATTGTTGTGCAGTGGAGTAGATTACAGTTCTAAGAATTGACACACACACACACACACAGAGGATTGAACTGATTTGATTAAAGCCATATATTATGGTGTATCTATTTCCTCATTATCATTATGATTTGACACTTGTAGAGTAAACTGATGTTAATATAGCGCATTAGGAAGAATTCTCCTCCTGAGAGCAAATCTAGCTTAGCAAAGTGATATTTAATGTTTTCTATGATATTTATTTAACTAAAATGGCTGATTAGATGTTAAACAGAACAGAGGTTAATGATCTTTGTTATTGGTATTATAAAAAATTAAGAAAGAATAAAATAGGGTTAATGATGTATGCCATTATTGTTATTATGGGGATTAAAACCATGCAATTTTTGGCTGCACAGAAAAAATGGGCCCCAAGCTGTGAGTAATTAGCAAAATTATATTATCTTCTAACCTTATGCAGTAATTAATTACTTGATTTGGCTGCCGTACTCTTTCAATGTAGAGTGTGAGCAGTTCCATATAGGTATAAAGGTTTGTACAGCATTTTAAAATAAAAAATGGGGGAAACAAAACTTAAGCGGTTTATGCCAATCCAGGTATAAAACTGGTTCTCTATCCATTGCATAAACACCAGTGAAATATAGGAGGAGGAAACGGAAAAACCAAATGTCTACTGGGAATAGAAAAGTAGACTATAAAATTAATGAGATTAAAGATGATGTAGCTGGGAGGCCTTCTCCAGCCTATAGAGTAATGTATATTTGTTCAACAACTTCTGTATAGCCTAAAGAAGGTCCTCCTATCTTGTTTGCTGTTCTGAACATTTATGAGATTAGAGTAAAAATTGTTAATGCAACACAATCGACATTGAGCATTAAACCACTGCTTCTGTTTTGTTACCCATTAGTACATTAAGAATGCATTTCAAGCAACAAGAAATGGAGAGATGCTATGGTGCTCTGCTCAGGGAGATAATATAGCAATGTGGGTGGAGGGAAGGTCCACAATGTTCCTAGAGGCCTAAGAAAAAGAATTTTTTAAAAAAAATCCGTAGTCATGAATGTCTTGGTGGTTTTTGAGTTTTTCCCTTAGGAGTCATTGCAGTCAGCAGGGATTACTGGAGATATATTAGAAATTATTTGGATTGTACAAGAAGTCTTCACACTTTTTAAAGGGTAGACACAGAAGTATTTAGATACTTGAAGATTTAAGATGATTTTCTTATTTATTGACTTGTAAAATTTCAATAGTTCAGTTCATAAAGAACCAATGCACCATTTCTTTTAGTTTTTCCTACATATCTGTCTTGGGAGATGCAAATAATCTTTTTTTCTCTGAAAATGCTTTTTTCCCATGCACCTGGAGAAATTAACAGGTTAGATAAACTTTATTTGGTGAAAGTCAAATAGAGTAATCATACAGTCTTATTTATAAGGGCATATTTTATCCCAATACATATCGCTGCCTGATCCATTATGCTATAATATCACCTTATACACTCAGGATTTGATCCAAAACCCATTGACTTCAGTAAAGTTTGGATCAGGCCTCCACATTAAAAAAAAATAACTTCACTCATAATCCAATAGAGAGCTGCACCAGTGATGGCAGATGTTCTTTATCAATAGTCACAGAAGCTCGTTAATTTCAGTGTTGCCAGATGGGAATCATATCTTCAGCTACTGTACCACATTTTCTGGCTGCTACATTTTTTCACATGCAACCCTCCACTGAAGTCAAAGGAAGTTTAGAATATATGAGAAATTTCTATAATTAATACATGTTCATGTACACTGGGCTTCATAGCCCTCATGCTTATTGAAAGTTGGATGGACACGAGTCTTATAGCACAGATGCAAAACAACCATAGTTAATATAAGAAGGATGAATTGCAGTGCAAGGATCATCCTTTCTCCAAGAAGTTCTCAATGTCTCTTTATAACTCTTATTCCTGGATAAAAAGTATCTAAAGAGTAAGAAGGGAAATTGCAAAGATTCATAGGCATTTCTAGTTGTCAAAAAGTAATGTAGTTCAACAGGCATCAGACAGATATCAATTCCACCATAACTGATGGGTAATAAACAAGAGGAATTGGAATTGTTCATTTATGAGCATAAACTCGATTTAGTTTGTATTGCTGAAAGATGGTGGGATAATTCACACAATTGGAATGTTAAACTCAATTATGATAACATAATTAGTAGGGCTGTCAAGCAATTCAAAGATTAATCGCGATTAATCATGCTGTTAAACAACAATAGAATACCATTTATTTAAATAGTTTTGGGTGTTTTCTACATTTTAAAATATATTGATTTAAATTACAACACAGAATACAAAGTGTACAGTGCTCACTTTATATTTATTTTTATTACAAATATTTGCACTGTAAAAAACAAAAGAAATTGTATTTTTAATTCACCTAATACAAGTACTGTAATGCAATCTCCTGATCATGAAAGTTGAACTTACAAATATAGAATTTATACAAAAAAAACCTGCATTCAAAAATAAAATAATGTAAGACTTTAGAGCCTACACGTCAATTCAGTCCTACTTCGGCCAATCACTCAGAGAAACAAGTTTGGTTACAATTTGCAGGAGATAATGCTGCCTGCTTCTTGTTTACAATGTCACCTGAAAGTTAGAACAGGTGTTCACATGGCACTATTGTAGCCGGCGTTGCAAGATATTTATGTGCCAGATGCGCTAAAGATTCATATGTCCCTTCATGCTTCAACCACCTTTCCAGAGGACATGCATCCATGCTGATGATTGGTTCTGCTCGATAACGGTCCAAAGCAAAGTGGACTGACACATTTTCATTTTAATCATCTGAGTCAGATACCACCAGCAGAAGGCTGATTTTCTTTTTTGGTGGTTTGGGTTCTGTGGTTACCGCATCTGAGTGTTGCTCTTTTAAGACTTCTGAAAGCATGCTTCACACCTTGTCCTTCTCAGATTTTGGACAGCACTTCAGATTCTTAAACCTTGGGTCAAATGCGGTAGCTATTTTTAGAAATATCACATTGGTACCCTGTTTGAGTTTTGTCAAATCTGCTGTGGAAGTGTTCTTAAAATGAACAACATGTGCTGGGTCATCACCCGAGACTGCTATAAAATGCAATATATGGCAGAATGCAGATAAAACAGAACAGGAGACATACAACTCTCCCCCAAGGAGTTCAATCACAAATTTAAATAATGCATTATTTTTTTAACGAGCATCATCAGCATGGAAGCATGTCCTCTGGAATGGTGGCTGAAGCATGAAGGGTCATACGAATGTTTAGCATATCTGGCATGTAAATATCTTGTAACGCCAGCTACAAAAGTGCCATGCAAATGCCTGTCCTCACTTTCAGGAGACATTGTAAATAAAAAGCAGGCAGCAGTATCTCCCGTAAATGTAAACAAACTTGTTTGTCTTAGCGATTGGCTGAACAAGAAGTAGGACTGAATGGACTTGTAGGCTCTAAAGTTTTACATTGTTTTGTTTTTGAGTACAGTTATGTAACAAAAAAAATCTACATTTGTAAGTTACAACTTTCATGATATAGAGATTGCATTACAGTACTTGTATGAGGTGAATTGAAAAATACTATTTGTAATAAGAATAATATAAAGTGAGCACTGTACACCTTGTATTCCGTGTTGTAATAGAAATCAATATATTTGAAAATATAGAAAAACATCCAAAAATATTTAATACATTTCAATTGGTATTCTATTGTTTAACAGTGCGATTAATCATGATTAATTTTTTTATCATGATTAATTTTTTTGAGTTAATCCTGTGAATTAACTGCGATTAATTGACAGCCCTAGTATTTAGGAAAGATCAAGTGAACAAAAGGGGAGGTGGGAGTATCTCTCTGTCAAAAGTGACATTACTTGTTTGAGTTACTGATACCTCAGAAGAAAATGATCTTGAATGCTTATGCATCAGTGTCCTAACAGATAAAGCACAATATGGGGTACTAGTTGGTTTCTTCCTCAGAACACCAAATTACACTAAGGAACAGGATGACTGCTTCCTTACGCACCTATTTACAGTGTGTAGGAAAAAAAGCTGTGTGATCATGGTTGACTACAATTTGAGTGATATATGCTGGAGGTCTCATGTTTCCAGTTCTACAACATTCTTGGAATTTGTAAACACTGGAAATGTCAATTTCCTAACTCAAAAATGTTGCTACCAAAATGGGGGAATTCTATATTAGACCTTGTCTTAACAGATAAAGAGGAACTGATCACAGAACTAAACATTAATGATAGCTTAGGTACAAGCTGTCATGACTTGATCACATTTATAACGTGCAGGACCAGTAATATATATACCTGGTGCTTTAATAGGACTAGTTTGACAAAGTTGATAAACAATTATGAGCCAGATAAGCTTGGAGGAAGAATTTAATCAGAACAATGTTGATAATTGGGAATAATTTTAAGAACACCTTACTAGATGCCTAAAGAGGCACAATCCCACAATCAAAGAAGAAGGCTGTGATAGTTAAAAAATCAACCTGCTTTAGAAGGGAAATGAAGGCAACTATAACATTTTTAAAGAAGTCTAACAAGTGGAAGAAACAGTATTGAATATAGAGCAGAAGTTAGGAATGTAGAAATTGATAAGGGAAGCCAAGGGACACAAGGAGACATCTGTGGCCAGCAGAGTTAAGGATAGTAAGAATACATTTAAAAAAAATATTAGGTACAAGAAGAATCGTGACAATAGCATTGATCCATTACTAAATGAAAATGGTAGAATTATCAATAATAACTCAGAAAGGCAGAAGCATTCAATAAATATTTCTGCTCTGTATTTTGGAATAACAGATTATATAGACTCATTGTATGGTGATAATTACACTCTTTCCATCCCACTAGTATCCCTGGAGGATGTTAAACAGAAGCTACTAAAGTTAAACATTTTTAAGTCAGTAGGCCCATGTAACTTGCATCCAAGAGTTTTAAGAGAGCTGGATGTGGAGCTTAGTGGACTGTTAATAGTGATTTTTCAATAAGTCTTGGAGCACTGGGGAAGTTCCAGGAGACTGGAAGAAAGGTAATGTTATGCTGGTTTTTAAATAGGGTAAATGGGGTGACCCAGGTAGTTATAGCCCTGTCAGCCTGATATCGATCCCAGGCAAGATAATGGAACAGCTGATAATGGACTTGATTAATAAAAAAAACTAAAGGAGGGTAATATAATTAATGCAAATCAAAATGGGTTTATGGAAAATAGATTCTGTCTAACTTGATATATTTTTTATTAGATTACAAGTTTGGTTGATAAAGGTAATAGTGTGGAAGTAATATACTTTGATTTCTGTAAGGAATTTTACTAGATAAACTAAATTTGTTTAAAAACTAGAATGATATAAAATTAACACACATTAAATGCATTAAAAGCTAGCTAACTGATAGGTCTCAAAATGTAAATTGGTTACCAAGCGGGTCTATTTCCAGTGGGGTCCTGCAGTAATCAGTTCTTGTCCCTATGCTATTTAATGTTTTTATCAATGACATGGAAGAAAACAAAATCCCTGAAAGTTTGCAGATGACACAAAAATAATCAAGAGGACAGGTCATTGATTCAGAGTGATCTGGATCACTTGGGCCCAAGCAAACAATATGTAAGTATCTATCTAGGAATAAAGAATATAGGCCATACGTACAGGATTCTATCTTGAGAAATAATGACTCTGAAAAAGATTTGGGGGTTGTGTTTAATAATCAGCTGAACATGAGTGCCCAGTATGGCACTGTGGCCAAAAAATGTAATGTGAACCTGGGAGGCATAGAATCTTGAGTAGTAGAGAGGTTATTTTATCTCTATGTTTTTGACACTGGTGCAACTGTTCCTGGAATAGTGTGTCCGGTTCTGCTGTCCACAGTTCAAGAAGGATGTTGATAAACTAGAGAAGGTTCAGAGAAGAGCCACAAGAATGAATAAATGATTAGAAAACATGCCTTCTAGTTATAGACTCAAGGAGCACAATCTACTTAGCTTATCAAAAAAGAAAGTTAAGGAGCTACTTGATTATAATCTGAGTACCTACATGGAGAACCAATATTTAATAATGGGCTTTTCAATCTAACAGAGAAAGGTATAACATGATCCAGTGGCTGGATGCTGAAGCTAGACAAATTCAGACTGGAAATGAGGCATAATTTTTAACCCGAGGCTAATTAGCCATTAGACCCATTTACCAATGGTCACGATGGAGTCTTCATCACTGACAATTTTAAAATCAAGCTGGGTGCTCTAGGAATTATTTGGGGAAGTTGTATGGCCCGTGTTGTACAGGAGGTCAGACTAGATCACAATGGTCCCTTCTGGCCTTAGAATCTATGAATCAATAAAGTATAAAAATATCCTAGAACAGTGGCTATAAGTACTTTGTGCAAGTTCCTTTAATAGGTAATTAACCAGGAGACAACTGAATTATACAGAAGAAAATCCAGAACAGGTCATGAACAATACTGTGTTCTTGCTCAGAGTAGTTTGCCCCAACTTAAACGGACATATTCACTGCATGGTTAACAGCAGGAACTGTGTTGACCTTTCACATATGACAAAGGCAAAAAAAGAAGACTTTGCACAGTACTCTACCTGTATAGATACCACTCTGATTCAGTCAAGCATAAGCAAAGATTGTCTCTCTTGTAGGTTACTCCAGTCAGTGTACAAAAGTGTATCAACGTAGCTGAAGGCAATCATCATGCTGCTGAGCCTATAGAGAGCAGACAAGCATAAGATGCAACCACGTGATTTCCTCCATAAAAGTCAATCTGCTGCAGTGGTGTTTTCAGTCCACCTGTGAAGGCCTCCCCAACATGCTCAGTTCAGTAATTTGATGTCATCACTACTATGTTATACTATATGGTGACACCCAAAATACTTCACTAAGCTTATAGACTGTGTTTTTCTTTTGTTAAATTTATTTTATCTCATACTGTAGGACCTTGATATACAAATGAATGTAGTAAAATGCTGGGGGAATCCCATATCAGAGTGTTTATTAAATATGATTGTTCTTTGTTACAGATGGAGTGAATTCAATGGTTCTCCTTTGCTGCTCATGAAAAATAAAATCTCCCTGTAAATGAGCTTTGAAATATTCTAGTATTTTAATATTAAAAGTCCATCATCCTATGCCCTTTTGAAAAACCAAACCAAACCTTTGGTATTCTGAACAGAGTTTGGAAGACAGAACTTATCTTCACTTTGCTGTGCTTATCTCAATGAATTACCATGTGATACTTCTATACAAAAGAGACAGGCTACTTATAAATATACATATATTAAATGTAAAGCATAGTGATAATACACATTAAGATTGAAAGTCTGGAACACTGAAGTAAAAAAATTCAAAAATTTAGGGGTTAAGATTAATCTTATCTCACTACCACCACTGAAAGGCTTGGTTCAATTTCTATTCAAAATTGGTAGTTAAATCAAAACCTAATTTAGAATAACTTCATTTAAGCCAACCATTTTCAGATGGTGCAGATGAAACTAGAATCAGGTTCAACTTTGAAAGCAATGTTAATTATACATCCTGCATATTTTTAACATGTATTAGTGTATTAGGGTGTACATTTGATAAGGAAGACAATAGTAGAAAATACTATAGATGTACAGTGTGTCTGGTTTACAAAATCTTTACTTCAGAATGTCCTCATTTTTGTATTTTTGGTTTCTCAGCCTTAGAATTAACATTACTTTTTTACATTTACCTTACATATATATATATTTTTTAAAAATGTAAGAACAAATTTTAAAAGGGGAAAAGGCACTGCTGAAATGCTTTAAAGGCACATCAGGGCTGCTAAGGCACTTCAGTGATATATCAGTGCTGGATAACCACTTTAACAGCTCACCTTAACTGAGTGCAGACTTCACTGTGGTGTCTTTAACTAATAAGGCCTTAAGTCATGTGACATAATTACACAGAGACTTCCTTAACTCAAGGGCCTCTTTAACTGATGTGTCCTGAATGGGACATTATCCTAAACATGACAGTGCCTCAGGAGGCATCACCTCCAAATCGCCTTAACTGAGGCATCCTTAAAGTGTGGTGTTTGAATCCAATTCTGGAAGGCAGAACAGCTTCACGTTGTAGTTCTTTTTTTTAGCATAATGAATTACAAAATGTTACCATTATACAACAGAGAGTGGATATTTATGAATATACATATATTAACTAAAGGTCTTGAGAGTCTTTAGCTGAGTGTTCTTAATGAAGATATCCTTAAATAAGGAAACTATGATAAAGTTTAGAAGCTCATGAAAAGCTGAAGATGTCCTTCACATTTACTTCAAGCTTGACTTGTTTCCCCTTCATTAATGAAGGCCATACACATAGTATAGCTTGACATGTCTAGCATCTGTCATTTTTGAGCTTTCAATAGGAAAAGTGTGCTTTTCTTCATACATAGCTCGAGTATGTCTGAGCTGATTTTGATGAAACTCCCCCTCACCCCCCAAATCAGTAATTTGAGACCTAATGTGGAAAATGTCAGCCCAAAAGGAATGTGTCTGAAAAAGTTATGAACACCATTAAAGGGGGGCGGAGGGAATTAGAATATATATAACATAACCTTAAACCCAACATTTCCTACCCTCATATAACATATTCCACACAAAATCCTAAATTAATGTAAAGTTAAGATTAAATGGCTAAATTGACATCATTTTAAGGAGTGCTAGGGGCATGTTTCTTCCTGACACCACCACCTGAAACTCATGGGGATAACGTGCTACTTCCTTCCTCTAACTTTCAACCTCTGTCAGGGGAAAGGAACCAAGCATCTCCAGCAGCATTCACTCTCCCCACTTCTGCAACCCCCTACTGAGGTATTCCTGCAGCAATAGCACAGAGAGGAGCTGCACTGCAGCCAGTCAGAAGAAGGAGCCAAATATTACTGTCCCTCCTGCTGACTGTACTATAGAGCTGGAGAGGGAGCAGACATGGGACTTTACTACCTACACCAGCTAGTGGGGGAGAGAGAGACATATTAACTCAGCTAATCCCAATCCTTATGAGAAAGGAGACCAGAGAGAAAACTTACTGCCCCACCTAAGAGCAGGAGGAATGATACTGCTGCCCTGAGAATTTGGGAAGAGAAGGAGCCAAAACTGAGAGAACAAAGAGAAATTCAGTGAACAGAGCCAGGAAGGGAGATACTGGTGAAGGAAAGAGCTGAGGAAGGGAAAAAGGGGAATCTTGTGCGGGCTAGAGAATGAATTTGAAGTAGGGAGTGGAAGTCATAAAGTTGGTGGAGGCAGAGGTGAAATTTAAGAGACTCCAGAAAATGTATTATTATTTAATATTATCAAGAATAATAACTCTTCAATGCTTCAGAGTTTTTGTGAGTTCTATTTTCCATAAAGTACGTAAATCATTTTGGCTTTGTGAGCTGGTATGTCAATGTAATGGTGCCCCCTCTGCCTAGACAGAACACTGCACTTGAGTCCACTCAGTCTGGCCAGTCTGTCAGTCAATTCCTGGTGCTCACGAGGTCTGAAAACTCTCTTCATTCTTAAGTCCCTCAGAGGGTTCGAAGGGGAACCCAGACCCACCCACTCCACTGGGTTCCAGCTCAGGGCCCTTAAGCTAGACAAGTCAAACCAGGATTCAACATCTCGGGCTGCGCACTGAGCTCTTTCCTACCTCCCCCTGGTTTCTGTGGGCTTGTCAGTCTGCTGATCTGGCCATCCCCTCCTATGGTGCTGTCTCTGAGAAGCTTTTCAGAAGTTTGCTGGCAGGAGTTCCATTCTCCAATCTGCTCATTCCTCTGACAGCCGCCCCACCCCTTTGCTTCCCAGTCCTTGTATTCTTCCAGCTGCTGCAGTGGTGAGCTGGAGCAGGTTCTCACCTGTTCGCTGGAACCGGTTGTTAAATTTAGAAGCCATTTTAGAACCAGTTGTTCCGCGTGGGACAACCGGTTCTAAAAGGACTTCTAAATTTAACTGGCCCGGAGGGGGGAAAAGCGGAGCGGTGGAGCCTTGGGGGAGGGGGAGGAAGTGGGACCGCCCAGCTCACCTCCGCCCCCTCCCACGAGGCGCCTCCTCTCCGCTCCACCCCTCCCTCCCAGGTTTGCCGTGTGCCAAACAGCTGGCGCGCGGGGCAAGCCTGGGACTCGGGAGGAAAAGCCGAGCAGCAGAGCCTCGGGGAAGGGGGAAGAGGTGGAGGCAGGCCCGCCCCGCTCGCCTCCTCCCCCTCCCCCTCCACCGAGGTGCCTCCACTCCGCTTCCCCCCTCCCTCCCAGGCTTGCCCTGCATGCCAGCTCTTTGGCGCGGGGCAAGCCTGGGAGGGAGGAAAAGCGGAGCAGCGGAGCCTTGGAGGAGGGGGAGGAGGGGCTGCCTAGCTCAAATGGCTCGCGGCAAACCTGGGAGGGAGGAAAAGTGGAGCAACGGCGCCTCGGGAGGCGGAGTGTAGGTGAGCTGGGTGGGGGGGGGGTTGGCAGGGAGCTGGTGGTGGGTGCTCTGCTTCTCCCCCTCCCTCCCAGGCTTGCAAGAATGGGGGGCGGGGTGGAGGGGAAATGCAGCGCGCCCGGGGGAGGAGGCGGGGATTTAGGGAAGGGGTGGAATGGGGGCTGGGCCGAGGGTGGAGTTGGGGCGGGGTGGGGGGGGGGCGAGGAGGGAACCCCTTGTTAAAATGTTCTCAGCTCATCACTAGCATTGTCCAGTGGTACCTGCATTAACCCCTTGGATACTGGGACAGCATGGGGTACACCCCATGACAAGCTTATATGTTCTATACGAATAAATATGATTCCCGCCCAAGATATATGTATATTGTTGTTAAGTCCTTCATTTGGGTCGTTGCCACTGGGTTTTGAATCCATTTTCATACATTTAGGTCATATTAGGACAGGAGCTATAGACATGCCTAGCCTATAGCCTAATGGCTACTCGGGGGGCATGTTGTGACTGGTGTTTACTGTGATTGTTTCACTGCTACCTTGCCCTTCCTCTTGGGTGTTTGTTTCTCATCACCCTTTGTCTTTCCTCATATGTTTGCATTATAATTGTTATGGGACAGGGACTGTCGCTTACTATTTGTATTTAGATTTGCTTGCACATTGTCGTCATCCCCAACCCAATCCGTACTGGGGCCTCTAGGCACTACAATACAAATAAATAATAAAAGAGCTTGGTAAGATAGCAACTAAGGGTACATCTACCACATAAACAAGCAGAGGAATGTCAAATGTATGCCTGCTAACTGTTCCTTTAGGTATGAAAGCATCGGTTCAAAAGAATGTGCTGTTCTTTTCTACAGTTGTAGAATAGTGACCTAACAAGTACTGAGTGGTTTATGGGCTTCCAGATTGTGTCACTCCTACTTGCCCCTTCCTCCTTCAGTAATCCCAGTAGCATCCATGGGACTACTTACAAACAGGTTACTACTCAACATACATAAAAGGCACCACAAACCTGCTCTCATTAATTACGTTGATGTCCATTAAAAAGTATATAACATAAGAATGGCCATACTGGGTCAGACCAAAGGTCCATCCAGCCCAGTATCCTGTCTGATGACAGTGACCAATGCCAGGTGCCCCAGAGGGAGTGAATCTAACAGGTAATGATCAAGTGATCTCTCTCCTGCCATCCATCTCCACCCTCTGACAAACAGAGCTAGGGAGACCATTCCTTACCCATCCTGGCTAATAGCCATTAATGGACTTAACCTCCATGAATTTATCTAGTTCTCTTTTAAACCCTGTTATAGTCCTAGCCTTCACAACCTCCTCAGGCAAGGAGTTCCACAGGTTGACTGTGCACTGTGAGAAGAAGAACTTCCTTTTATTTGTTTTAAACCTGCTGCCCATTAATTTCATTTGGTGGCCCCTAGTTCTTATATTATGGGAAAAAGTAAATAACTTTTCCTTATTCACTTTCTCCACACCACTCAAGATTTTATATACCTCTATCATATCCCCCCTTAGTCTTCTCTTTTCCAAGATGAAAAGTCCTAGCCTCTTTAATCTCTCCCCATATGGAACCCATTCCAAACCCCTAATCATTTTAGAAGCTACAAAGAGTCCTGTGGCATCTTATAGACTAACAGATGTATTAGAGCATAAGCTTTCGTGGGTGAATACCCACTTCGTCGGATGCATGCAGTGGAAATGTCCAGAGGCAGGTATAAATATGCAGGGAAGAGTCAGGCTAGAGATAACGAGGTTAGTTGAATCAGGGAGGGTGAGGCCCTCTTCTAGCAGTTGAGGTGTGAACACCAAGGGAGGAGAAACTGCTTTTGTAGTTGGCTAGCCATTCATAGTCTTTGTTTAATCCTGAGCTGATGGTGCCAAATTTGTAAATGAACTGAAGCTCAACAGTTTCTCTTTGAAGTCTGGTCCTGGAGTTTTTTTGCTGCAGGATGGCTACCTTTAAATCTGCTGTTGTGTGTCCAGGGAGATTGAAGTGTTCTCCTACAGGTTTTTGAATATTGCCATTCCTTATATCTGATTTGTGTCCATTTATCTTTTTGCATAAGGACTGTCCACTTTGGCCAATGTACATAGCAGAGGGGCATTGCTGGCACATGATGGCGTATATTACTTTGGTGGATGTGCAGGTGAATGAACCGGTGATGGTGTGGCTGATCTGCTTAGGTCCTGTGATGGTGTTAAAACTAATCATTTTAGTTGCCCTTCTCTGAACCTTTTCTAATGCCAGTATAGCTTTTTTGAGATGAGGAGACCACACCTGTATTCAGTATTCAAGATGTGGGCATACCATGGATTTATATAAGGGCAATAAGATATTCTCCATCTTATTCTCTGTCCGTTTTTTAATGATTCCTAACATCCTGTTTGCTTTTTTGACTGCCGCTGTACACTGTGTGGATGTCTTCAGAGAACTATCCACGATGACTCCAAGATCTCTTTCATGCTAAATTAGCCCCCATCATATTGTATGTATAGTTGGGGTTATTTTTTCCAATGTGCATTACTTTACATTTATCCACATTAAATTTCATTTGCCATTTTGTTGCCCAATTACTTAGTTTTGTGAGATCCTTTTGAAGTTCTTCACAGTCTGCTTTGGTCTTAACTATCTTGAGCAGTTTAGTATCATCTGCAAACTTTGCCACCTCACTGTTTACCCCTTTCTCCAGATCATTTATGAATAAGTTGAATAGGATTGGTCCTAGGACTGACCCTTGGGGAACACCACTAGTTACCCCTCTCCATTCTGAAAATTTACCATTTATTCCTACCCTTTGTTTCCTGTCTTTTAACCAGTTCTCAATCCATGAAAGGATCTTCCCTCTTATCCCATAACAACTTAATTTACATAAGAGCCTTTGGTGAGGGACCTTGTTAAAGGCTTTCTGGAAATTTAAGTACACTATGTCCACTGGATCCCCCTCATCCACATGTTTGTTGACCCCTTCAAAGAACTCTAATAGATTAGAAAGACATGATTTCCCTTTACAGAAACCATGTTGACTTTGACCAAGTGTTCTAATGCACAACATTTTTCTTTAACAATAGTGTTCATTCCTTCAGTGATGTAAAAGACAGTTTTCCAAGCACATAATTTGAATGTCTTTGATTAATGGCTCTCTATGTGTTTGTCATTTGTCTTTCCCCCTCTTTTGGGTCATGTATATTTAGGCCTACATTTTCAAAATAATTCATGAATTATTATGTGAGCCACAATGAGAGTTGTGCTGCTAAAGCCTCACTCACTAATCCTAACATTTCATTACTGGAAGGGAGCCACTATAGATTTTCTTTATTGCATTCAATATAACTACAGTGTCCAAAATTCAGCTCCTTTTTCAATTCAGTCAGGCATCACCTTGTGGTCTAACAAGGGATTTGAACTTAATTTAACCCTCCCTCAACTTTAAGCTTGTCATTTAAGCAGGGGTGAAAGTAAGTGTAGGGACTTACCGGTATGGGGATGGGCTGGGGCTGGCTCTGGCCCCCAGAAGGGGCGGGGCTGGGAGGGTCAGAGCCAGCCCCGGCCCACCCTGTACCGGTAAGTGCCTCCTTCCCCTCTCCTTTCCCCCTCCCCCGCAGGGTAACAGCAGCTGCCGCGGGCTCTGGCAGCAGTTTAAAGGGCCCGGGGCGGTAGTGGTGGCTGAGCCCTGGGCCCTTTAAATAGCTACTGGAGCTCCACTGCCGCCTCCCCAGGGCTCCAGCAGCAGGGCTCCGGGTGTGGGACTCTGGCTGTCGCTACTGCCCCGGGCCCTTTAAATCGCTGCCGAAGCCCTGGGGAGGCACTCACATTGAGAGAACAGACTCCCCATAATTCATTGTAAAATATACTTGGTGAAACCCTTTTTTTTCTTATGAGACAAGCCTTTGAATATTCTTCTAGTTGGTAACAATTGACTTCAGTCTGAAGATGATACTGGAGCATTATTATCATTAAGGCTGTACAAACAAAAGAAAAGCGGGGTAAGGGTGCTACCGAGCTGGCAAGGAACTCCCATGTCAGCTCTGAGATGAAATGGCTGAGTATTTCCAGCCTTCAAGTGTTGGAGGGAAGCCTGCTGCACATGCTGAAGGCAGAAGCTGTCTGTCAGCAAGTACCATAATTCTGACTGACTGCTCTTCCCCAAGGGGGAGATAATAGGGAAGGTAGCCAAGCAACAGGAGATTTTCTCCTTGTAGACAGATGCAATTTCCTTCCAGAGGAGAGTTGGAAAACCCATAGGTAAGCCTCTAAAGTGGGTAAGTTTGTCTCACAATTTAGATCAGCGTTCTCAACCTTTTCATTACTCTGACCCCATATTCCTTAATTTTGGTACTTCCTTCTATATAGTCATAAAGAAAGGTTGGCTGCAAGCCTTGGACCTGTTGGCAACCCTGGTCATTGTGACCATCCATGTTGAGAAATCATCAGTGGTGGGCAACCTGCGATCAGTGGTGGGCAAATTAGATCAGTGGTGGGCAACCTGCGGCCCATTGGACATTTTGCTGATGTTGTTCATCTGCAGGCATGGTCCCCCGCAGCTCCCAGTGGCCGCGGTTCACCATTCCCGGGCAATGGGAGCTGCGGGAAGTCGCTGTCAGCACGTCCCTGCAGCCCTCTGCTTCCCTCAACTCCCATTGGCTGTAATCACCAGGCTACAGAGTCATTCTCATGTTTGTGTGCTCTCTCTCTCTCGCGCTCTTTCTTTTCATCCCTTTCACCCCAATGACTTTTAAAATTATTTATGAACAGTGGAAAAGCTTCAAAAGGGGAGACTGAGGCAGCCCCATGTCAGAATGTCCTCCAGCCCACTGATTATGGAACTCACTTGAGATGGCAGATCCTTGTCCATATCCCTTCTCCTCCTAAAACAGAGGGTGAACTTGAACTGGGGGCCTCACACAACCCAGATGAGTACCCTAACCACTGGGCTAAAAGTTATGAATGAGGAGGAGCAGATACTGTGGCAGTGGCATGAGTTTTCCTATGGGGGGGCTGATCCAGTAGGTGAGCTCTGAACATGCTTACTGCTGGCAAGTTAGACAGAAGAATGCCTATCTTTGCCCAGTTCATGTGTTGCTCCAGGGCTTAGGCTTCCGGATGCCTAGGGTGAGGCTGGAATGCACGCATGCACACAGGGGAGGGTTACAGTTTTGTGGGGACCTTGGGCCAGAGCAAATGGGGGCCCCTTCCCATCCCTTCTGCCTGCAGTCCCTACCGCCCCCTGGCACTCCTGCCAGGGAAATGGGGTTGGGGCACAGGGACTTTCCCCGCTCCGCACCGGGCGGGCGGAGCGGGGCAAGCTCCTGTGTCCCAACCCTGATCCCTGGCTGGAGTACCTGGGGGGGCAGAGCAGGTTGGGCATGGGGGCACCCATTTTTCCAGGGCCCCCTATTGGCCGGGGCCCTGTTGATTAATACCTCATTGCATGCACAGGCAGAAACATAGATGTCTAGGGAATTATTACTGCAAAAATGTAAGTGCTGAGTTTGGGCATGTACAGGCTTGGGGACAGCTGATCAGGAGTTATGTGAATACCATTGGGGCCTGATTCTGGGATTTAGGTGCCTACAGTGGCAGTTAGGCACCTAAGTCTTTTTGTGAATCTAGCTCTTGGCCCTTTGCTGCTTACTCTGTCACCGACTTGCTGTGTGGCATTGACAGAGTCACTTTACCTCACTGCTCCTCTGTTTCTCCTCCCACTCTTCTTCTGTCTCGTCTATTTAGATTGAAAACTCTTTGGGGGCACTTCTGTCTCTCTCTGTGTTTGTATGGGTTCTCCGTCTCTGTTGGTGCCTATAGGCACCACAATAATAGAAATAATAATAAAGAAGCACACAGTTTTCTCTGTATGTTTATTTGTTACAGCATAACATTAAAATGGAAAAGCATGCACTTCAGGCTCCAATTTAGGAAAACACTCCTTTTCAGAACAGCATTTGTTAATTCTTAGGATGTTTTAAAATCCCATAGATGTCAATATCCTCAGTAGAGATGACCTTAAATACACGTTTAAATTTTTTCTTGCATTGAGACCTTAATGTTCTGCTCCTGACAGTATGCAAATTTATACAAATATATTACCTATATATATTTGTCAAATGATGTTGACAGGTATGAGGTCAGTTGAATTATTTCTTCCATAAACAGCCCATTAGGATAGTCTATATGAGAGACCATTTTATGAATGAAGGAAGACCAAAAACTCAGGCTATAGAAGAGAAAATATTGTATGGTTCTTATTTTATAGGAGTCTTATTTCTTTGCATACAGTCAATCTTATTTTTGTTTTTTTCCCTCGTGGTTGCTTCAAAGATTTTTCCTTCTGGAATTCACCATACTTTTTGGATATTTAACATTATCACATTTTGCAATCATATAGTATAAATCTTCCTAGGCTATTTTTAATACAATAGGACAGGTTATTAACTCACATAGTTGAAGAAAAAGGTTTGAACTAGCATAAGCCTAAATTATTTTTGACTTAGTTTCAGATTTTATTGTTAAAAAGTCATTGCATATTCCAGGCTATTGTATGTGAATTTGGCCAACAGTTATTTCACTGTGCATACAACAGGAGTGGCATACATGATTTATAATTTGTATAGGAAATTATAAATTGCATTAACAGGAGTTTTTCCCTCCATTGCTGTAAGTAAGTAATAAGCTTTAAAAGAAATCTATAACATTCAAGCACTGACAGGCATCCTTATAGTCCACAGTAAATCTCAGACAGTGGATGCATATTTCTGAGTCCACTGCATGTCGGCCTATTGAATATCTCAGTGAAGATTTGAAAAGTCCAATAATAAGCACCCCATTCTTTACAAGATATAAAGGGGCTAGAGATTAAACCTTTCAAGTAAGAGATTTATTTTTCTATCATATGTTTAAAAGCTATAGCTCATACGCTATTCCTTTTGTTTTCTACTCTCCCATTATCAGCAATAATGTTAACAATCTTTAACCTTTCATTCTACAGGTTCAGCATTAAATGTCAGATAACTTGTTTCATAGGCTAATTTTTCTTTTTCGTTTTCACACTTATGTCAACAGCCATGACATTATAGCTCTTTAATTTCTTCAGTGAAATACGGTGTCAGCCAGAAACATTTCTAGTCTAGAATTATGTATTCTACAGCCATAGTGAATACAACTGAATCTCACAGGTCATCTATCAGTCTATCTTTTGTAAACAGTTTTGAGTAATTTAGCATCTGAGTCTAACTTTTCTTTTTGAAAAAAAAAGAAAAGAAATTGAGAGATGGTTGCATTTAGCTCTCTAGTTACCATCCTTTCTTCCAAAATAAACAACATTTTATTTGACTTTTAAGGAATTGTTATAATTTTGTTGCCTTATTTAAAGATTAAAGGCAGAAATTAGAAATGTTCAGCCTTAAAGTAATGGTCCTTCAGATAAGCTAATGCAGCAGGGAAAGAAGTTGTGACAACAGGGAGCAATTTTGCTTTATAAATGCAAACTCTATTGTGACACCAGTAACACCTAATTTTTTTACACATCAATTGCTTTCACCACATTTAATGTTATTTTCACAACTCTCTCAGATAACCCACTCACTGCACTCCTGGGTACTATCTGTATGAGGTGCAACCAACCGTTGGTTAGAACACCTGCTTGTAAAGCCTGTACAATGTCTCCTGTCCACACACAACAGCAATCTCAGGCATTTTAGTGCTTGTTATTGTGAAATCAAGTGACAAATTATCATCAGTAAGAAGGTGTATTTCAGATATACTCTTATCAACTAAATGTATATAGGGAATTATATTTTAAATGTTACAGTCTTGAGTTTAGTAGTCTTCATCAAAGCATTTTTGTGCCATTGTAAAATACATGAAACAGTCTAATCAAACGGAAGGAGACATGAAGGTGCCTGAAGAAAAAAAAAGGGGGAATTAATTCATTTCCATGTTGAATTGGAAATGTTGTTATTTAACATATACATTGTGTTAATGCTTACAGGACTCAACCAGGCAGGGACTCCATTGTGCCTGGCACTGTACAAATGTAATGACAATCCCTGTCCTAACGTGCTTACAAGCTAAATAAGCAAGATATAACAGGTGGAATAAACAAAGCAGCTGTCAGGGAGGGCAGAGAGGAGAGATTAACAAAAATAATAATAAGTTTTAGTGTAGACTAGCAGTGTACACATTTTGTAGCCAATCAGTAGCAGCAATCACCAATCACTGATTTACTGTTATCAGAGGGCAATTTTCTATATGCAAATTTCCAGCACAGGTGAGTTTTAAGGGAGAGACTGAAGGTAAATAAGGTGGTGGCTTTTCAGATTTTGACTGGGAGCTTTTCTAACATGTAAGGTTTGGTATAGGAGAAAGTATAAAGGTGTGGGAAAGTAAGATGAGTAGGTTATTAAGGCTTGTGTGCTTGATGGAGTGAAAGCAGGAGTCAACCTCACAACAGGATAATAAAATGGATACATAGGTGGGGCTAAATTTTATGGGGCTTTGAGGATTAGGTTAAGTGTGTTTGCTTCTGTCGGAGAGAGGGGGCTAATAGACAGACTGAAATAAGGTAATGAGATAGTTAAAGTGATGAGCCAAGAAAGTGATTTTAGAAGTAGCATTTTGAATTGACTTGAAGGCAGAGACGAATGGTCTAACCTTGGAGATGTATTGAGGGAGAAGCAGCAAGGTTTAGACATGGTTTGGACACGTGTGGCACAATCAGGCTCCAAAATAGCTCCTTACATTTATAATACACCTTTATTGAGGATCTCTAAATGCTTTACAAATTCTAAATAAGCCTCAACAGCTTGGTGAGCTACACATTTCCTTTGTCCATTTCACAGATGGGTAAAGTAACTCAGAAATAGGGTGAGTGATCTAACCACTAGACACGAATCCTCATCTTTCCTTTTGAATGTGTTTAGGGGTGTGGCACGATACTTTGAAACATTTCTGATAATGTATTTGTTGTTCATTCAGGCATTGTACAGGGGTATGTTATTATCATGGGGTTTTAGATAATGGATAAAACACAAATCATTTAAAAATACTAGTCGAGAGTTAATAAATAATAGTACATTGGCCAGAGTCTTTCTTTTGAATTAAAATTAAAAATGAAAAGAAGTATACATTAGTTTAGAATGTTTATATCTGAATTGGTAAGCCACAGTCTAAATTTGTGGATGTATATAATAAATGTATCTTTTTTCAGATTTGTCTAATTCATTAGCTCGCCTTCATTAGCTCCATTTGGGATGAAGTTTTACAAACGGCAGAGCATTGTGTAAGGTGTATTTTTAAAGCTGGGGTCGCTACAAGGTGAAGACAGGCGGTAATACACTGGTTGACCCTTCACAGGAATTCCAGATAAAACCCCAGAGTTGAGTCACAGATAATCACAAGATCTGGAATTTACAATAACAAACTCTACATATATCTACCTGTCAGCCCTCTTCCTCTTAGGGAGGGACACAAGGTCATGGAAATGGCCACTTTCCATCTTTGTTGTTGTTGTTGTTGAGGTACAATGAGGTATATGAAGAATCAAAATATGGATGTGAAAATACTTGGTCTTTAACACTGGTTAAGTTAATTAAGATGTGTGTTTGGTTTTTTTTATCTACCTATAGCTTCCTTTTCAAAAAATAGAGAATGAGTCAAATTAATGGAGTTCTGTCAAGTTCCAGAGAATCATAGCAATGCTTCTAATACTAATTAATTAAAGATGTTCCATAGAGTGAAAATTAGAAATTAACATTTTCTCTGGGGGTATGAGGCAGTGAATGCAGGGATGGTGGAACAGTTGGAAGCTGGGTTAGTTACTGAATTTAGTTAATAAATATACTGAATTGTACAATACAACCCATCAAATTAAACCGCTTGCCTTCCTGGTTCTGCTCCATTATAAGTTTCTTAAAATATTTTAAATCCCTAGAGTTCAAAAAGACTTTGATTTAAGAGCTCCTAACACAGTCAAGCAAACTTTCAAAAATATTGAAAGTCACGGTTCTGCCTATCCAAGTAATAAAAGAGCACTACCATTTACTGTCTAATAACAGTGCTGAAATTGCTGAGGAATGTGGGGTAGTGCCATGACAATCCGAAACTCTGGGACTTCATTCTTTCGGTGTTTCTAAATGGAAATTTGATCAAAATCTGTCTATGAATGAAAGTTCAGCCTGTGTGTGGAGATTGGCACTAGGCCCTATGTTTTGGCTATGATTTTCTCCATTATTAGAGGACTATTGAAGGCTACTTTGGGTGAATGGGTTGGTATGCGAAGGGGGAAAATAAATTTCAACTGCAGATTTTCCTTGGAATTATCCCCTGGGGGAGACAATCTGTCCCCAGCGTGGGCAGGGATCCCTTAGGAGACAACTCCTGAGAGCTGTTGGCAAATCCGCTGGTTCATGCTGTATCTCCACAGGCCTGGGACCTTTATGGGAAGGGCTAGTGCCTTCACATGACAGCCTGCTGCTCTGCTCTGCCCCACAAGGAACAATATTGTATTACTGAGTAGAGAAGGAACCTATATAGATCAACTTTATCTTATATGCAGAAATGCCTATAGGTCTGATAAAGGATGATGCCAGAAATAATGCCTTCTCACCCCTTGCCTACAGTTGCAGTGCCCAGGTACTCAGAGACTTAGAGAGGGGGTAGATGCTGCTTAGACTCTAAGGGAGGGAGTTTGATGATACAGAGGAGACCATATGATTAAATATTTCAGAAATAATGAGCAACTTGTATCTGTATGTGGCAATTAAAAGGTAGAAATAATTGTTTCTTCTTCACATGAATAATTGTCTGTTTCACATGTACATGTATAGTGCCGGAAAGAAAGGCTGCCAATATCATCCATCCTTCAAGGCAACAATACCTTCCATGGGGTCATCAGTTCAAGTGAATTTATTTTTTAATTCTTTTCCTTAAGAGTGACTATAGCTAAACCCTAATCACACACAGATACATGCTGTGCTATTCCCTCTGACTGAGAGTGAATGGATGCTGCCTCTAAGCCATCTCTCTGTTTATCTTAGGTGCTTGTAAGGCACCCATTACAATAATAACTGAGCACCTCACAATCCTTAATGTATTTAACCTCACAACCCTCCTTTGTGGTACAAAAGTGCTATTATTCCCATTTACTGATGGGAAATGAGGCATAGAGAGACTTAAGACTTGCCCCAGGTCACACACACAGCAGGGAACTGAACCCCAGTCTCCCAACTCCCTATTTGGCACCCTAATGACCGGCTCATCCTTCCTTTCTGAGCCTATTTAGGGCAAGGAAACTACTTTGCTTGGCAGGGGCCAGGGGAACCCTGGTATCTATTGGGGTTATTTTGGCTAGTTAAGTTATAGGTCTCCAGAAGGACAAAGTTATACAAATTTGATGAACACTAATCACACACGTTTCAATATCTGTGTATTTCTGAAGATGGTGGATAGATGAGCCACCTGTGAAATACAAGTATGTGTGTAATCACACTAAAAAGCTCAGCCAGTGATTTTTGCTTATGTATAACGAGTGCTAATAACTTGCCATTGGTCAACCCTCATCTGTATTTACTAGAATGTAACATATTTTTTAATGTATTTACTAGTTTATTATGTTTACAGTTAAAGCCAGCAGGAGTAGCATATGTGTGTGAGTGCTGTGAAAACAGGACAGGACATTTTTGCTTTTTCTTTTGAGAAAATGGTTTTCTGTCTGCTCTTATGAAGATCAATTTAAAAAGTCATCTAAAAATGTTTTCTTAGTTGAAAGGAAGACCCATTGTTTTGAATGACTCCATGATCATGCTATTAATAAGTCTGAATTTGTTTTCCTGATTTGCTGTAAAAGTTGCCTTCCTGTTTAGGTTAATTTTATGTGTATGTAATATAATGGTGTTGTACAAAAACAAGGTACGGTAGTCATATTTTATCTTTGCTATCAGTGACAGTAATTTTTTTGCTAGCTCTATTTAAGTAATCCTGACTTTTTTTTAGTTCTGGTTTTCATAAAAATTATGGTCTTCTTTTTGTGCATTGTACAATTCATTGGGAAAAAATAGATTTTGTTGCTCTCTGAATCATGAGACTACATTGTTTAGGTGGGGCAAACTCATGACAATGTACCAAGTAACTTAGACATTTAAAAAAAACTGTTTATTTGTCTTTAACTGGAGAATACACAAATCTTTCTTGAGAATACCACAAACAATAGGGACCTTAGTTTTGCCATAATAGGATATGATGTCAGCTACTATGTAAATTCACTCCCCCTTGCTACTCACACCACAAACTGATAATATGTCTGGAGATATAGCTATACCTATGTGTATTGATATAGATGTGTGTCTGTCTTTGTGAGTCTGATCAATTTGTGATGTGAATAGTAAAAGAGAAGTGAATTTGCATAACAGTTGACAATATGCCTCAGAACCGCAAAGCTGACAAAACAGCAAGAATTATTTTCATGTATAGGTTTGTCAGTTTTACAATGAGTAAAAAGACAATTCTGACTGCAAACAATTTTATTTCTCTTTTTGGAACTGCATTGTGTGTGCTAAATGTGGAGCTAAAGGGCAAGGTTGAAATACTCTCAATGCACCACTGATCTTGATCTCATAGAGTCACAGAATTGAAGGCCAGAAGGGACCATCAGTCTGATCTTCTGCATATCACAGGCCACCAATACCACCTATTCACTAAAACCAACAACTGAAATTGAACAAAGTATTATGGCCCATAGGAAACTGAAGTGTTATGTGCCACAGGCAGAGAATAGGGGAACCAATGTGCATCAATGAGAGAGGGCCCTGCAATGGCAAGGAATTGATTGAGATATAGCTAGATGATGTGAATGTTATATATAAACACCAGCTCATTGCCACAATGTAGCTGATGTAGGCAGGAAAAATCCTAAAGGTATACTAAAAATAAAAGTTAAAAACATATGACAATTGAGATGTATTTTTTAATTTCTACTTTTGTTATGTTATTGAATAGATCACACTTGTTATGAAAGTCATTTTTGTGGCAGCAGGAGGGAAGGTGGGTGGAGGTACATTCCATGGGAAATTTACAGAGAAGACAAAAGTTCCCAGAAATGTAAAGTGGTGGAGGGATAAAAGAAAAGTATGAAACTCCTTGCTTCTTTTTTTCTGTAAGTGGGGAAAAAAGCAAACAACAGCCGCTAATCCTTCAACCTCCACGTAACTGTGAGAGTTTTGTCAGTGTGGGGAAATAGGCTCAGCCCTTGGCAATGCCATAAAGGCATGCAAAGAAGTAAAAAGAAGGCCTCCAAATAGTAGTGAATCAGATTAATGTAATTCATAGCACTGTGGCCAAAAGCTCACAAGTTCTTCATGTATATGTCTCTATGGGCACTCCACCATCAGATACATGCAAATCCATGCACTCTCAACTGGAAAACACAAAGCTGTATCTACTCGTGCACAGATGAGGGTGTATAAGGAGGCACGGACCTCCCTGCTGCCATTCAGCAGCTGCTTGACTGCATATCTGTTGATTCTAAGCTTCCTACCTTTCTTTGTAATTACTCTTAATTTTTTTTCACCTCTCTGTGGCAATACCTTTCTGACTTCCTCTCAGGAAGGCTCTCCTGTTGCAGAACTCAGGGACCCTGAACCATCACAACCCCTCCTCCTTGAACCTAACTGCATGCTTCCTAGATGGTTCTCAAGCATGGAACTAACCTGTTTGGATGAGATCTCCTATCTCCTATCTCCTAAGAAAATTAGGACTTGCAAAATTTACCTTCAAAAGTAGAAAGAGTGCCCTTCACTCTTCTGAAGTCTCAGAGATTCCGCTCTCCAAAATCCTGGATGACCTGTAGAATTTAAAGATGAAAGGTCTATCAATGTGCTCTATCAGAGTACATTTGGCTTCTATAACTACCTTCCACTCACCCAATGAAGGCCTCTCAGTCTTTGCCCACCCTACTAGTGCTAGATTCCTCAAGGGTTTATACAAATTGGTTCCCCTGTACAGAACCTGCCCCCCCCATGGGACCTCAATTTAGTTCTTAGTGCCCTGAGGAAACCTCCATTTGAACAGATTGCTACTTGTTCTCTCCTCCACCTCTCCCTCAAGACTTCATTCCTCATAGCCATCACTTCAGCTAGACAAATAGGAGAACTGACCCTCCATACGTCACCTTTTATAAAGACAAGGTTACACTGTGTACCCATCATCACTTCCTCCTGAAGGTATCTTTGGAATACCACATGAATCATGAGATTCGCCAGTGTTCTGCTCAAACATCATGCCTCTAGAGAGGAGAACAGTCTACATACAGTAGACCACAGAAGAGCTCTCACCTTCTACCCTGAGAGGACTAAGATCCTCTGGGCTTTCCTAGATTATTTGTATCATTTGCAGCGAAGATGAAGGGACAACCTATTTCCACCCAAAGACTGCTACAGTGGGTTTTGGGTTGCATTTAAACCTTTTATGAATCCACTCGGATGCAGCCCCCCATATAGTCACAGCACTCTCCACTAGAGCACGTATAGCTCTACTGAAAGATGTTCTCATATAAAAAATCTGTAGGAATGCAATTTGGTCTTCTAATCATACTTTTGCCAAGAATTACACCATCTTTCCAGCTTCCAGGGATGATACTATCTCTGGTGATGCAGTCTTCTGAACCATCTTGGACTTGCCTCCCCAGCAACCATCTCCTGTTGAGTTACTGCTTGGGCCTCTCCTATGCTGGAGCACCCAGAGGGACTATGGTGCTCCACCACCTGCCCCTCAGCTGTGGAGGCTCTGCTTTGTGGTCAAGAAGTAACTGAGTGGTGGTGAGTCCATGCCATCCTATATACCCTCAATTAGAGGCACGAAGTCCTGCTGTGCCCAGATATGGGCCTGCGGACACTGCTTTGCATTCTTCAGTTGAGAGCACATGGGTGTATACACATCCTACAGTAGATAGATTCCCTACAGGGATAAAACATGTCAAAGAACTCCAATTACTCTAAAGTAAGTAATTTCTCTGTATTAGGGCAACAGCTCAACAGAACCAAGTCACAAGTACACCTCAAGAAAAAAGATCTCCATGAGACTGGTTCAGCATTGCTAATCCATTGAGGGCAATATTTTACAGAATTGGAGGTTAGAATTTGCTATTTTATGGGCTAGTTTAATTTCTTGTGGGAAGATCGTATGCCTGCACAGCAATGCAAGCTGCTCTCATTCCCCTACTTGGCTGAAGGACTGAAGCCAGCTGAAGCAGCCCACAATGTGGGCAGGGCCAGTGGAGGCTGGAGAGAAGGTGCACCAATTCAGGGCATCAACTTTTGGTTTAGGATTGAATCTGGCTCTATATCTAATCTAGCCAGATATGCTATACATTGTAGAAAAAGGGCTGAAAAGACTACACACTTTCCTTGGAAAGGCCAGTGTCTTGTTAACCATTGTTGACAGAATGTATTACATTTGTCTTACAATCAGAAGCAATAAATCTAAGTGGGAGATTAACAAGGCATCAACCTCCCAGAGAACCTGTTGTGTATTTTCACCAGCACATTCATCAGTGAGTGGGATTTTTCACAGCTGTTGCTAAATGATAATGGCCAGTTAAAATGTTGTGTAATTTCTGGGTTTGCATTGTGAATACTCAGTGAAGTGAAAGTCATCACTTTTACACAGTATTATTAGATGCCACCTTACATATCATTAACATTTCATTTGGTCCACTTCAGAAGAAAGACTCCATCATGATGTCAGCAAAATATATGTGGCCAAGTCGGTATTTTCTTTGCTGAGAGCCCTTACTACATTTATAATTTACTGATTGATTCTTAAAGTTCTGTCAAAAATAAATATTCTAATTCTAATGAAAACATCCATTTACAGTCAGCCATTATCATGAAACCAAGATTTAATCCTGAGCTACTGCACCACAACGGATTTTGTGAGAAGACACTGTTCTGTTTTTCTGGTAGCTCATCGCATATATACTTTACCCAAAACAACGAATAAACAAACAGGGCAAAATCCTTCCTTGGAATTTGAGTCCAATATTTTGTCCTTCCAACATATATGGAACTCTCACTGTGGCATATTCAGTTCTGTGCATGGAATGGAATGCTGGATGTCAGAACAGCTATAAAGATCTAAATGGCAAGTGTGACTTGAAAATACTACAATTTTTGAGTGGCAAGTTGTGGGAGAGAAAGTACCTTTCACTCATTACTAATGCAGATCACTTATTTTAGGTCTTCATAGCCCTGCTGTCTTGTTATCCTCCAACTTTATTTATAAATGTCATCAGTATTCGCATTAGAATACTGTTGCTCTCTTTGAAGAGGAAAGAAAGAAAATTACAAAGATGTTTCAAAACCCACAGTATTTCTAATCTTTCTTTTTTTCTGCTACAAGCTACATCCAATGGAAGTCCCAGAGGCTGCTGAAACAAATACACAGTACTTTCAGTTTTTCAAGTCAATACGTTCATCTCTTATGATCTGGTAGATGAACCCTCCCCTACAGTGAGAAAAACAAGAAAAATGCATAACATGCTGGTTTTGGTACAGCAGCCACTGATCAATGTCTTGGTGTACAGTAACTAACATCAGCATCTTAAAAACATAAAATGGTAATTAGTTCTTGTAACATCCAAGGTAATTAAGGGTTTGGGCCAAGGACTGAACTTGGAAGATTTCTGACGCTTAGCAACTTTAACATTAGGAATGGAGGTTACTATGTTTAGAGTGGCTGTTGTGAAACCTCAAATGATTACATTGTAGCTTTGATGTAATATAAGAACATAAAAGTTTTAAGAAGAAAAGACCACCCATTGTTTCCTAAACATGTTTTGAGCACTGGATCACGAAAAACTAGAGGGAAAGAGATTCCTTATTTATATATTTCTCTTTCCTCACAGTACACACTGCACCGAGCATTTTATCACCGTGTAAAAGATTCCCTAGGTACAATTTGAACAGGAAAGGGTGCCTAACTGATTAATGAATGTCAGATCTGTTTTATTTGAATTCATTTTCAGTTGGAACATTCAGTGTACAAGTTTTGAAGGCCATTGTTATAGCAGTAGGAAAGTTGCCCTAAGCTATGAAGAACATAATATCCATATCAGAACAGTCCCTCTAGTCTGGAAACCTGACTCTGACTGTGTTAATTGCTGGATGTCATAATGAAAGAAAAAAAATGTGGGGAAAAACCCATAATGCATCTACTTGTGCAATAGCACATCATAGGGGACCTTTCTTTCTGTCCCCAGCTAATGATTAGTTTATCCTCTCCTGAAGAATGATGACTGTAAGCCCCTGTAATGCTGTTAGTTAGTATAACTAGGACATATGCTATTCTTATTCAAAGGCTCCTAAATTATTTTTCTAATTAATATCCTTATGCTGTCATTTCCATAGGTTAATTATACATTACGTAAAATAATATTTCAAATATTTGTTTTATAATTGCTTTTAACTGCACTGAGTGCACTTTAAGAAAGGTCTCCTGATGGACCGTCTGTGTACTATTCATTATTACATATATATCTGGTGTAACTTTCCTTGCTCTTCTTTCCATATGAAATAGTTTTGGTATTTTTCATCTGTTTGTATGGAAGGTTCCACTCTTTCTTACAACTTTTGTTGCATTCTGGTCACTTGTAAATTGTGCTATATCTTTTTTCACACAAAGTGGCCAAAACTGAACACGGTATTTAAGACCACGACATACTTTCAATGTACATCATTGTCTTGTATTGTTTTTCATTGTATTCTTATCTAAATACAGTCAAATACCTTATTTGCCTATTTGATCACTGCCACACATTGAATAGATATCTGTCTTTGTCAAGCTGTCTCACTGATTCCTAGATTTTTTATTATTATTTTTGTTTTTGTTTGAGAGTTGCAACTAATTCGGGATCTGTCTCTGTGCAAGAGATGTTACTTCCAATAGAGTCCTGGGATACCTTGGATTTTTGAGCAGGTTAGGGAGCTTGCTTTATAATGGAACACTGAATTACTCTTCATCACTCATGAGTAAAGATAGTCTAAGGAGACAAAAGCAATGGGAGAAAAGAGTGAGTTAAAGTCAGGATTATTTTTGAGTTGTAAGTAGGGCTGTTTGCAAGGTTCAATGCTGAACCCACCAGGAATTAAGATGGTTCGGGGTTCTTTTGAGACCTTGAGCATTGTTCTAGCTCACTAACTGCTCAACAGAGCATGTTGTAATCTGTTGACAAAGCATCCACACATGGTTGCTTCCTCCATCCATGTATTGGGGTCCCTTCTTGACTTCAGAGACCTGATCGCTTCTGAGAGGTGGTAGCCCACTTTCACAGTGTCTTCAAGGAGAAAGTGGGTGCTCACTGTATCCATGAGGTTTTTCAAGGGTTGCAAGCTAAGTTCCACTGCTCCTCCAAATCCATTGTGATCTTCATGGAGTCAGGGAATGTTCAGTTATGTTAGAGGACAGTAAAAGCAGAAAAACACTCTGGCTCACACTACAACTGTTGTCTTTGCTGATCTAGCAACAGATTTTGCCCCATAATCCTTAGCAGATTAGGTAGAAACCTGAGCAGATCTGTAGCAACTGCAAACACTCTAGGGGGGGTGAACCTCCCATAGTACCTTATGCACAGTCATTAGACAACTCACCTTATATATATATAGCCTAGTGCTATCCACTGATTTCTAATTTGCCTGTTAAATTGAAGTCTTAGTGTCCCTGAAGCCTGCGCCACTTCCCACAGCTCCCATTGTCCAGGAACGGCGAACCGCGGACACTGGGAGCTGCCGGCGGCCGTGCTTGCGGACAGTCAATGAAAACAAACTGTCTCCCGGCCCACCAGTGGACTACCCTGATGGGCCGTGTCCGGCCCGTGGGCTGCAGGTTGCCCACCACTGCTCTAAGCGCATGTCTACACTGCAATTAAAAACCTGCGGCTGGCCCATGCCAGCTGATCCAGCCTTACGGGGCTCGGGCTAAGGGGCTGTTAAATTATGGTCTAGATGTTCAGGCTGGGGTTGGAGTCTGGGCTCTAGGACTCTGTAAAGTGGGAGGGTCCCAGAGCTCCAGCTGCAGCCCACGCCTGAATGTCTACACAGCAGTTAAGCAGCCCCTTAGCCAGAGCCCCATGAACCCAAACCAGCTGGCATGGGCCAGCCCTGGGTGTCTAATTGCAGTTTTGACATGCCCTAAGACATCCTTTTAAACAGTGATTGACTCGAGGCAGATTTGTTTCCCAGCAAACAGTGAAGCTGTAGTCTGAGAACTGTCTTTCAACTGCTTTGTATAATATTTTCACTAATTACAGCAGCAGTTTTTGGACAGGAGAGGTGGGAATCACGGGTAAAAAATTCATGTTCAGTTTTGAGGAAACATGCACATATACTTTTTGGCTAATATTTTTAAGGAAATACCATGAGTTTCAGCTACCTATGTTTACAGCTAGTTTAACGAATTTTATACACAATTTTATGTACAAGCACCACCAATATTTAGGTTAGAAAGATGTCTAAAACTGTCTTTTTATGCTGACTTTACCTGTTGTTTGACTTCAGGTTAATTAGAAGAGGAATCCATTGGAGGGAATGCCCAGTCCATACAATGAAGGGATTAGGTTTTTTACTTCCCACTGCTGAGTTTTCTTCTTTCCTCTCTTTTCACCTTCATCTTATGGAAGTGATTATAAGTGCTAATGAGACATTTGATCTTGCTCCAGGCAGTCATTTTTCAGTTAATTCCATAAGGATACTAGCCATCTCTTTTGGTGGTGCTACAGGCAGCAGGCCGAAGTCAGGTATTCCAGTCTCTCATACCTATCCAATAGTGGCATTTCTTTTCAGTTACCTGCAAGTGCTTTATTAATACTGATTTCATTTTCTCTGTACACCTCTCATGTGAGCTCCCTCATCACTAAATTCTATAAAAAAGCAATACTACTCTAGCAGGTGTTTCTGATTTAGAAACCATAGAGAACTATTTGAACCTTTTTTTCCCCTTCCTCCAGGAGCTAATTCTAGTTATGCTGAGAATTACAAATGTGGTGTTCAGTGCAAGGAACTAAGTGGTAACTGAGCAGAAGTAGGGCTTGAATCAGGGACACAAGGAACAGACAGTTTAATAGATTAGAGTATCAGTCTACTGAGAACTGTGCTAGTCAGAAGCTTGATTGTCTTTCGCTTTGACTTAATTTTTCAGAAACCATAACCAAGCCTGGCAGTTCTGAGCCATTTATTTCTTCAGTCATATTTATGAGCAGAAGGTCAGAGGATACTTTGGGGCCTGTTTTTCATAAGTGCTGATAATTATGCATCTAGACAGCACTGCTTGTATTATGTAACGTACACAATAGGATTGGGCAAATGGTTTTGATTTAAATCAGAAACACCTCCAATAGACCCTGATATGTCCAATGAACAAGCTAATCCAGACATTATCTTTATGTTTTGGATCTGATTCAGCAACAGCACCTCCAGTGAAAAAACATCTCTTCAGCCTTCTCCCACCCCCAACCTCCTTTTATGGCTATTGGTGTGCCGCCCCAGAATTTCAGTGACAACACTTAAGGGTGTGGAGTCCTCCTCTGCCTTTTAGTCATTAATGTGGACCACTTTCAAAGGAAATATGTTTCTGGGATTTTTCAGCAGTCAGTATAAAGGGAAGACAGCTTGATGGCAGGAAATATTTTTCAATAATCAGTTTTTCCAAATGTCCTTGACTTATTACAAAGAATCAGGATATATTCCTGTTTGATACATAGTGATATTTCTGGTCAGCTGACCTAACATGCATGTGACTGTCACAGTTCAAGGCAACTGCATGTATATTTCCATTCTGTGGTCCTTCAAGGACACCCACTCTAGACTCCCATATCCACTGGTGTCACCTCTCCTGGGACGAAACCCATCTCTCTCTCTCTCTCTCCTAACTGGGGTTTTTCTTGGCTTCCCAGTTCACTGCCTGCACTGACATCCCCAGCAAGCCAGACTGTCTAAACAGACCAGTGTCTGTGCTTTGCTTTCTCTCTGAAGGCTATGGACAGCTGTAGTTGCCAGCAGTTACAAGTTAGCACTCAGCTCTTGCTAGGCAAGCACATTTATTCTTAACGTAAAAGCATTATAGAGAAAACAGAAAAAAACCAGAAAAAACTATAAATGAATCTACATGCATACTAATAATAAGCTTATCAGAGACCACACCTCAACTCCAGCAAGGTAGGAGTCAATCCTTCAAACCCCACAAAGGGGGTTTTCTGTGGTTACAAGTTCATAACAGCCTTAGCTCAGAACTAGCACTCCCAAGAATAGTTCAGTCTTTCCTTTATACAGCTTGGGCCTTTGATTTTGAGACTCTGGGAACAGGTAATCAGCAGACAATGGTCCCCTCTTTGGGTCATAGCTTCAAAAGGCTGGATTTTTGCATAACTGGAGATGGGGAATTTGAATTCACCTCCACCTAGAGATCCCCCAGGCAAACCACTTGATGCTCCAACAGTCCATTCTTGTCCGGCACATTGTTCAATACAGTTGTTTGAAGTTCGTAATACTTCCCAGGTTCAGATCACATCTCCACTCTAGAGACATTAGCTATAATCCTGGCCCACAATAATACATAATGTTTACATTTAATGCAATGGACTCCAAATATATATAAATTTAATTCAATACATTTTTTCAAGGATATTGCAGGAAATTGCCACATCTGTCACAGTAGCTACAGTATTAGGTGTACACTGTTAACTTTCATGCATTGAGTCAAATTAGAGACTTGAGTTCTAATCTTGGTTCTGCCACTGATTTTCTATATGACACTTCAATTCCCTGTGCCTGTTTCCCCTCTCACCCTTTGTCAGAATTGCCTCTTTAGATTGTAAACTCTGGGTTAGGGTCTTTCTTTTACTATATGTGTACAGTGCCTAGCGCAATGGGCCCTCGTCTTGATTACGTCCTCTTGGCACTTCTGTAAAACAAATAATAAGTGATAATATAAATAATATAAAATAGAGATATAGGATATCTGCATTTCAGGTCTTTTTAGCTATTCAAAGGACATTTTATAATATTTTATATTATTTTCTTTATTTTGTGATCTTGCACACTCTTTGCTCCCAGGGTGACAGCAAATCATAGAATCATAGAGGATTAGGTTTGGAAGAGACCGCAGGAGGTGATCTAGTCCAACCCTCTGCTCAAAGCAGGACCAACACCAACTAAATCATCCCAGACAGGGCTTTGTCAAGCTGGGCCTTAAAAACCTCTAAGGATGGAGATTCCACCATCCTCCCTAGGTAACCCATTCCAGTGCTTCACCACCCTCCTAGTGAAATAGTGTTTCCTAATATCCAACCTAGACCTCCCCCACTGCAACTTGAGACCATTGCACCTTGTTCTGTCATCTGCCACCACTGAGAACAGCCGAGCTCCATTCTCATTGGAACCCTGTTTCAGGTAGTTGAAGGCTGCTATCAAATCCCCCCTCACTCTTCTGTTCTTCAGACTAAACAAGACCAGTTCCCTCAGCCTCTTCTCATAAGTCATGCGCCCCACCCCTCTGATCATTTTTCTCCCCGAATTAATTCCTCTTTAACCATTCCTCCTCTCTTCCTGTTCTTGAATCCTCTTGGTACAGAAGAGACAGGACTCTGAGAAACAGACTATAACAGGTATTTTCTATTGAAGCTCCTGAACAGACCACATAATCCTCTCCAGCTCTCTCATACTAACTAAACACACATGGCTAGATCCACAAAGGGTTTTAGACACCTAACTGCTATTTTAGGCATTTAAGTCTGAAATTTAGATCCTCAAAACTTCTGTTTAGATGCCCTCTACCCCTGTAGACACCTAAATTTCCACCAATAAAGTCTGCTAGGTACCTAAGAATCTGTCTAGAAGCATCCACACACCCGCCTAAGTCCTGATAGTCAGTTCCTATTTCACACCAAACCCCCAGGAGGATCCTCAAAATACACGTTCCGTCATCTATATCAGCTGTGGGGCCCAATGTCGTAGGCATACTCAGAGGCACCAAACAGATCATCCTAAAAAAAATGCCCCTGCTGCCGCACCCCTGTAGCCCAGGGACTAGAGCACTCATCCAAGATGTGGGAGACCAGATTTAAATTTCCCCTGCCTGATACGTAGTAGGGATTTAAACCCACATCTCATGCCTCTCAGGAGAGGCCCTAACCATTGGCCTATGGGATATTTGTAGGAGGAGGGTTTATAAATCTCTCCTATAGAAGCTGCTCCATTCTGTATAAATAATTTGTCATTGGGTCAGAGAAAAATTCAGAATAACTCTGTTGTCCAGCGATTAGGGCACTCACCAGAAATATAGGAGATCCAAGTTCCTGTTCAGGGTATGCCTGAACCACCGTCCTTTGCCACCACTGAGAACAGCCTAGCTCCATCCTGTTTGGAACCCCCCTTCAGGTAGTTGAAGGCTGCTATCAAATCCTCCCTCACTCTTCTCTTCTGCAGACTAAATAAGCCCAGTTCCCTCAGCCTCTCCTCATAAGTCATGTGCCCCAGCCTCCTAATCATTTTCATTGCCCTCCGCTGGACTCTCTCCAATTTGTCCACATCCTTTATGTAAGGAGGGGCCCCAAAACTGGATGCAATTTTCTAGATGTGGCCTCACCAGTGCTGAATAGAGGGGAATAATCACTTCCCTCGATCTGCTGGCAATGCTCCTACTAATGCAGCCCAATATGCCGTTAGCCTTCTTGGCAACAAGGGTACACTGTTGACTTGTATCCAGCTTCTCATCCACTGTAATCCCCAGATCCTTTTCTGCAGAACTACCACTTAGCCAGTCGGTCCCCAGCCTGTAGCAGTGCATGGGCTTCTTCCATCCTAAGTGCAGGACTCTGCCCTTGTCCTTGTTGAACCTCATCAGATTTATTTTTGCCTAATCCTCCGATTTGTTTAGGTCACTCTGGACACTATCCCTAACCTCCAGCATATCTACCTCTTTCCCCAGCTTAGGGTCATCCGTGAATTTGCTGAGGGTGCAATCTATCCCATCTCCAGATCATTAATAAAGATGTTGAAAAAAACCGGCCCCAGGACCGACTCCTGGGGCCCTCTGCTTAATACTGGCTACCAACTAGACATCAAGCCATTGATCACTACCCATTGAGCCTGACAATCTAGCCAGCTTTCTATCCACCTTATAGTCCATTCATCCAATCCATACTTCTTTAACATGCTGGCAAGAATACTGTGAGAGACTATCAAAAGCTTTGCTAAAGTCAAGATATATCACGTCCACTGCTTTCCCCATATCCACAGAGCCAGTTATCTCATCATTGAAGGCAATCAGGTTGGTCAGGCATGACTTGCCCTTGGTGAATCCATGTTGACTGTTCCTGATCACCTTCCTCTCCTCCAAGTGCTTCAAAATGGATTCCTTGAGGACCTGCACCATGATTTTTCCAGGGACTGAGGTGAGACTGACTGGTCTGTAGTTCCCCGGATTCTCCTGATGTGCACTATATTTACCTTTTTCCAGTCTTCCAGGACTTCCTCCGATCGCCATGAGTTTTCAAAGATAGTGGCAATGGCTCTGCAATCACATCAGCCAATTCCTCAGCATCCTTGGATGCATTAGATCTGGACCCATGGACTTGTGCATGTCCAGCTTTTCTAAATAGTCCTTAACCTGTTCTTTCACCACTGAGGGCTGATCACCTCCTCCCCATACTGTGTTGCCCGGGACAGCAGTCTGGGACCTGACCTTGTCTGTGAAGACTGAGGCCAAAAAAGCATTGAGTACTTCAGCTTTTTCCACATCATCTGTCACTAAGTTGCATCCCCCGTTCAGTAAGGGTCCCACACTTTCCCTGACCTTCTTCTTGTTGCTAATATACCTGTAGAAACCCTTCTTGTTACCCTTCACATCCCTTGCTAGCTGCAACTCCAGTTGTGATTTGGCCTTCCTAATTACACTCCTGCATGCTCGAGCAATATTTTTATACACCTATCTAGTCATCTGACCAAGTTTTCACTTCTTGTAAGGTTCTTTTTTTGTTTAAGCTTACCAAAGATTTCACCGTGAAGCCAAGCTGGTCACCTGCCATATTTTCTATTCTTTCTGCACATCAGGATGGTTTGCTTCTGCGCCCTCAATAAGGCTTTTTTAAAATACAGCCAGCTTTCCTGGTCTCCTTTACCACTCATATTAGCCTCCCAGGGGATCCTGCTCATCAGTTCCCTAAGGGACTCAAAGTCTGCTTTTCTGAAGTCCAGGGTATGTGTTTTGCTACTCTCCTTTCTTCCTTTTGTGAGGGTCCTGAACTCAACTATCTCATGGTCGCTGCTGCCCAGGTTGCCACCCACTTCTACTTCCTCTACCAATTCTTCCCTGTTTGTAAGCAGCAGATCAAGAGGAGAACGGCCCCTGGTTGGTTTCTCCGTAGTTGCACCAGGAAGTTGTCCCCAACACTATCCAAAAACTTCCTGGATTTTCTGTACACTGCTGTATTGCTTTCCCAGCAGATGTCAGGGTGATTGAAATCCCCCATTAGAACCAGGGCCTGTGTTCTGGCAACTTCAGTTAATTGTCTGAAGAAAGCCTCATTTACCTCATGCTCCTGGTCCGGTGGTCTATAGCAGACACCTACCATGACATCATCCTTGTTGCTCTCGCTTCTAAACTTAACCTAAAGACTCTCAACAGGCTTTTCTCCAGTTTCATACTGGAGCTCTGAACAATCATACCGCTCTCTTACATACAGTGTAACTCCTCCACCTTTCCTCCCCTGCCTGTCCTTCCTGAACAGTTTATACCCATCCTTGACAGTTCTCCAGTCATGTGAGCTTCCCCACCAAGTCTCTGTTATTCCAATCACATCATAGCTCTTTGACTGTGCCAGGACTTCCAATTCTTCCTGCTTGTTTCCCAGGCTTCTTGCATTCGTGTACATGCACCTAAGAAAACTAGCCGATTGCCCTGCTTTCTCAGTATGAATCAGGAGGCTCCCCGTGCTGCACCCTCTTCCTTGTGTTCCTCCCAGTATCCCAGAAAAGCTGCTGATCAGTTGGGTAAAATAAGATTAAAACCCTAATTCTATGCCCAGTGAAATCAATGGGAGTTTTGCATTTACTACAAAGAGAGGTTGGTATCATGATTCAAGTAATGCAGAAGACCAAATTTGATATTGCCTGTCACTTCCCTCACATCCCGTTAGTGCAAAACTTTTGGCTTCATTGAGCAAAAAGTAGGTGTTCACTAGCCCAGGCGAAATTGGAAAAAACTGTGTGTGTGTGTGTGATGAGTGAATACTGCAAAATAAATAACTTATCCAAACAAGTTGCCCATGAACTAAAAGTTATTTTCTCCAAATTATTCTTGTTCAAACAAATAACCAAATATTTCTTAGTCTATAATTTATTTGTGAGCAGTTCCTTGTAAGAATTTGATATTTGAAATTGAAAATTTAAGCTGTCCACATGTGTCACATGTATGTTTCTATTGCTTGATTAGAAGACCTTAACTTCTAGAATCAGGTTTCCACTGTAAATAATTGCAATTGTAAATTTCAAATTCTCTTTACACAAATAATCTACACTCAAAATTCACAAAATTTATTAGAGCTGGTTGAAAAAAATTGAAAATTTCAATGAAAAAACAATACCAACTGATTGTGAAAATTTTCATAAAATAGTCTCACTTTTCAACCATCTCTATTGTTTATAAATACTTCATTAAACATTCCTGCCAATAAATTCATTTGCTAGAATATTCACAGAATATGAAGACAAAAGAGATTGAAATACAAAGCAGTGAATATGTTTAAAAATTGAGATGAAAACCAACAGAAATGTTTGTGTTGTATTTGCTACACTGCAGTGGGTATGGGCTATCTGAGAGTGTTAAGGCCTAAATTCTACAAGCACTTCTGCATGTTTTTAACTTGACACATGTGAGCAATCATATTGAAATCAGTGGAAGTACTCACACATAAAGTAATGCATAAGGTCTCTATTCTGCAAACA
The DNA here is from genome assembly GCA_033296515.1 of Macrochelys suwanniensis. Taxonomy (NCBI): domain Eukaryota; kingdom Metazoa; phylum Chordata; order Testudines; family Chelydridae; genus Macrochelys; species Macrochelys suwanniensis. The sequence goes on along the minus strand of CM065781.1, from coordinate 53,373,334 downwards.
CTTATGTCTGTGCTTAACTTGACTAGCCTGGGTAGTTGCATTGATTTCAATGGAACTGCTCCTGCTAGTAAAGTTAAACACAGGCATAAGTGGTTGCAGAATCAGACCCCAAGTTAGCAAAATGATACTCTTTCTCCTTGAACCTGAAGTTTTCTTGTGCACCTGACTACCAAGACAGATAGAAATTTCCTTACATTTACTGTCAGATTTAGAACAGTGTTCTTGCTGCAGGGATTATTTTTTCCCTTTTCAGAATATTACTTTTTATTTCAATAGCCCTTAAATTTGCAGTGCATATAAGCCCCACCAGTTGCTTGTTAATTGTTATTAGAGAGACCAGGTGAGTGAAGTAATATTTTTATTGGATCATCTTCTATTGGTGAGAGAGACAAGTTTTCAAGCTCTTCTTTGGGTCTGGAAAATGTACTCAAAGTGTCACAGCTAAATACAATGTGGAACAGGTTGTGTAGTATAAGTTGTTAGTCCATGATTTTTAGTGTCTAGCAAAGTTATGAATATAAGCTCCCAGGCTCATCTTTTGAAGGTGTTGTGCAGGTTTCCTTTGAAAATGAGGACTGAGAGGTCAGATATAGAGTGATCGTTTTGTGAAAAGTGTGCACCCACAGGTGATACAGTGTTTTTGGTCTTTTATCATTTTCCTTTGTGAGTTCACTTGAGAATGTAGTGATTGTCTGTTTTCACCCACATAGTTGGTAATGGGGCACTTTGTGCACTGGATGAGGTACACCACATGTTGTGATAGGCAAGTGTAGAACCCATGGATATTTAAAGGTGTATTGTAGGAGGTGTTGATCACTGTAGCAGTGGAGATACGTCTACAGGTTTTGTATTTGTTGTTCTGACAGGGTCTGATGCCGCTTTGAGTTGGTGTGTCCTGCTCTATGGGGAGCTTGCTTCTGATGATGAGCTGGGGGAGGGAAGATTCTGAAGGCCAGAAAAGGCCCGCGCCGCTTCCCACAGCCTCCTTTCGCTGGGCACAGCGAATCGCGGCCAGTGGGAGCCGCGATTGGCCGAACCTGCAGACGCGGCAGGTAAACAAACCAGCCGGGCGCGCCAGGGGCTTTCCCTGAACAAGCGGCATCCCAAGTTTGGGAAACACTGGTCTAAAGGATGAAAATGTCATTAATGCATCTCAGATATATCATTGGTTTTGTGGTGCATATGTCCAGAATTTTTTCCTCAAGGTGGCCCGTGAAGATGTTGGCATCCTGGGTATCCATCCTAATATCCAGGGCTGTTCTCATGGTTTGGTCAAAGTGTTTGTTGTTGAATTTAAAATTGTTATGGGTGAGGATGAAATTGATGATTTTGGTGATGTGTTTGGGGTGGATATCTGAGTGTTGTCCATTGTCTTGTAGATATTTGAGACAGGCAGTGATGCCGTCATTGTGGGAATGTTGGTGTACAGTAGGGTGACCAGAAAGCAAGTGTGAAAAATCGGGACAGGGGGTGGGGGATAATAGGAGCCTATATAAGAAAAAGACCCACAAATCGGGACTGTCCCTATAAAATGGGGACATCTGGTCACCCTAGTGTACAGGGAGATGACACCCATGGTGGCAAGGATGGTGTTCTGAGGGAGGTGGTTAATGTTTCGGAGTTTCTGGAGGAAGTCTGTTTGTGTCCTGCAGGAAGCTGGCTCTTTGTGGTGTGAGTGGTTTGAGAATTGTTTCTATTAGTCCTGATATTCCTTTAGTAAGAATGTTATGGCCAGATATGGTGGGGCTTCCTGGGTTCCCTTGTTTGTGTATCTTGGGAAGCATGTAGAAGATCCTTGGGGTTGTTATGGCTTTTTTGAGGGGGGGGGCGGGGGAGGAGGGAAGTTAGTTTCTTATCATGTGAGCCAGCTTTGCATATTAAGATAATAAAGAGGGAGCCTAACAGTTTAACAGGAGAAAACTCTCATCTTTCATCTCTTGATCTTGGAAGGGCTTGTTTACCAGAGTTTTTCTAGTGGCCCCTACATATCTCACATTTCATATCTTATTTTAAAACCACTGTTATTCAGTGTACAGAATTGGGGAGAGTTTGAGCAGTTTATGTACAAAAAGGTTGTCTGGCTTTTTTCTGTCTTTGCTTCCATTGGTAGAATTTAGCAGACAGAATATTTAAGTATGCTGGTTAATTTTGTATCAGATTTCACCCAGCCAGCAGTTACTCTCTACTTCTACAAGCTGCTTTCTCTGTCACTAAGTATTAGATGTATTATCCACAGAGCAGTAATTACCTTTGACACATAATTATTATGGTTTTGATGACAAGAAGGCCTTTTCTTTTCCTGCTTTCATAACATATATTCCTGAAAGTGCTGGCTTGTTTAATGCAGTTAAAGTTTAAAAGCACTTGGATTTAGATTGAACTCTGGGATAAGAAGTGAAATGAAAAAAAATAAAGAGAGGGAGAAATAGACTATTTGAAAGTTCCACAGATGATCTCACACAAGTAGACTGCTGAACAGAAAAGAAAGCCTCCAAGTGTTGTTAATGCAAAAAGAGAGAGAGCTGCCTCACTGCAGCCAGGCCAGATCCCCAACAGGAAAGGAGTGCTTTTAAAGTTAATAAACTGAAGGAGGCTTGGAAAAAAGGGAGGCTCCTGGCAAGGCTGCATAAACTACACAAATGAGTTTCTAATCTTGCCACATGGGCATATTTCCAACTCTGCACTCTGTGTCAACCCCAGCTGCAGGCTGGGATGAGCAGTTTAACAATCCTTAGGCCCCCTCCTCCTTTTTTTCTTTAAATGATCAGAATCAGAAGTATCATGTTTCTGGAGCCTGGGGGCTATGTGGTATTTAAACCGGGCGAGTGCCTGGCATTCCTCCAACCATACCTGCAGCTGTGTTTCTGGTAAGGTTAGAAAACCTACTCTGCTTCAGAGTTTCTGCTATTTCCTTCCTGCCTCTTTTTTTCCTCTTCCCTTGATTTCTGTAGAACACAGGGGCTAGGAGGAGATGAAATGGAAACTTTCTTAACACCCTCCAAAAAAAAAGTGATCAAAAATGGATGCAAGAACTTAATTCTAGGCAGCTGATCTTATCCAGGATTTGATTAGCTTTAAAGGAAACATGAAGTGGGGATGTGCAAAGAGAAACGCCTGGTTTCCATGTCCTAATCTGAGAGTTAAATGTGGGTATCAAGGAAACTGTTTGTTGCCTGTGGGATATTTCCTTTCAGCATGAACCTTTCAGTCAGAACTAAAACAATGGTTATCAAATGAACATACTAGAAAGCAGCTCTAATTTTAGCCTGTTTCATTATTTTAAGGGTTGGTGGGGAAGGGTGAAGAAAGGAGCTGGAGGCTGCTATGAATGACTAATGCTGTATTTCAGGCTCTTAAGCCATATTTAGTAATGTGGGGTATAAAAATAATTTTTCAGTCCAATTTTTTTTCATACTTGACTTCTGTTTCCTTTCTTCTATTCCCTCTCCTAAAGACGGATTTAACTAATTACTCTTTCAGCTGAATGCTGATAGACATGTATTTATTATTGGTGGTGTAAGTCCTGACATTTTTTTTCCACAGTGAGTCCATAGGCATGTACATTAAACCTCAGTTCTCTGGGGCTGTCAGAGTTACAGTCCAGCCTGGGGCATAGCAGTATGATAAAGTTTTCAGGCCCTGTTTAGTTAAGGCTGAAAACCTGGGACTGAGCCAATCTCCACCACTCAGGGCTCTTTTCACAGTCCAAAATGATTTGGCTTAAACATTTCCAACTGTGATGAGGTCCCATTTCAGTGATTATGCAGTCATTCACTTTTCCACATCAACATCAAAGTCATTAACAACTGAGTATTATTGCATTGGCTGGAATTCAGTTAAGGACTAGAGGGATGTTGCTCTTTATTAAGATAAATCATTGCCTTGGTTATGTCACCCATGAAATAATCAATTACTGTGTTGGCTAATTTCCTTCCTCCTTGATCTCTGAATTAAATTCAACAGATCATTGTTTTACACAACTACCATGCAAATGATATTTTAAAAGAAATGTACCCATATTTTCTGATGGCTGTAGTCTTGCATGTACATGCAAGATACATATAGGTGACCTGAGGGCTTTGATTTCTCCATCTTTTATTTCAACAGTTTTCTTCAAAAGCTTCAGGGGAAAGTGAAACAGCATTACCTATTTAGGAGATCCTCCCTCAAAATTCCTGAAGAATCACCCATAGGATGAGGAAAAACTAGCAGATTTGACCTTGAAACCTTCAGAAGTGTAGGCTTATGTCAAAACCAATGAAAATGTTTCCATCTGGAATACATGGAATTTACTGATAGTCTTTATGAGACTAACTCACTGAGATACTATATGTAAGAATGTTTGAGACATCTGGTGATCTCAGTACATGTAAAATATACTGAGCAAACAGAATCTGTATTGCATAGTGTAGGGGATCATATTCTGAACTTTATTCCTCTTTGCACAGTCAATTCCAATGTATTCTGATATTACAATATGATTGTGTCTTTGGTTATTTATGGATAATCACTCCCACATCAGCCATTAATTATCCAGGTTTCCCCAACATTCTGAAGCCCCCTTGTGGTATTAACAATTTCTTTGTGTAGTTCTTAGAATAAAGTGGAATTTCCTCATTGGCTGATGAAGTTGTTAGCTTGCTAGGTTGTACTTATTTGCAGTATGTGGTTGTGGCTCTTCTCACGCATACCACTCACAAGGAAACATCTTTAAGGCCTGGACATGAAAGACTTACACACGTACTTATCACTATGATGTCCCATTGAAGCCAATGGGACTATCTTTAATGCGTAAAGTTAAGAACATACATAAATCTTCTCAGGATTAGGTCCTTGTATTGTAATGTGCTACCTTGATTATATGTACATTTATGAGATCGTAAGAATAGTCACAAACATGCCTTGCTTAAGTTATTTTATTTTCACGTTCGGAGGATACAAATACATGGGCAGATGAAGTAGACAGCATGACAAAAAGTCAGCTGTCTGTACCAGGACTCAAACCAAAGGGAATAGATTGTCCTTTGTTAAAGCAATCAAGAAAATTAATTAAAAGGAAGAAAGAAGTGGCATCTTATTACCTTTAGACATTTCAGTCCAAACTATACAATGTTCTCTGACTTTCTCTGCCCTGTACTGATTGGCTGTTTGCTTAAACGCCCCACCCCCTTCATAAGTCTTTTCACCTCTACGTCACTCCTCTACTGTCCCCCTTGCTTTTCTTCCCTTTTTTTTCCCATTTAGCTGACCCACTTCTAACAAACAAACATGGAGCTACCATGTTATTTGCCATCATCACACACTCTGCTTGTATGTTCTACCCCTTTCCCCACCCTGAGTCTACCTTGTCTATTTAGACAATACTGTCGTATTGTTTCTTTATTCTCCCGCATTGGTCTGTATCCATCTGCTGTCTTGTTTTCTACTTAGATTGTAAACTTTTTGGGGCAAGGACTGCATTTTTGTTCTGTGTTGTCTAGCACAATAGGGTCTAGTCTGTGACTATGGCTCCTATGCACTATGGCAATACAAATAGTAAATGACCCCTGAATTGAAGACAGAAATATTGGGAACTTCAGCTAAGTAATATTCAGTGTAGGGTCAGATTTTTAAAGGCATTGAGGGGCCCAGAGTTGATTTTAATTGGAGATAAGTACCTAGGCCCTTTTGAAAATTCTACTCAGTTTCTCTCTGCATCTTTAGGTACTTTTAAAAATGTGACCCTTGTTTCATGTCTTTAGAATTTCACTGCACAATGTAGTTTTAAGTCCCTTCAAGAGGATTATAGTTCAAACAGGATTTTTCAGTTAAACATGTACTTTATAATCATTGGTGCCACTTACAGACTTCACAATAGGCCTAATCCAAGTCATCTGACGTCAGTGGAAAGATTCCCAACGACTTTAGTGGGCTTTAGATTAGGCCCTACATTTCACAAACATATCTGGCTTTTTCTAGTTTCCATATTTAATGAAATGTCACAAATTAGGCTCTGATCCTGCTATGAGCTCTGTGCAGCTATAGAGGTCTTCTTGTGGGGAGCTCCTTGCAGGATCAGGGTCTAGACTTCATCCAAATTTTCTTGGCTTCCAGACCCTAATTCAAGAATGCAAACAAGCAAGAAATAGAAGTATAAATATATATGTCTTTAATGAGAAATGCTATTAAAATTTTGTCATTAAAATGCAAAAAACACAGATTGATCTAAAAATAAATGATGATTTTTGCTAATTCAAACTCCCCTTTTATTATTGGAGTGTTATTCATTACCTGGGTTCAATTATATAGATTAAAATGATAGATAAAGGGAAAATATTAACCACATTTACTTTAAATGTGACATTATAAATCTCTGTTTTGAAATTTACCAGTGTTGGACAGAGAGTGACATCCTGGCAATTACAATAATCATTTAGGGTGTTTCCTCCTAACATGTAACATTTTAAAACATCATCTCTACACACTACTAAACTTGAATGTGCTTTTAGGAGAGTAACCCTAGTTTAAAATAGATAGGAGATTGAGCACTGATGGAATTTCAAGTCCATGCTATGAAGTAATTCATCATACATTGGTCAAAATATTCAGAGGAAGAAGAGAGGAAGTTAAATATTGGACAGCTAATTCCAACCACAGTAAAGCTGGTTAATCTAATCCATGTACAAATGTAACCCTGTGTTACCTAGGAAATGTCTCACTTGGAAATCAACCTAACATTTTTTTTTAATTCAACTTCATTGCAAGTTGTTATCCTTACTGGCTGTTGCTAAACATTTATTGCTAGGGTGACCATACATCCTGTTTTGGCCGGAACAGTCCCTTTTTCAAGCCCTGCCCTGGCCATTGGAACTTTTTTCCCAAAAGGAGGCATTTGTCCCATTTGCTCTTGCTGACTTGAACAGCTGGCAAAAGCAAACCGGACAAATGCCTGCTTTCCTCAAAAAGTGAGGTGTGGTGCAGAGGGGGTGAGCGGAGATGCCAGCCCCCCATGGTGTTGGGGTGGGGAAGAAGGGTTGGGGAGGGAGCAGCATTCCAGCATGTGGGACCCCACAGAGTTCCAGCAACTGGGCAACAGCCTCCTGAGGGGGTCCCTTCAGGGTTCCAGCGACCAGGCAAAAGCCTCGCGTGGGGTGTGGAGGGAGGGAATGGTAGGGTTCCAGAAACAGGCAACAGCATGGGAGGAGGGGCTTGGGCAAGTGGCTGGAAGTGTCCTGTTTTCTTTTGGGAAATATGGTCACCCTATTTAATTCTCTTTTGATTAATTAGTTCTTATTTCGTAATTGAAGCATTTTAGAAGCAGGATGTACAAATATTGTTTTACCTCATGCATAATGACTTATTTTGTAGACTTGAATGCATAGCAACTGCAAGTTACTTCAAGATGCTGCTGAGTATTATTTCTTAGAATTTCCATGAGGTCATAGACTTAGAGTTCTCTTAGCAGATGACAGAGACTCCTGGCTGAGTTTTGAACACACATTTAGCTTTTGTAATTCAGCTTCAGGCAGTAGCAAGCAAGTTAAACAATCACTTGACTGACTTTTATTAACTCTGATTTGTAAGGTTGATAGACAGGTTTTTGTCATCCAGCCAAGATAAAAATCCTATAGAAATGCCAAAGACAAGAGACATTTTGTTCCTGCAATTCATTGTGCTTTGAATATATTCTTTACGTTTTAATTGTGTTGTTTTATTCTAATGTACATATCTGAGCTGAAATGTTTATCAATTATTTTGTGATTCTTCATAAAAAATAATTTTAGTTACATGCAAAAAAACCTGATCCCATGCTTTGGGCTATGCTTTGTATGACAGTAAAAAAATGGATTTTCCCCCAAGATAGTTGAAGAATTTAAGTTGAAATGAGAGCCAATGTAAAAATAATGTCATGGTTTCCTTGTACTACAGTATGGCTTTTCCACAAGCCATGAGCAAGGGGAAGGACATAGTTGTTCTGTCCTGGGAACAGACCACAAGCCAGATTGTCACAATCTGGTTCCCAGTTGTCCCCTTGCTCCAGGGGAGATATAATAACCGCCAGCCCTGTACCTGGCACAGATTACTTCCCTGGCTCCACCTGCTCAGCTGCCTTGGGCAGCACATTGGATGGGATGGAGGGGTAGAGACTTAGATTGTAAGCTGTTTGGGGGCAGGGACTGTCTCTGTTCTGTGTTTGTACAGCACCTAGCACAATGGGGGTCCTAGTTTATGACTGGCGGTCTTAGGTGCTACAGTAATACAAAGAATAAATAATAGTAATAATAAAACTCTCCCCTCTTTCCTGACCACCCACACACTCACTCAGGTGTTCAGGATGGGAAGTTGCAGCCCTGCAGAGGCAGCTCTCATTCTCCTGCTGCTATTTGCCATAATCCTTGTACCTTATACTCGCTCCAAGTGGATCAGTACAGTGCAAATCAAGGGTCTGATCTGACAATCACATGATTAAATGTTTGCAGGATGTCCAATTATCCTTTTAAGGGTTGTTGTGTATGTAATTATTATTGAAGGTTTGGTGATACATTACAACTTTACATAAAACCAATTTCCATTAAGAACATTTAGTTACCATTAAGTCTTCTCTTGGGAATGGGTGTAATTTGTGATTTGGGTTTCATTATCTGTTGTACTTAGATACATTTTTGTACATGAATGCATCATAGGACTTCATCCTGCAATCCCCTTTGCACATGAGACTTCCAGGAATGGGCCCAGAGGTGCATTTATTTATGTAAAACCATGTACATTAACACAGTCAGCTGAATCCCTGTCAACAAAAGTGCTCAGTATTCTCTTCCAAAACAGAACCTTGAAATCTGCTTAACTACCTCCCATTTTTTTATCTTCTCTTGTCGTAAAGGCTGCCAATTAGGCATCTTACTCTGAGTGAAGTGAAAGCCAATTCTGCCAAGTGGATGAGCTCTTAGAGGTGCATTACAGTTTGCACCCTCTCATGAGAGGCTGAAATCATCATCTCTGTTACCCGAGGGCCTGAGATTGTATTGTAAATCTACTGACTTTTTATCCAAATCTTGGTCTCATTTTGTCAGGCTGATTCTCTGATTCCACACTCTCAGTTTAGTCCTAGGGAACGAACAAACATTGGAAGCTCTTTAGCACCAGGCAAATAGCCAAATGAAACTGTAATCCAAATTTTAGAGGTGGATACCTCCCCACCACTCCTGCTAGCTGCAGAGTGATAATGAAACCACACAAAGACATTTCCTTCCACTCCTGCCAGACAATATTGCTTCTGTTAAATAGATTACCGTATATGCTATAGAAAATGTTTGGCATGCCGGTTTCTCCTTCCCCAAGGATGGGTACTTCTCATTTCAATGGGACTCTATGGAGGCACAGCAGTCAGTTGTAGTGTTGGTGCCTAAAGAGTTGCAATCAAAGAGCATGAGCAGTCAAAACCAACACAAGCTAAAAGATACTTTTTATTTTTTTTCTTTAGTTTAATATTGCTACATTTTATTTTGTAGTTTGAAATCCTTATTGCTGAGGAAAAAATAACAGGAGTAAATTATATGTAGTTTCAACAGATTGCAGATAAACAAACACATTCTCAGGTGACCTATTTGTCTTGTGTTTTAAGTGATGTCCAACAAGAGGCTGCTAATGAGCATTTGTTCTGATGAATAGCATGTTTTCAAAAGGATAATTATGAAAAGGACCAGATACAATGCAGTTGTATTTTACTGTAGTAGGAATAAAACAGTGTTGGGATAGTGTCTTTTGAGAATAAATTTGCCCCATATTTTTCATATAGATACCCTTTATTTTTCTAAAATGTAGATGGTGACTCTATACACTTCAAAAATGAGAAATGCTTTCAAAAACCATTTACACTGTGTGGTTACTTTTAGCATTTCACTCATCTTGGACAATAGAAGTAGATTGGCAAGAAACAGTGAAAGTGAACAGTCTCACTTACTGGTTCTTATGCATTAGAGAACCTCTGTTGTGTCCCAGGTGCACAGGGCTGTGGGGAACTGATGACCTTATAAAAATACCTGGTTTTACATTTTAAAAATCAGGAAAACATTTTATTTTCATACCGGGGCAGATTGTGGCTGGCCTCAGCCTGGATATACTTCTGCTTCCCACATGTTTCACTGAACCAGCATTAACTATGGTTGGGAAATGCAGGCTCTGATCCTTCCTAGTACCCAGGTGTAGTAATTGGGTGAAAGGAGCCTGGGGATGAGTTCTAGGTGATGTCCATTTCTGCCTATTGTTTGGTAGAGCTGTCCTGGTGCAGAGAATATTGCATCCTGTCCCAGGGTTATGTAGCTTCCACAGTAATGTAAGCGACTTGGGACCCATAGGTTGAGTTTCAGCAGAGTCAGATATTCTTCCTGGGTTTTCTGGAGACAACACAAACCTTCTGCCCAGTACATCTGGGTATACCAGAGACACAATCTACTCATTAATTTTTGAAAAGCTTTTCTTATTAAAATCTGAATTCTCAGTCTAAATTCAGCAGACAGCACCATTCAATAAAAAGCAGTGTGTATAAGTGTTATCTTATATACAGTGTAAACTTAGCGATATCAGGTAAAATATTATATAGATATTGTATAAATTAAGCCCCACAGTTACAACTGAAGAGTCTGATCAATTTTAATAGACAACTTTTAATCCCACTGTCCTTTGTTTGAGCATTGGCCTGCTAAAAGGGTTGTGAGTTCAATCCTTGAGGGGGCCATTTAGGGATCTGGGGCAAAAATTGGGGATTGGTCCTGCTTTGAGCAGGGGGTTGGACTAGATGACCTCCGAAGGTCCCTTCCAACCCTGTGATTCTATGATATGTGCTATAACTTCTGGCAATATTTTTCAGTACTGTCACTAAAAGCAGCTCAATTACAGCATATCCTTTTAACAAGTTTGAAACAAAATATGCTAAGGATACTAAAAATGTGCCAAGTATGTTATTCCCACTGCCAATTTCAGTACTAGTAAATTATCTTCTGTTGTGCAAGTCATTGCCTGTTGCTGTTCACAGATTATATGAATAAACCTTCAGCTTTCATTCATTACCTTCTATTTTTGTGATATATGTTCCTCCAAATTCTATCTTTTAAATGCATACAAATGATTAGATAATAAAACCAAAAAAAAGGAAAAAATCTATCATTTTAAACAATTTTTTTCTCTATTTATTATTTGTAGCATAAAAAAATTCTAGGATTTCAACCCCTACCCACAACACAGATATCCCTTAGTTGCATGTTGAAACAGCATATTTATGGCAAGACCAATTTCTTTGATATAATTCCAAGTCAAATGTGTACTTTGTAACACAAATTATCCAAATGTGAAGATAACCTGGGATTGGCAAACCAGTGTAGAAAACCTTCATCTGTTTCTAGAACAGAATCTTAAAGTTCTGAAGTATGTGAATAGGACTTCTGGTTTTCTGGCCAAGTATTCAAATACCATATGAGAGGCAGTTCTCATTGGCATTTTCAACCTTGAACAGAATTATGGAAGTGACAGAAATCTTGCAACCCTGATACTTTCCAGTAAGGAAGGCCAGGGGGAGCTTTTGATGGGATTGCCAGGAGGCAGAAGGTCTACTAACCAGCTAGCATCATGGCTTTTACTGGGTCATCTAATTGGTTGCCTGCAGGGCCTTTAGAGAACCCTAGATTGGCTGACAAGACTTGACCAATTCTCCCCTTTTTGAGGGCATTCACAAAAGTGGTATGTGCCTATTCTGCTTCTCCTTGCTTTCCAATGATTCACCCACACGGGATCCCATATGCTGGAGCAGAGCTCTTGATTTGATTGCACACAGCTGAGTTCTGTGTACCCAACAGAATTGCTGCAATGAGTTGAGGGAGGGAGGGAGGATGCTGCCCAGCCTGCTCTGAGTGATGAGGGGAGGGGCCAGGCCCAGGCCCAGGCTGACCTTTTTAAACCCCTCATTCCTAGGTGGTGAGTCATCCACCACCCTGACTGCTCTTCCAGCATTTTTAGTCTCCCGTCCTCCCCTAAGCCAGAAAGCATTGCCTTCTTCTCCCGACCAGCCAGACAAACCCCTCCCTGCTTAAAGTGCAGGGTGATGATTAGGGAACTGTAATTAGCTCCTTGACAGTTCCCCCTGCTCTCTGAGCAGAGATTGGCTGCAGGAAAAAATCTAGCCCGCTCGATTGACTTGTGTAGGTAGTAACTAGTAATGTTAAAATCGCTCTACATGAGCTTCCAAAACTAGCTAGAACTGAAAGGAGTTCATCAGGTGCTTCAAATGAATGAGCAAGGTCTGGCTTTTGGCACTACTGGCATTTTACTTGTCCCATAAAACTCATATTTAATGTACAGGCCTCAGGGTTACATTTAGCCAATTATCTTTCTTTGTCTTCATATTAACCCCTTTTCGTTTGTTTTAAATACCTGCACTTCTCTATCAGCTGTTTCAGTTTCATAGGGATATTTACAGGTTAGCACACAGGCACATCTGCATGGTGCAGGTGTGATTTTTTTTTTTTATAAACAGGTAAGAAAACAGCTTCATAGGTACTTGATACAGTGTTGTTCTATATAGGAATATACACGACTGTTTGGTGCAGCATTGTTATCCACTGGTATGCAGAGGGTTAAAATAGTTGATGTCATGCTTTCATATACAGAGATGAGTACTTGGTGCAGACCTTTTACTTCCAGGTTAAATACTTTTCTATGCGTATTACACCCTAAATTGGTGTTTGTCCTTGTCTTTTCAGTGTTACAAGTAACTCATTGACTGTGCTATTCAAGCTAGTTTTGGCTCGGTCTTATCCAAGCTATGATCTGTTCTAGGAACAGACCTCAGAAGTACTAACTTTGAGAGTCCTTTTTTCTATGGTCGCTAGACAATACTGCATCATGTTATGTGATCTTCAACAGGCCAGAGATCTTATTTTACTGTTGTATCATTTCATTGCATTTTACTCTTTGCCTATTTAGATTCCAACTAATAACATGACCTATACAGCAAACCCCTAATATGACAATGAGTTCTGCAGACATTTTCTAAACTACTCTACAAAGCAGGAGCTGTCATCTGGTGGGATATCAGCTAAAAGGGGTGACTTGTTGAGCAGAACAGAAGCTTCAAGAAGGGAAGAACAGAGAACGAGGGGTTTTGGGACCAGGCCTGATTGGGGTATCCGAAAAGTGATTGTACTCAAAGAAGGGTAGAATGAGATTGGGCTGGGGGGAGGGTCATGGGATTTGAGGAAGAGGGATCTGTTTGGAAAGTTAGAAAACGAATAAATGCTGGAGGAGGGAAGAAGTGTAGGCCTCCTGAGGCTGGACAAAACTTGGACAAGCGTTCAAAACTTTTGGAACTCTGTTAACAGAACCTGTATTATGATGATTTTAAATGTACATAAACATTTGTTAAATCATACATGATATCCTATACGTAGCAATTTGTACAAAAATCAGAAGGCTGAATTCATTATGCCTCTATTGAGGCTGAGCCAAGGAAGTGTACTGAGACTGGAGACCCTTGCACAACTGAGTACTAGGAACCATATTGTGGCTGTCTCCTGTATGGATGACCCAGCAGTGTGGGAAAAAGCTACTTGTATTCTCTCCTTCCCACCAATGCACCTTTGTGTGGTCAGGCATCATTTAGACCAAAAATTTGCACACGGTTTTTCTTACTGATTTACAAAATAGTTTCTGGTCCGTCCCATAACAGCCTTTGTGTGACTGTTTATGACTCCCTATTCTAAACCAGTGAGTGAAATATGTTATCATAAATGCAAAAGATATTTATATTATGCACAAAAAAGACTGTTAAAAGAACATTATTATGGTTACAAAGTCAAGCTGTCAGAAGCTAGGAAATGCCAGACTTTAGTTTTCCTGTGTAACCTTAATTTGCCATCTTATGCATCTGCATTATGAGACTGTCTTTAATTAAATGATCACATACTATTTCCCCCCCTCTTCATTCGAATCAGTCAACTTCTTCCTCCACATTGCCTAGCCTGAGCCCAGGGCTACACTAGGGGAGGGGGTCGATCTACGATACGCAACTTCAGCTACGGGAATAGCGTAGCTGAAGTCGGCGTATCGTAGTCGGCTTACCTGGCGATGAGGACGGTGGCGAGTCGATCGCTGCAGCTCCCCCGTCGACTCCGCTTCCGCCTTTCGATGCGGTGGATTGCCGGCGCCGACGGGGAGCGCGATCGGGGATCGATTAATCGCGTCTTAACGAGACGCGAAAAATCGATCCCTGATAGATCGATTGCTACCCGCCGATCCGGCGGGTAGTGAAGACCTGCCCTAACAGGGGAGTCATGGACAGCACAGGAGAGACAGACTTCTTGCTCTCAGTTATGGTGCCTGCCACAGCCTGAAATAGACTAGAGCTTCAATGATAGGAAAAGTCCTGCTTAGCCTGAGGCTAGAGCATGTCTGATATGCACAGAATCTTTGAGGAATTTAGGTGTGAAGTTCTAGCTAGTTTCAAAGGTTTATAACTTGTTTAAATTAAGATGGATTTTTATGTGTATGGCAAAAGACACACACAACCCTGACATAAAGGCCATCCCTCAGTCAAATTTCAAGTCCCTGCTCCAAAGCATGAGGGCACTAGAGCTTCTCAAAGAAAAGGTCACCAGAATTTTTTTTAACATATTTTTCCCTAGCCTTCTTCTTGGAAGTGGCTGAAATGTTTTGGCTGAAATTTTTTAAAAAAAAATCATACTGAGGCAGACACACAGCATGGAAAATTTCAGCTCCAAAGGTTAAAATTCGGCAAAGGTAAAAGCAGTTGAAAACAGGGTGTTACAATGGGAAGTGTTGGGCAACCTTAATAGGTGGTTCTACCAGCCCTATCTATTATATAGCACTATGTAATAAACATAAGAAGTCCATACTGGGTCACACCAAAAGTCCATCTAGCCCAATATCCTGTCTTCTGACATTGGCCAATGCCAGGTTCCCCAGAAGGAATGACCAGAACAGGTAATCGTCAAGTGATCCATCCCCTGATGCTCATTCCCAGCTTCTGGCAAAGAGAGGCTAGGGACACCATCCCTGTCCATCCTGGCTAATAGCCATTGATGGACCTATCCTTCATGAACATATCTAGTTCTTTTTTGAACCCTGTTATAGTCTTGGCCTTCACAACATCCTCTGGCAAGGAGTTCCACAGGTTGACTGTGCGTTGTATGAAAAAATACTTTCTTTTGTTTGTTTTAAACCTGCTGCCTATTAATTTCATTTAGTGATCCCTAGTTCTTGAGTTATGAGAAGGAGTAAGTAATACTTCCTTATTTACTTTCTCCACACCCATCATGATTTTATAGACCTCTATTATATCTCCCCTTAGTCAGATCTTTTCCAAGCCAAAAAGTTCCAATCTTATTAATCTCTCCTCATACGGCAGCTGTTCTATGCCCCTAATCATTTTTGTTGCTCTTTTCTGAACCTTTTCCATTTCCAATACAACTTTTTTGAGATGGGGTGACCACATCTGCACACAGTATTGTACCATGTCTTTATATAGAGGCAATATATTTTCTGTCTTATTATCTATCCATTTCTTAATGATTCCCAACATTCTGTTCACTTTTTTTTGACTGCTGCTGCACATTGAGTGGATGTTTTCAGAGAACTATCCACAATGACTTCAAGATCTCTTTCTTGAGTGGTAACAACTAATTTAGATCCCATCTGATGTGTATAGTTGGGATTATATTTTCCAATGTGCATTACTTTGCATTTATCAACATTGAATTTCATCTGCCATTTTGTTGCCCAGTCACCCAGTTTTGTGAGATCCTTTTGTAGCTCTTCGCAGTCTGCTTGGGACTGAACTATCTTGAGTAGTTTTGTATCGTCTGCAAATTTTGCAACCTAACTGTTTACCCCTTTTTCCAGATCATTTATAAATATATTGAATAGGACTGGTTCCAGTACAGACCCCTGGAGGACATCACTATTTACTTCTCTCCATTCTGAAGACTGACCATTTATTCCTACCCTTTGTTTCCTATCTTTTAACGAGTTACCAATCCATGAGTGTACCTTCCCTCTTATGCCATGACAACTTACTTTGCTTAAGAGCCTTTGGCGAGGGACCTTGTCAAAGGATTTCTGAAAATCTAAGTACAATATATCCACTGAATCCTCCTTGTCTGCATGGTTATTGACTCCCCCCCGCCCCTAAAGAATTCTAGTTGATTAGTGAGGCATGATTTCCCTTTTCAAAAACCATGTTGATTCTTCCCCAACAAATTATGTTCATGTATGTGTCTGACAATTTTGTTCTTTATTGTAGTTTCAACTGGTTTGCCCAATACTGAAGTCAGGCTTACTGGCCTGTAATTGCCAGAATCTCCTCTGGAGCCCTTTTTAAAAATTGGTGTCACATTAACTATCCTCCAGCCATTTGGTACAGAAGCTGATTTATATGATAGGTTTAAAAATGACAGTTAATAGTTCTGCAATTTCACATTTGAGTTCCTTCAGAACTCTTAGGTGAATACCATCTGGTCCCGGTGACATATTACTTTTTAGTTGATCAATTTGTTCCAAAACTTACTCTAATGACCTCAATCTGGGACAGTTCCTCAGATTTGTCACCTAAAAAGACTGGCTCAGGTTTGGGAATCTCCCCCACATCCTCAGCCATGAAGACCAATGCAAAGAATTCATTTAGTTTCTCTGCTGTGGCCTTATCATCCTTTAGTGCTCCTTTAGCTTCTCCATCATCCAGTGGTCCCACTGGTTGTTTACAGACTTCCTGCTTCAGGTGTACTTACAGTTTTTTTGGTTTTTACTTTTTGAGTCTTTGACTAGCTATTCTTCAAATTATTTTTTTGCCTTCCTAATTATATTTTCACACTTCATTTGTCAGAGTTTATGCTCCTTTCTTTTAATTTTGATAAAATGTATATAACTCCAGGTCCTTTAATATGCTTATTTAGTTACTTATATTTTTGGATGCAAGTGTAAGTGGAATTATCATCTACTTATATAAGGCTGTTTTAAAAAGTAGTTTCGTATGGTAATGGCATTTTAGTACAATGATACATAATGAAATATTTGAGGACATTTGGGGCCAGATTGGTGTCCCCTTTCTCTATTAGTAGACTCTTTGAACCGAGTGGGAGTACTTGAATGAATGGATTTTGCCCTTAGTATAAAAGAGCTATTGAATATGAAGAAGACACTGAAATGCCATAAAAGTGCAGTAAATAAGAAACTGTAAAATATGAAATGATCTCACATTTCTAGTTATAGTTCATCCTCTGAGAGCATGGACGGAACAGTAAAGATGGACGGAACAGTAAAAGAGAGAGAAAGGAAAAGGGTTGGGTAAAAATGAATTGTTAGAAGAGATTATTTGAGGCCAGCTCCTCGACTCTGTCCCTACCCCCACTACTGCAGCCACAGGTCAGGATGAAGTGAAACTGGCAATAGGCATATATCACGCTGTAAGACTAGAATGTAAAATGAAAACAACTACTACCTCGTATGATGTGAGTAAGGTACAGGAAGGGCTTGAATAAATTGAAGATGTTCTCTCAAAGGAAAGTAGGAACTTTGATTAAATTCAAGCGTTGTTGAAAAACAAAAAGCTGGCAGATTTTTTCATGTAATATAAAGACACAGCTTGCTCCATGTAGCACACTCTGCTTTACCTAGTCAGGCATGTTGGAATGCTGGAGTTAGGGTCAGGGCTAGGAAAGTTCTTTGACCAATTCCTGATGTTTCTCTTTGAACAACCAGGTCAGGAAAACAACTACCACCCCATCTCCTCAGGTACTCCCATGGGTGATTTGATACAGTGGGAGCTGAGAAACTAAGAAAATGGCCTTGGAAAACAACACTTTTGCTGTAAAACGCTTCCTGCAGCTGGACTGATGGGGTGGAATGTGGAAAGGTGGCTGAGCGTTTGGTTGTTCTTCCTTCTCCTCTTCAGGCCAGTGTGCCAGGAAATTGGAGGTTCTGGTTCCACAAGCACTCCCATGTATAGGTCAAAATCACTATGCTGTGGATGAGTTGATACTATGGAAGTAAATGTCCTTCCCCTTAACAGAGAAGGTAGTTGCAGTGGCTCTACCATTCCAGAGGGAGAGATGTCCAATGTCAGTTGTCACACTACTGCAACACAAGTAATAATTAATAATTTGTAGCTATACCTCCTTGTTGGTCTTTGCTTCAGGCAGGAGAGGAGCTCACAAAATAGAATCATGGAGTGTAAAGGAGAGAAATTGTCCACTCTGACACTCTTTTGTGGAGTCTGAAGGGTTCTACATGAGAAAACCTTAAGAAGGGATCCCGGTGCCTTACCTTGCACTGTGGAACTGGATTCAGTAAAAGGTGAAGTCTGTGATTAGTTCCCGTAACTGTTTTATTTACTTGAAATGAGAGAGAGTGACAATTGGTAATAATACAGGTTAAATTAATGGAGTCTCTTTCTGGCGACTTCCATTTTTAAAATGTCCTTATTTCTATTTAGTGAGGAGATTTGAACAGCAGTTTTAGGATTCAGTGGAGTTTGAGATTTTGGTTGGTGAAGCCATGTGACAGTTGAGGTCTTAGGGTCCTATACTATGAAAGAGATTTGGTTTGAAGACCCCACTTTAGAGGCTGAGACAAAAAAGTAAGGAAAGTAAAAGGATAAATGTGCCAAGTAGTTGTTCAGAATAGGAGTCTGTAATGAAAAGTTAAATAATGAAAGCATTAATCCATCACATTGCTTATATAAGTATGATCTGATCTGCCAGCCTCTTTAGGAGCAGAGAGCTATTTCACCTCTGTATTTGGCATTGGTGCAGCTTCTGCTGGAAAACGGTGTCCAATTCTGGTGTCAACAATTCAAGAAGGATGTTGATAAATTAGAGATGGTTCAGAGAAGAACTGTGAGAATGATTAAAAGGATTAGAAAACATGTCTTATAGTGATAGACTCGAGGATCTCAGTCTGTTTAGTTTAACAAAGAGATGGTAAGGGGTGACTTAATCACAATTTATAAATACCTACATGGCAAACAAATAGTTGATAACAGAGTCTTCAATCTAGCAGCCTCAGGTATAACAAGATCCAGTGGCTGGAAGTTGAAGCTAGATAAATTCAGACTGGAATTATATGGTGTATATTTTTAACTATGATGTTAACTAAACATTGGAACAATTTACCAAGTGTTGTGATGGATTCTCCATCACTGGCAATTTTAAAATCAAGAATAGGCTCTAGGCATTATCTCAGGGAGTTTCCACCTGTTACACAGGTGATCAGACTAGATGATCACGGTGGTCCCTACTGGCCCTGGAATCTATGAATCTATCTGTCAAGAATATCCTAATATGAGGTTATGATTCAGGAAAACCTATGAAAACTGAGTAGAATTATCCTCATTCTAGAGGTGGATAAACTGATGCAAAGAGAGGTTGAGGGCTAAATTTTGAAAAGTGACCACTAATTTGGCATTCCTGAGTTTTTGGGTGCTCAAATTTAGACATCTAGGGCTTGATTGTCAGCAGCATTAAACACCCACAATCCAATTTATGTTAATAGGAGCTACAGGTTTACAGCACATCTGAAAATCAGGCTCTAGAGGCTAGATTTTTTTTTTAAGGCTGTAGGGAACATAGCAGCTCTTATAAAATCTTGCCTTATGTGTCTCAGTTTGAGCACTCAAAAATCAAAGCATCCCACTTAAAATTTGGGTCCAGGTCACTTGCTCAAAGCCACAGAGCCAAGAATAGAGTTCATATCCTAGATAGAAGTGTAATCTATTTCAGGTATGCATTAAACAAAATCCAATTTAGGTAATCTTATTCTCTCTGCAAGAGAATTAATTGATGGAAAGTATTTTTTATTTCTGCTGTTAGTGCAAGAGAACATTTAATTAAAACTATTCACTTTCACTGTTCACTGCAAGATTGGGATTTTGGACCTGTATAATGGAGTCTCCTTATATACCTTATTATTCAACTCTCTCTTTTTTTTTAATTGCAACTATTTCATGTTCCAAGTAAAATAACTGTAACACCTTCTCTTCCTTCCCATGCACCCAAAAATATTTATTGCCACAATGTAGCAGTTTAGAAGAATACAACAGTACTTCACTCACTCTTCAGAAATCAATCCACAGATACTGACAGCTCCAGTTCCCTGTTATAATTGGACAGTGAAAAGTTTAAGGGTGTGTAAAATAGAAGGGTGTGTAAAATGGGGGGGAAGGGATAAAATAGAAGTGTTACCCATTTAACTGACAGGTGTCATGTAACTGCGGCACTCCTGTGCTCACTGCCAAAAAGGAGGGATCACCTTTAAAGCCTGAAAAAGGAAGACTTAATGGAAGTAATATATTTAAAGAAATGGTGTGCTATAACACATAATAAATGCTCTTTTCATCCATAATTTTATCAGTATAAGTAAAAAGTCTCTGTTGGCAGCTACTGATGTTCATAAGATCTGCTTCTAATTGTCTCATTGATTTATTGATGGAAAGAGCATAATTTTCTCAGTGGAATATATCCAATGCATTAACATGCTAGCCTTTCAGGAAGGGTGCAAAAAAATTTTTTTTTTCTGCTTAACACCAAAAATATCTCACAAAATTAGCTGGATCTTTAAAAAAACTGAAAAACAAATTGTCTTATGCTTTAGACTGGTACAATTAAAATTTATCATGACTGGAGTGATGATTATTATTAGATTTCTAATTCATTTATATTTCATCCTTTTTCTTATAGCTGGAAATAAATTGTAGAACTTCGTCTTCGTGGAATACTTAACACGGCTAAAAAGACATTAATGCATCTTAGGCAGGCCTCCTGTGTGGGGGAAATAGATTTACAATTTAATCGGGGGTGAGTAGCTCCATCTGGAAAACCATGAGAATGAAAAAGCATTCTGCAGATCCCAGTGCAGAAAATTTCCATTTCCAAGACACATTATCTATGGCCAAAAGCAGGGTCTGGGTATTCATATTCTTTATATGTGTGAAATGTGTAGGTTAAAAATAAGTATAGAATCTCAAACTTTGCCAACATTTAATCAGTGCTGTATCACAATAAACAAGATAGTAACTACACCCCTTGTATTGTGTTTCACTTGCATCTTTCATTTCGTTGTCAGTTGAGTGTTTGCCTTTAATTGTATGAGTGGACATATGGTTAGGATCATAGCAGTCAGAGATGGAAAAAACCTGCTACATCATCAGTTCTGGATTAAGTTTCTAGAGAAGGGGTCCAATTAGGATTGAAAATAAAAGTTTGAACAGTCTATGCAAAGACAGAGCAGTGGGAATCAGACCACTAAGTTTTGGAGAATGATGTCTATTTCATCTGTCATCTGAAAGTTGATGAGCATTACTATCTGCTTATCTGAGGTTTTGATATTTAGGGTCTCCTCTATTTTTATGCCTGCCCACCTAGCCAGTGGGATGGCTTGAAGTTAACGGCTAAAACAACACGAGTAAATGCACGTTCTACGGTGGCAGAGTGGAAATTGAGCGACAAGAGGTTGCTAAAAATGTCAGGTGCTAGGCCAACATGGAAAAGGACAATCCTCGCTGTGTGTACTTACAATTGTAGGTCACTGGCAAAGGAGGAAACTTTAAACCATCTGATGGAGGAGAAGAAAAGGATAAAATGTGATATTCTCGGTGTCTGCGAAACCCGACGAAAGAAGGAGTTGGAAGTCAACTGGAAGAATGGAAGTGCTGTGAGGCTCGGAAAGGGAGATGGCGCTAGAAATGTTGGAGGAGTTGGATTTATCGTCAATAAAGATTGGTCTTCGAAAGTCATATCATGCCAGCTAACATCATCACGTATCGGTGTGCTGCATCTTCAGATGGAGTCAAAAGCTACCCTCAAGGTCATCCAGGCCTACGCTCCCACAAGTGCAAGTGAGGACGAAGAAGTGGAAGAATTCTACCGAGAGCTTGAAAGAGCTCTCGCGCAAAAGTCCACTTACACTGTCACAATGGGAGATTTCAACGCCAAGGTCGGGCGAGGGAAAGCTGGCGAAAGAGGAGAGAAGCTGGTAGCGATGGCAGAAATGAAATGATGGCAGGGGGTTGGACTAGATGACCTCCTGAGGTCCCTTCCAACCCTGAGATTCTATGATTCTATGAAAGAACTGTACGTGGCAAACACCTGGTACAAAAAGAAGATCTCAAGAAGGTGGACATGGATCGCACCAAATGCGAAGAGTAAGAATGAAATCGACTATATATTAGTCAATTCAAGACTTCTCTGTGGTGCAGCCATTCAACACCGGCAGTGACCATTGCCTGCTTAGAGCGAAGTTGATTTTCGACGAAGCGGTGGAAAAGAAGGTGTTACAGATGGCAAACAGGAAACAGCAGCCGAAGACATTCGATGAAGCAAAGCTGAAAAAAGCGATTTCTGGGTTTGACTGGAGCCAGATGGAAAAGTGTGATGAGGACTATAGTATCTTTGCTGACAAGTTGAGATGTTGCATAAAAGTGGCTGAAATTAAAAAGCTGAAGAAGGCGAAGGGAAGAATCTCGATTGAAACAAAAAGCTTGTTGGAGAAGCGGAGAAACATGAAAAGGAGCTCAGATAACAACCTCGAGTACTCCATTCTGTGCAAGCTTATATGGTGAAAACTGAAGGATGACTTTTTGAACTTCTGGAAAGAAAAGCTCCTTAAAACAGCTGAATCACACAAGAGCCTCAGGACATGCAAGCGGGAATTGACGCAGTATAGATTGAGCGTAACAGCATTGAAGAACAAGGATGGAGAGACAGTAATTGACAGAGCAGGGATGGAGGAGGTCTGCAAGGACTTCTATACAGAACTGTTCAAATCAAGAATCAACGTCCCCCTCCCAACCCTCGAAGAGTCAGAACGCGTCCCCCCAATAATCGTCAGCGAAGTCCGAAGCGCACTACACCAGATGAAGGGAAAAGCTCCAGGCAAAGATGGAATAACGTCAGAAATGATTTATGCAGGAGGCGAAAAACTTTGGAAGGCCCTTGCTTTAAGATTCAGTCGATATCTTGAAGAAGGAAAAATACCATCAAGCTGGAAGGAGTCGAATACCGTCTTGCTGCACAAGAAGGGTGATCGAGAAAATCTTAAGAACTACCGCCCTATATGCCTGCTCTCTCACATCTACAAGCTCTTCACAAAGGTGATAACGAATCGACTTTCGCAGAGTCTGGATGAACAACAGCCGAGAGAGCAGGCAGGGTTTCGAAGAAATTTCAGTACAATCGACCATATATTTACCCTTAGCCAGCTCCTAGAAAGAGCGAGGGAATACAAACTCCCGCTGTGCATTGCTTTTGTCGACTATGAAAAGGTCTTCGATAGCGTTGAGTTTAACGCAATATTAAAGGCGCTCGCAGAGCAGGGCATTAACACGCAGTACATTAGTTTGTTGAAGGAAGCGAATACTGGATGTACAACAGACATTACTCTCCTTGAAACTCCCCTCCGCATCCCAATTGAGAGAGGCATAAAGCAAGGAGATACAATTTGACCGAAACTATTCACCGCCTGCCTCGAAATGGTTATGAACAAGATCAATTGGAGGAGTGGTGTCAACATAAACGGAGAGAGATTATCTCATCTCAGATTTGCAGACGACATTGTACTAATTGCCAAAAGCACCAACCAACTGCAGAGCATGCTACGAAGACTTGACAAGAAAAGTAGTCAGGTCGGCCTGAAAATGAACCGCTGCAGAACAAAATATATGCGATCAGACGT
The DNA here is from genome assembly GCA_033296515.1 of Macrochelys suwanniensis. Classification (NCBI taxonomy): domain Eukaryota; kingdom Metazoa; phylum Chordata; order Testudines; family Chelydridae; genus Macrochelys; species Macrochelys suwanniensis. Next base: position 53,349,625 of record CM065781.1, on the reverse strand, counting down.
CTTACGAAAAGCCCGAATAACGGTAACAGGAGAAGACATCGAAGAAGTGGAACAGTACATATATTTGGGCCAAGAAGTTAATATGTGCCAAGACCTGAACGGAGAACTCTCGCGAAGGATTCGGGCAGGATGGTGTGCGTTTAATTCCATCAAGGACGTCCTCAAAGGAAAAATTGACAAGACCACACGTACAAATATTTTCAATTCAGCAGCGCTGCCAGCCATGCTGTATGGCAGTGAAACGTGGGCACTGACGAAGAGAGAAGAGCAACGGCTGTTGGTAGCTGAAAGGGCAATGGGATGAGCTATGTTGGGAATCTCCCTTCTGGATCGTATACCAAATGAAATCATCAGAGAACGCAGTGGTGTGAAAGATATTGTCGTGGAAAGCAGACATAACAAGATGCGATGGGCGGGCCACACAGCATGGCTCACGGATAACAGGTGGACCGCAATCATTGCTGAGTGGTACCCGTGAGAACAGAAAAGACCCTCCGGTCGGCCTCCAAGAAGATGGGAAGATGACATTGTTAAATGTTTCGGACGAACGTGGAGAAGAAAGGCAAGAGTGTGAGAAGAATGGCAGACGCATTGTGATCGGCGCAGTCTTAACGACAGCTGAAGTCCGATTGATCCAGGTGATCTATGTTTCGTTTCCTATTCCTTTGTCTGTGGGCAGATAACACTGTCTATGATCTGATTCTAAAATGTTCATCTTTTTAACGGCATAATTTCTACATATATACCTTTTGTCAGGGTAGTATCTGATTAGAGAACCCTGCTTTATTCTAAACTTTTTTTTTTTTTAGTCAACTTTCCTGCCTTAGTGTGGCTATTGACTTTCATTTGAAATAGCATACTCTGAATAAACAGCTTTGTAAATTAAAAACAAGCCTATGGGGGAAAAATCCAAGGATACTTTCTTGATGGCTACATCACATCTTTGGCTTTGCTGTAGAGAATTGGTTTTGAATACCCCTTATACACTATTTCATTTATGAAGGAAGAAATTCAGCAGTGCCAATATGATTAGCACTTCATTCAGATTCTCAGATCTGACTATTGATTAACTGAAAACTATCTAGTTACTCAGTTTCTCTTATGAAATGTTGAAAATGGTATATTCTTCAGGACCATCATATATGAATTCCTATCTTCATGGCAAAAAAACACTGTGCATTGTCCATTAATTTTTGGTATTCTAACTATACTCTGAATATCACCTGAGCTGTAGATAGTTCCCCGGCAGCTTTCTCAGATCTGCTACTCAAGGTCATTCAACTTGTTAGCAGTATTTGTCCAGTTCTGAAAAATTCACTGTGCACATTCAGCTGTCTTTGAATTTAGGAGACAAATGATGACACACATAAAGGTTTGCCCATGAATATTGTAGAATTTATTTATATCAGCAAGTCCTTTTGCAGCATGTGTGGTAGGACTGTTTGGAATCATACAGTGGTGTGGTACAGTTCTTCAGAGCTTAGTTAACAAACTAAAATCTAGAGACTGAACTCCCTTCCCTCACTGGAATCTGCCAAACTTACCTGAAGTGAAGTTGATGTTCATGAGTAGTCTATATTTTTGAGGTCTAGCTGAAGCATTCATAGATTACTGTTAAAATCCCATGCTTCTGAGGTAGTCTCGATTTCTCTATGATAGCTTATTCCAGCTAAGACATCCCATCAGAAAAATGTCCCCTTTGTTTACATACGTTTAGTATTGATGTTACATTTTCAGATAAATCTAGGGGTCAAGGATAACTCAACTAAGTGCGGAATGCCTCAGAGTAAGGTGTACAATCCCTATAATGCACTTATTTGTGCAATGCTCTTCAGTGGGGTGATGAGGGATGGAGTCCACCTGGTGATTATTTTAAGTTTTTAATCAAGAGGGTTGATGGTCTTCATATTTTTTTATCCTATCTAGTGTAATTGCTAAGACTACTGAGCCTCTGCAAGATATTACACACCTGGAAGAAATTTTACTCCTTTGCTTGTTTAAAGAAAATGCTAAATGCTTGGTTAGGTTTTGTTTGTTCATTCTTCCCCACCCCCCAGCCCAGAGCTGTGTGTGTGTGTGTGTGTGTGTGTCTGAAAGCAAAAGTCTCTTTACACCTAGATTCTCCTCTATACATTCTTTCACCCCCACACTCCAAACTACCACTTCTTACACAGTGGAATACAGAAACCACCTGATATGTCTAGGATTTGTAAACGTGCATGTCTGGGCTATACCAAACTAATAAGAGTTAGAATAGAAAATTCTGGGGGTATCATGCTCTCTGCTCCTGGATCTTATTGGTGAGTGTCTTCAATTGTCAGTAACTAGTGGGATCCATTAAATCCTTATGTCTGGCCATTTTTATCTAAACCCAGTCTCAGTTGCTAGCCCAACAGCCTGAAAACCCCCATGCTGAAGAAAATGGTTATGATGTAGGTGTTGGGAGTATTAGATATTCTTCAGAATTTTGCAAAGTGAAAAATAATTATTTCCAACATAACTATTAGAGTGGGATGAGTATATCAATTTTTTTTGACAAATCTTCACTCAGATTTAAAAATTAATTCGCTTTGGTCATGTTGGTGCCCTTTCTTTGTTTTTTGTATGTTTTTCCACCCATGCACATTCAAGCAATCCAATATGACTTGTAGGCGTGCTTGTGGGATGCATATTTTAAGCTCACACATGTAATTGCAGACAGTGAATTTTAAATTCAAAGCATGAGTATGCATACCAAAAACGTGATTATTAGAGTTAGCATTCATCTGATTCAGAAACAATACCAGGCAACTTATATGACCATGGAACACAGTTAGAATTTTGAATTTCCAATTATAGTTTTCCAACTGTTCATGATAAACCCTTCAAGTAAATGAAACTTCCAAAAATATAAAATAATCAAATAAGTAAATTTGAAGAAATCATGATCAGTTTATGAACATTCTGTAGAAGAAAACAAGCTAAGTCAATAGAATAATTCACTGTGAATCCACTCTAATTATTATTGTCTAAAAATAGCAGGGTGTGTGTTTGTATGGGGTGGCCAAGAGCATGCAGGATTCCGGGAAAGGATAAAATAACATTTCCAAAGATCAGGGTTGTGTCTGCACCTGTTGATAGAGGAAAGCTACAAACCTATTGTTGTTCCAGATTAATATAGAAGAACTTGTGAAAATGAAATTCCCAGATAAGAAAAATATCTTTTTGAGAATCCTCTTTAGTCCAGCTATTTTGTCATCTGTAGAAAATATTTGCACAATATTCAGATGAAGCTTTGTGTCATATTGCCTCTGATTTTCATACTTCCTCATTTGTGCACATTTTAAAAAATGTTCTTAAAAAGTCTTTAATTGAACCTCATGTTGTTTTTATGTTCAGTAGTCATTTTCCTTGGAGACATATGTTGCTTTACTTTGGTTTTTCCATAATGCATTACACTGTAATCTGACTACTCAGAAGATAATTTTATCCTTGCGCTTTGTGTTGTGTTTAAACTGCCCATGAATCCCTGCATGCGTCACAACCCCAACTTTTAATTTTTTATAGCTAACCAAGGATTCTATCCCAGTACTTTTCAAGTACTGTTTTATAATCTTCATTGTTCGTTAGTGCCATTATTTTACAACCCACTGTCTGAGAGAGGCTTTGAATTGCTTAATTTCATTGCTGTCTTTCATATTCTCAAAACTATTCGTCACATACTTGCTATGGCAAGTTTCTCTTACTGCTTTTAAGGAGCTCATCACAGTATTATCAATATCTCCACTACACTGAGACACTATCTATCTAGTCTGTTTATATCTATTTCAGTGCTTCCCCACCACTTTCCATTTTTCTGTTTTCCTCCAATTGCAGTTTTACTCTACTCTGGTTCCACTTGATATTTCTATGGTGAACTGACTATATTTTCCTTGTTGCTGGCCTGCCACTACAGGCTTTTTGACCTCTTTGCTTCTTTGTCCACTCTATGCTACCCATTGTCACACTTAAAATGTGTTTGAACAATAATATAAATCCTTAATTACCTGCCGCTGTATGATTCCTTCATCTAATGCAGTTTTGATTTTTCCCACTTATTTTTAGCTGGGTATTACAATATTTGGTATAACAAATGGAATAATTTGGCCTCAGGCAAGTTTTCAGTGAGCAGAGGCACATGTACATAAAATCCTTCAGTATACCATCATATCTGGTACCCTTACTGGGAATCTCAGCAGAGTGGGCAAGAGCTGAATGGACTTAGAGTTGGCTACCCCAGTATTGCATTCAAAAGTCATGAGATTTGTCTTAAAATCACTAGATTTAGAAAAATAAGTTCAGGTTCTTCTTATTTGCCTTCCGGTTTCTGAGCCTTTGGGTACACTCAGTTCATATTTTCAGGCTTTTCTCCACAACAGTGACGGTTTAAAAACTTGATTTTGCCAAAAATGAAAGCAGAGATACTTATGTAATCCATTGCCTCCAGAGCTGGGGCTTTCAGAAAAACACCAAGTACTGCGATACTCATGATAAAATCATGAGAGTTGGCTACATTGCCTCTTATCCCTAGAGAGGGTCATGGTCCCTTCAGGACAAGGCTGAGGCATTTCAGCAGGAGTCTCACACTTCTGCTGTCTGTGTTGTATCTGTTTTGTGGCTAAGTAGAGGACTTCAGTCTCTGTTACTGTCAAGAGCACTACATTCATTGATAAATTTGCAGAAAAGAGTGAATACAATAACACTGCTCTACAGCCAAAATGCTTCTGAAATAAATGTAGTCAAACTTTACTAATTCTGGGTCACTGAGAACGAAAATGATGCTTAAAATTGTTGATTGGCTCTAGTTTTCAAGACATGCTATTGGGTCAGTATATACGACCCTTGACTTGGGAATGGTGGAGGATAAGTGAGTTATAAAGGGAAGGGATCTCAATTTAAACCAGAAATGACTAAAATACATCTTTGACTGGATCTATGAATAAATCTATGACTGGGTTTGGACAGTACTTGCTTTTTAGGCAAAACAATGAATGATGCACTCTGAAGCTGGTATTGCATCATACATGATATGAATTGCATCATGTTATTCCTAGAAGTCATGGATGGTGCAATCATAACGAAGCTTACATCACTCTGCTGAACAAATTGCCCTATATCAGCTCTAGAAATTATACAGTCGTGCTCTCTTATTTGTCAGTGTTTGATTTTTGCAAAGGGACACATTTCTCTTTAGCCAAAGTGAGCAGAGATGCCTCGTACTTGTGTGAACAGTGCAGATAACTTCTGCTATGTTTGTGGTGAAGTGACTTATACTGCACTTTTGTGATGCAAAACCACTATGGTTAAGAAAGCCTATCACCTTTATTTTGGCTGCAAAATTGGAGATCAGGACAAGAGGTGGGCCCCACACATATGCTGCAACACTTGTGCAACAAATCTTCGCCAGTGGTTGAACAGGAAAAGGAAATCTATGCCTTTTGCAGTGCCAATGATTTGGAGAGATCCAACAGATCATACCAGCAATTGTTACTTCTGCATGGTGCCTCCAGTTGGGAAAGGTGTGTCAAAGAAGAAAAAGTGGACTGTGCATTATCCAAACATTCCATCAGCTATACGCCCAGTACCCCACGGAGAAGGACTGCCGGTTCCTGATGCACCAGAATCATTCTCACTTGAGTCAGATGAGGAAGAGGATGAAACTTCTGGTCTTGAACCATCAATGTCACAGGACCCACATTTTCTCCCATCCTCCTCCTCTGACCCACACCTCATAACACAAGGTGAACTGAATGACCTTGTCAGGGATTTGGAACTACCCAAGAGTAAGGCAGAGCTTTTGGGCTCCAGACTACAGCAGTGGAATCTCCTGGCAGGTGATGTTAGGGTTTCCATGTTCCGTGACCGTCAAAAGGATCTTGTCCCATTCTTCTTCATGGACGGTGATCTTGTAGCCTGCAACAACATCGATGGTGTGATGGCAGCCCTCAACATCGTTCACGATCCAGATGAGTGGAGACTGTTCATTGATTCATTGAAGACGAGTCTTAAAGCTGTTTTACTGCATAATGGCAATGTTTTGCCATCAATTCCAGTTGGTCATGCAGTCCATATGAAGGAAACCTATGACAACATGAAACAATTTTTGAGGTGCATAAACTATGAGCAACATCAGTGGCAGCTTTGTGGTGATTTGAAGGTTGTTGCTCTCTTGCTTGGTCGGCAGACTGGATACACAAAGTACTGCTGTTTTCTCTGCAAATGGGATAGTCTTGCAAGAGATTCCCACTACATCAAGAAAGATTGGCCACTCCGACAGTCATTGGAGCCTGGGAGGAAAAGTGTTCAGCATCCACCACTTGTTGAATCAAGGAAGATTTTGTTACCACCCTTACACATCAAGCTGGGTCTGATGAAGAACTTTGTCAAGGCCATTGACAAAACACAAGCAGCTTTCAAGTACTCCGTGGAAAATTTCCAAGGTTAAGTGAAGCTAAGATAAAGGAAGGTGTCTTTGTTGGTCCTGAGATTCGTGAACTTCTTTGAGATGATGCATTTGACCATGCACTGCGTGGCAAGGAAAAAAAGGCATGGAAAGCCTTCCAGTTAGTGGCAATAAATTTTCTCGGAAACAACAAGGCAGACAACTACAGGTTGTTGGTGGAAAACCTCCTCAAGGCATACAAAAGCCTTGGTTGCAACATGTCACTAAAGATACATTTTTTGCACTCTCATCTAGATTTTTTTCCACCGAACTGTGGAGCAGTGAGTGACGAGCATGACGAGCGATTTCACCAGGACATTGCAACAATGGAGAAACGCTGTCAGGGCAAATGGAGCCCATCAATGCTTGCAGACTATTGCTGGACAGTGACAAGAGATGCTCCATTTAATGAATACAAGAGACAAGCCAAGAAGCGCCGAGTAGACACTGAATAGGACTAAACTATGTACATAATAGTTTTTTGCCTTTTGTTTCATAATAAATTTTATTTATATAACCCCTTTGCTGATTTTTAAAGTGTTACATAAACAGGACAGGTAAAATAGTATCATGTAAAGCAACCATAAACACATGAAAAGACCTAGGTTTACAATTTATGATTAGAACTCTGCTATCTACACAATATACATAGACATAAAATGTAAAAACTTAAATATCTTAGAAACAGTAGCCAATCAGTTGTTTTAATTGTCATATTTGAATTCAGCACATCAAAATACATACTAAATAGCACATTTTATCTCTGAAGCAGACGACTTCTCAAAAATTGTAGACCAGTGTTATCACCAGCATGATATCTATACAAAACTTATCCTTTTAACCATCATCTGCATGGTAGCAAGGGACAATAATAAAATAAGAGAGTGTCTAATACCATGTCTCAATTTCACATTTTATTTTTTATTTAGTATTTTAAAACTTTTCTGACTTGTTCAGGTTTCAGTCCCTGAAGCAGTATATTTAAAACAAAACACCATAACAGGGTCTCGGGATTCTGCTGGTGCCTCACTCTGTTAGCATATGTTGAAATCCTGCAGGGAGCTATGGGTTGATTACTGCTGATTCATTGGAGTAGATGTGCTTCAATAGACTCTACAGATGGTGGAGGAGAGGAAGCTAGTCCCTGTCTTTCCTAGACCCTAAAGGAAAGAAATCTTATAAGCAAACAAAATTTAAAAAAAACACAGAAGGGGGTGACTCCTTGACTCTACAACAAGAGTAGTTTGCAACAGGGTGGAATTCCATCAGTTGACAAATACATGTGGTACATACTGGATGTATACCTTTAATACATATTTTACACGGCCTGTCGTACATGTTTATCAATCTCTTTCACATCTGAAGTTTTCAAAGCAGTTTAAAATCAAAGTTTTTGCTACTACACTATTAATTTCAAAAGTAGCAACAATATACCATTTCAGTTCCCTACATTTTCTACCTTTTTTCTGTTTACTTTCAAAGTATTTTAACTATCATGCCTTTAAAGCTCTGTTTCCCCTGAGTTCACATGAAAAATACATACATCTCTTCTTTGCCACTCCTCCATCAACAATAGGTTTTACAAACTGTGACTCTTTTCTACATACAATATATTTGTAGCATCAAAGCCCATGCTTGTTATATAATTCTACAGCAAATTAACACAGTTTGTGGTGGTTGTCTTCCAGTAAGAAAAACAGGGCTGTTTGCAAATATACAGGATGATCACTATCTAGTGGGAGAAGTTTGGAAATCTCTGAGATAAGTCAGATAGTTTGACATATTGACCTGGACAGAGAATTTCAGTAGTGTCTGGTTTTTGAAGTCCATAGAGGGTAGGTGAAAGTTGCACAGTGAAGAACTGATTATCATTTTCTATGTAGGTAGAATAAATGGCCAAATTCTGCTGCCCACAATCGAGCAAAATACCTATTGCCTCTGAGGAGAGTTTTGTTCAGTTAAACAGAATTTGAGCCAGAAATAGTGCAAACTGTTAAATGTCGGAATGTGCTAACTAAAGAACTTCTGTAGTATAGGAATTAACAGCTATTTCGTAATTGGAAACAGTCACACAGTTTATTTCTTACTTTGGGTCTTATAAATCTAAAGAGGTAAGAATTATGATGCGTTGACTTAAGAACTCCTACTGTGACTCACTGGTACATTAAATGCAAAAATACTGTTTAGAGAGGGCCACAACCCAAAACCCTTGAACCTTGGGCAAGTTTAGATTTACATCTGAATTGAATGTCTCACCCCTTTCTTCGTTAAGGGTCCAACCAGAACTCTAGGTCTGATTCAGACACAAAGCCAAATGCTCTGGTGTAGACCCATGTTAATGCTATGCACTAAGCTCGCTTCTCTTGACCCCTTCAGATTAGCTTTGTAAAACAAAGTTTCTTATCTTTACTTTCTGAGATTAGGGATTCTGACTTCCTTGCTTATGGGGAAACAGAAGAACTTTCTCAAAAGAAGCAGTCTGATACAGCAGGTATGGCCATGACACTATCTTTACTCTGCTGACTCCTGAGTTCTTACAGAAACTTCTCTATCCTAGGAAGGGGAACTTGAGGTGCATGTAGCTACTACCTCTAGATATACATCCTGCATACAAACACAACATATCTCTCTTGGAGGAAAAAGTCATTTTACTGGGGTGGTATTAGCATGCTAATGCAATACAATGTGTGCCACATAGCATTAATTCTTACTTCAGATCTCTGAGTCTTGCAAACTTCATCCAGACAGGCTTCTGTAGAGTGGTCTTGCTCTCTTTCACACCTTTATGTTCCAGGCCATCAAGGATGATTTTTGGATTGCTCGTTATAAACTTCCCATGTCTGTATTCACAGGTACTGGGCCAGTTTTCAGTGGGACATGGACTGAGTGCCTCATTTTCACCAGCCTCAGCATGATACATTAATGGTATTGTGAAAGGTCACACAATTATCAAGAAGGTGTCATATCTGAAAGGCAGATAAATCTCACTGTCATCTTGAAAGAGATGAGAATTTTGCCTTTCATTTTCTGTCTAGTCTTTGAAGATGTTTTTCTCTGCCTTTTCATGAGAATTTACTTTGGGTGTATCATCATATCACCAGCCTTGTATGTCTCCTTGTGGCAGAAAATGGCAGCCACTCTGCCTCAGTTTACAGCTTGCTGCAGTGGATTACCTGGCTCAGCCCTCCATCCAGGTCACTACAATGGTCTGCTGAAGTAGTAAAGTCCAAAATCACTGTCCAAACGAACACAACATAAATGAGGCTATGACCCAGCTGGGCTTAGTTCTGAGTCCCTGAGACTTCCTTTCTGATGGAACACCTCCTGCCATGGCAGGCTTAACAGCTAGGATCCTGGGTATATTTAGATAGTTCTGTATCAGAGCCTGCCTTCCCTCCAGGGAGGCTCTAATGGGCAGTAATCTTACTCAATTGCTGGCTTCACCCAGGCTTCTCTCCCCAAAGTGAGAGCTGTTAGTCTGCTCTTCTTCCTAGCCAGTCTCTAACTGATTGGGCTTCCCCTTTCTAGTCCCTTTCTTCAGGCCTGACACCTAAATGTGTAGTGGATGGGGCTGTTTGAGCTCACAGTAGCTCATTAACCCTTTCCAGGTCCATGTGTAGTTTTAAAATCCCACCAGAGGGTGATTTTGATTTAGTTAAGCAAGAGAGACAGATGCAGCAGTGAAGGGGTGGGGTGTGGTTTGATATGCAAATATGCATTCTTATTTAGAATGTACCACCGGGAGAGACTGTCTGAAGACCTTCCTTCACTAATCTGCTCATGAATTCTACCAAAGTACTGCATCTTTGGCAGTGCAGTGAAGCTTTACAATATTCTTCTGTACAGTAGAATATTTTTTAAGTGTCTGTAAGTCTCAGTCTACAAATTTGTGTATCATTATCTATCACGATTATTCTGGGTAACTTTCCAGTTGAAGAGGCAGATTAGTAATTACTGTCTCTTTCAATCCATGGTTATCTTTTTCTCAAGGTCTTTGTGGCTATGGTAATGGGATCATCGGCACATCATGAGATTAATATGTTGCCAGGACTAAAAATGCATTCCAAATGTTGTAAAAGGCAACTCATTCATCTGGTAGGACTTTACTCTGAGGCTGTTTGTCTGGCATGTAGCATCTTACTTATAATATTTGTTCACCCACAAAGAAAGCTTGCTAGAGTGTATCCTTAGTAATGAGGTTGGGTAACATACAAGCAATGTGTGAAAGCATATCCTCAGGCTCAGAGGCCTCATTTTTATATCTATGGAACAGGCTGTCAGCAGTAGAACTGCATTCCCCTGAACATAATGGTATTCTATCAACCATACAAAGCAAATACTATATTCCACTTCTTGGGCTGGATCCTTAGCTGGTACAAATCATTATACCATTGAAATCTCAATGGAACTACACTACTTAACACCACGTGAGGCTCTATTCTATTTTATTTTATTGCATATGGTTTCTTACACAATGTTCATCACCACAGTATCTGAAGCTCCGGAATGAAGACTGTGATCAGCAGATATGTTGCTGTTAGCACAATAGAGCTCTCTACAATAATGGTAAAACTTATCCATGTGGGAGACAGAACCTTCTCAAAGGCAGGTCGAGACTGAGGCATGACCTCTCTCAGGAACCATCACAAATCTCACCACCTTCCATTCAAAGTGTAACACCTTTGCCTTCTCTGACATAAATACATAGTAACATGTATATTTAATTTAAAAAACTGTACCAAAATAAGTTACTCAATTACACCCACATTTCTCCTCTCAGTTGAAGATGAGAGAACAAACAACCTCACAGCAAGGCAACTACAAATCTATCACATCTTGTTGTTCTCTTAGAGTCAACAAGAAATCCAAGAGTACTCCTAAACTGTGGGACCTCATCAACCAATTGTGGGTGTGAACCTTCAACCAAGGAGACTGCACCATGGTTGTAAACTCTTCAAAATGCTTTCTTCTACCCATCATCATTGACTCGGTCTTGCTCAGGGTCAGCTTCAGCCAGCTGTTCTTCATCCTCGAGCTGATTTCCTCCAAGCACTGGGCTGGTGAAGGATAGGTAGATATGTTTTCTACATATTGCTGGCACTTGAGTCTGTGTCATCTGACCAGTTCATCTACTGGTTGCATGTATGTTAAAAAACACCAGAGAGAGAATTGATCCTTCTGGGGACTCCTCAAGTGAGGGTCTAGCAATGGAGATGCGGTTTCCTATCATTACCTGTTGGGCACTTTCCTTCAGATAGGACTCAAACTGTTTTAGCAAATTTATTCTGGACCCCTGCCACCTTTCTTAGGTGAGATAACTGTATCTCATGGAGGAGTGTCAAATGCTGCAGAGGGCTCTGGGAGAATGGATGTCTGTCTTCTATTCAGTGACAGAGGAGAACATCTGTGAGTGCCACTAAAGCAGTTTCAGTTCCATGTCCTGGCCTGAATCCAGATTATGTTATTGTCTGTCTTTCACAAGCCAGGAAGGGCCTGGGTCAGAGTCACAGGTCTCGGGTTGAAACTCCATTAGGGTGATCTGGCCCCATGTTATCTATCACTTGGGCTGGAATTGCAACAAAGCTATAGACACTAGCATCAATAATTACCAGTTGGTTAGGTCTGGAAAAAACAATCCTAGGCCATGACTGGCAGCAATATCAGCCCTATTACATTGGGGCTATTCTTGAATGTTTGAGTCCAATGGAAATCTTTCCCCTTTTGTATAAAAGTTTCCTGTGACAGAGGACCTATTGACTTCAAGACATCAGCGTATATAGTGTGTGCACTAAATAGGAAACCGTTTACAATGAATTTTCACTTGCTCTTCTCACTCCACCAGCATACCAAGCATCCAGGGATAAAGTAGGATTAATGGGAAGGTGTAGGGTCCTTCACTACAGGAGGGATTATCTCCCCTCCCCAATAATGGTTTGTCTTGGCAGGACAGTTGGATTCATGAATGAAATTTCTCTGTTTTCAACACAAAATATATATATATATATATATATATATATATATATATATATATATATATATATATTTTTACATTGTAAACTTAGGAATTATAAGAAAGGTGCCAAATATATTGAGGCTGAAATTCCACAAGGAATTGTTGCAAGAGTAAATGTTTTATCCTTTGAGAAATATTACAACTTTTTCATTTCTACTTGTAAGCACTCGTGATAATAAGCATATGAATGATACAATGACTGCCTGTTCTACCCTTGTGAGTAGCCAGGGTATTCATAGATTCATAGATTCTAGGGCTGGAAGGGACCTCGAGAGGTCATCGAGTCCAGCCCCCTGCCCTCATGGCAGGACCAATTACTGTCTAGACCATCCCTGATAGACATTTATCTAACCTACTCTTAAATATCTCCAGAGATGGAGATTCCACAACCGCCCTGGGCAGTTTATTCCAGTGTTTAACCACCCTGACAGTTAGGAACTTTTTCCTAATGTCCAACCTAAACCTCCCTTGCTGCAGTTGAAGCCCATTGCTTCTTCTTCTATCCTCAGATGCTAAGATGAACAAGTTTTCTCCCTCCTCCTTATGACACCCTTTTAGATACCTGAAGACTGCTATCATGTCCCCTCTCAGTCTTCTCTTTTCCAAACTAAACAAACCCAATTCCTTCAGCCTTCCTTCATAGGTCATGTTCTCTAGACCCTTAATCATTCTTGTTGCTCTTCTCTGGACCCTCTCCAATTTCTCCACATCTTTCTTGAAATGCGGTGCCCAAAACTGGACACAATACTCCAGTTGAGGCCTAACCAGCGCAGAGTAGAGCGGAAGAATGACTTCTCATGTCTTGCTCACCACACACCTGTTAATGCAGTCCAGAATCAAGTTTGCTTTTTTTGCAACAGCATCACACTGACTCATATTTAGCTTGTGGTCCACTATAACCCCTAGATCCCTTTCTGCCGTACTCCTTCCTAGACAGTCTCCTCCCATTCTGTATGTGTGAAATGGATTGTTCCTACCTAAGTGGAGCACTTTGCATTTGTCCTTATTAAACTTCATCCTGTTTACCTCTGACCATTTCTCCAATTTGTCCAGATCATTTTGAATTATGACCCTATCCTCCAAAGCAGTTGCAATCCCTCCCAGTTTGGTATCATCTGCAAACTTAATAAGCGTACTTTCTATGCCAATATCCAAGTCGTTGATGAAGATGTTGAACAGAGCCGGTCCCAAAACAGACCCTTGCGAACCCCACTCGTTATACCTTTCCAGCAGGATTGGGAACCATTTATAACTACTCTCTGAGTACGGTTATCCAGCCAGTTGCGCACCCACCTTTATAGTAGCCCCATCTAACTTGTATTTCCCTAGTTTATTGATAAGAATATCATGCGAGACCGTATCAAATGCCTTACTAAAGTCTAGGTATACCACATCCACCGCTTCTCCTTTATCCACAAGACTCGTTATCCTATCAAAGAAAGCTATCAGATTGGTTTGACATGATTTGTTCTTTACAAATCCATGCTGGTTATTCCCTATCACCTTACCACCTTCCAAGTGTTTGCAGATGATTTCCTTAATTACTTGCTCCATTATTTTCCCTGGCACAAAAGTTAAACTAACTGGTCTGTAGTTTCCTGGGTTGTTTTTATTTCCCTTTTTATAGATGGGCACTATATTTGCCCTTTTCCAGTCTTCTGGAATCTCTCCTGTCTCCCATGATTTACCAAAGATAATAGCTAGAGGCTCAGATACCTCCTCTATTAGCTCCTTGAGTATTCTAGGATGCATTTCATCAGGTCCTGGTGACTTGTAGGCATCTAACTTATCTAAGTGATTTTTAACTTGGTCTTGTTTTATTTCATCTTCTAAACCTTCCCCCTTCCCATTTGCATTCACTGTGTTAGGCATTCCCTCAGACTTCTCGGTGAAGACGGAAACAAAGAAGTCATTAAGCATCTCTGCCATTTCCAAGTTTCCTGTTACTGTTTCTCCCTCCTCACTGAGTAGTGGGCCTACCCTGTCCTTGGTCTTCCTCTTGCTTCTAATGTATTGATAAAAAGTTTTCTTGTTTCTCTTTATTCTTGTAGCTAGTTTGAGCTCATTTTGTGCCTTTGCCTTTCTAATCTTGCCCCTGCATTCCCGTGTTGTTTGCCTATATTCATCCTGTGTAATTTGTCCTAGTTTCCATTTTTTATATGACTCCTTTTTATTTTTTAGATCTTGCAAAATCTCGTGGTTAAGCCAAGGTGGTCTTTTGCCACATTTTCTATCTTTCCTACCCAGCGGAATAGTTTGCTTTTGGGCCCTTAATAGTGTCCCTTTGAAATACTGCCAGCTCTCCTCAGTTGTTTTTCCCCTCAGTCTTGATTCCCATGGGACCTTACTTATCAGCTCTCTGAGCTTACCAAAATCCACTTTCCTGAAATCCATTGTCTCTATTTTGCTGTACTCCCTTCTACCCTTCCTTAGAATTGTGAACTCTAGGATTTCATGATCACTTTTGCCCAAGCTGCCTTCTACTTTCAAGTTCTCAACGAGTTCCTTCCTATTTGTTAAAATCAAATCTAGAACAGCTTCCCCCCTAGTAGCTTTCTCAACCTTCCGAAATAAAAAGTTGTCTGCAATGCAGTCCAAGAACTTATTGGATAGTCTGTGCCCCGCAGTGTTATTTTCCCAACATATATCTGGATAGTTGAAGTCCCCCATCACCACCAAATCTTGGGCTTTGGATGATTTTGTTAGTTGTTTAAAAAAAGCCTCATCCACCTCTTCCACCTGGTTAGGTGGCCTGTAGTAGACTCCTAGCATGACATCACCCTTGTTTTTTACCCCTTTTAGCCTAACCCAGAGACTCTCAACACTTCCGTCCCCTATGTCCATCTCCACCTCAGTCCAAGTGTGTACATTTTTAATATATAAGGCAACACCTCCTCCCTTTTCCCCCGTCTGTCCTTCCTGAGCAAGCTGTACCCATCCATACCAACATTCCAATCATGTGTATTATCCCACCAAGTTTTGGTGATGCCAACAATGTCATAGTTGAATTTATTTATTAGCACTTCCAGTTCTTCCTGCTTATTACCCATACTTCTCGCATTTGTATACAGGCATCTAAGATACTGATTTGATCTTGCCTCCCAGTTTTGCCCTGACCCTCCTATCTCTTTGTCATTAGAGCCCACGCCCCCTCCTATTTCTGACCCATCTCCCAGGTCCCCATGTTCTCCACTTACCTGTGGGCTTTGCTCACCTGTCCCCATCGAACCTAATTTAAAGCCCTCCTCACTAGGTTAGCCAGTCTGTATCCAAATAGGATCTTTCCCCTCCTTGAAAGGTGAACGCCATCTCTGCCTAGCAGTTCTTCCTGGATTAGCATCCCGTGGTCGAGGAAGCCAAAGCCCTCCTGGCGACACCATCTTTTCAGCCAGGCATTCACCTCCACGATGCACCTGTCTCTGCCCGGGCCCCTACCTTTGACAGGAAGGATCGAAGAGAATACCACCTGCGCTCCAAACTCCTTCACCCGTACTCCCAGAGCCCTGTAGTCACTCTTGATCTGCTCAGTGTCACACCTCGCAGTATCATTTGTGACCACATGGATGAGTAGCATGGAGTAGTAGTCAGAGGGCCAGATAATCCTTGACAATGCCTCCGTAACGTCTCGGATACGGGCCCCCGGCAGGCAGCATACCTCCCGAGATGAAATGTCAGGGTGACAGATGGGCGCCTCCGTCCCCCTCAGCAGAACGTCTCTGACCACCACTACCCTACGTTTCCTATTCGCAGTGGTGGCAGCAGACTTCCCAGCCTTAGGGGTACGAGGCTTCTCCTCCTCTGCTGTAGGGGCAGATTCCTTCTCTCCTGTATCAAGAAGAGCATAACGGTTTCCTATTACCACGGCGGCAGGGTTTGGAGCAGGGGTGGAGCACTGCCTGCTGCCAGAAGTAAGCAGCTGCCAGTGTCCACCCTGAGCCATTTCCTCCTCCACCAGTGGTGTGTCAGCAGTCCTGTGTACTGGGACAGCTACCTCAGCTGTCTCCACATGGACACTGTCCAGGAATTGTTCATGGACTTGGATGCTCCTCAATCTAGCCACCTCCTCCTGTAGCTCTCCCACCTTTTGCCTGAGAGATTCCACCAGTAGGCACCTGTCACATTGGATGGTCCCCCCAGCCTGGATATCTGTAAGTGGAAATTGCAAGTTACAGTCCCTGCAAAACCACACCAGGATCTGGGTAGAAGCATCCGTGTTCAGGCGCTCTGTCTGGCTACAGGCGCAGGTGGAGGAGACAGAAGCAGTGCTGGCACAGGTGTTGCGGGCCTTCCTAACCAACATGTATTGAAACATGTAGTACACAAATTTGCTCATGAAAACAGGACAGGCAAGTGTAGCAGGAAGTCAGAAACACCTGTGAAACAAAATAAAGCTGGTAAATCCAATTTTAGGTTCTATGGGCAGTTCTTTGAAGAGAGTATTTTGGTTGAGCAAATATTAACTATAACTGGCCTATGTGGGGAGGGTGAAGACAGGTGTTATAACTAATTAACAGCAGCAGTAGACATTATGGACTGATAGTTTTTGGTGTTCTGGTCAGCCCTACAAGTCATGGGTGTATTCTATTTCTTTGATTATTACTCTTTGCCTCAGTGATGACTGGAATTAAGCTCATTGGGCTTTGGTATTTTAAATTGTTTTTAATTAATTCATATCTTGTTGCCCTATATTTTCCTGATTCTTAGATTACCTGTTGTCCTTGGTGAAATTTGCTTTAATATGATAGTAGTAATAAAGACTGATGGTTCCTTTATCTAATGAAGCTATTTTATGAAGGTGCATCAAGCTTGCTTCATATTGCCAAGAGCACAGCATCTGTGATTCTTACTGTGCAGTTTAAAGCATTCCATTCAGAGACAGAGAGACAAATTTCTCCCCTTTTCAGATCCATAGGAGTTAAGTGGCATTCATGTGTGCTGGAGGACTGCATGTGACTCCAAATTATTAAGGGCTAATGAGCCCAGAATAAGGGGTGGTCCAGGGAGGAATGCTGGCCCAATTTCTCCCCTGAGCCTCTCTTCTTCTTGGGAGGGAAGATTTTGCTCCAGTTCTTTGCAGGGTGTTACAACTTTACAGTTGTTATTGAAACAAATGTTCACAAATACTGTTTTGCAGAACTCACCTGGCTCTGTTAATAGCACACGTATGTTTATAATGACTTCTGCCTAAAAGTGCTTTCCAAATGCTAATTAGAGTAAATCTTTTTGGGAGGCAGATAAAAGATCAAGAGGAATCATATTATCTACCAATGAACCACAACTCTATCTGGGTTGCAGACCTTCATTACATAAGAGTTTAAGACAGTGATATATCCCAATGAAACTCCAGGTGGAATTCAGAGAGGCAGAAGGGTTGCATGGATTCATAGATTCCAAGGCCAGAAAGGACCATTGTGATCATCTAGTCTCACCTCCTGTATAAAACAGGCCATAGAACTTCCCCACAATAATTCATAGACCATGTCCTTAAGAAAAACATCCAATCTTGATTTAAAAATGGTCAGTGATTGAGACTCCACCACAATCCTTGGTAAATTGTTCCAATGATTATTTACTCTCACTGTTAAAAATATATTACCCAGGTTGAAATTTATATAGGGCATCAGGATTAACATTCTTAACTTTATAAATATATCATCAGTAGAGATTTTATAGCTCAAGTAATCAGTTTTACATCTCATTCGACACAGCCCTCCCCAGTACTAGAGCTGAAAAAAAATTGGATGCAAAATTTTCACCAAAAAATGCAGATTTGGCTTGATCAAAACATTTTGTGAATTTGTATTGAATTCACCCAATTGTTTCAGTTATTTAAAAAAATGCCCTCCTATAAAAAGTTTTGGTTTTGACATTTTCTAAACCGTTCCAATTTTTAATTCAAAATTACTTTTTGTTTCAAATTTAACTTCAATTTTATTTAAAAATGTTAAAAACATTCAAATGAAATGAAACATTTGATTCAGCCTGGAACCGCATTTTTTTCAACTTTTTTGGTTTGCAGTAAAAATTGGGGGGAGGGGAGGAAATCACTTTGGTTCAACTTGAAACTTTTTTTCTTTCTTTCTGCCAGTGAACTGAAACAATCAGTTATTCACACAGCCTTCCCCAATTCCATGCTGCAACACTGATTCAATAGTGACTCAAGGTGTGGACTGCCTACTGACACTTAAAGCAAAAGCCAGGTCAAGTAGTCTAATTAAAGCTCACATTGTTTCTCAGCTTTATTTCTTTATTCTTGATAGGAACCCCAGTACAACTATATTTTATTCCTTTCTGAACTGGATATTGCCATTGAGAAGAGACTGCAAAAACAAATAAGTTTCATGCCTTATAGTTGTATCTATTCCAGAGAAATTAAGAGACTAGGAAGGAGCACAAAGAAGCCAAAATATTGTAGCCAATCCAAAACAATACAGAGAAAACTACAATCATAATTTCCCAAAGGAACTTACCTTTCATAACACCCTCTCCAACCATTTCTCAGTTTGTTCAGTCTTAAGTGAATGCTAAAAGAATATTTATTGAGGGAGACCAGAAGTTAAAGATTCCATCAGTTTTTAACAAGTAACTATTTTCATATAAGTCTTCTTTAGTTTGCAGAGATGAGTAAAAGACTCACAATAAACAGTTTAGTGAAGTCTGTTTCAAGATCCCCTTCTGACAGTATGAGACAAGGACCTTTCTCTCAATATTTGAAGCCCCTTTCATGAGAAATCATGTTATCGCTGAGGCACTACACTGTGACAAAACATGACTTTATGTCGCAAAACCACAGAATTAACAAGTGAACTTGACCTAGCCTTTTCTCCCTCACAACCTTTGTGTTAAAAGGGTTGAGGTGGAGAGGATTCAATCTGACATATTGCAGGGAGCTCTGGCAGGAATAAGGGTTATGTAGGTCACAACAGAGTTCTGATGTCTAGCATTTTGGTCATTCACAATCACAATATCAGTCATAAGGTGACAAATTGATAGCATATATAAAGGTGTGTGTTGTGGCGGAAGAGGGAAAGAGGGATTTTTTTTATCCACTTATGATGTAGTACAGTAATGGTAAGATTCCAGAGACAAGGGGGCTGAGGTAATATCTTTTATTGGACCAACTTCTGTTGGTGAGAGAGACAAGCTTTTGAGCTTACACAGAGCTCTTCTTCTAGGCATTCCTGTATATATTTATTGTTTGTTTAAAAAATTTACCCCCCTCATAAAATGTGCTTAGCCCTCAGCTTAGCCTGAGGCTAAAGCCATGGAAAGTAGCCTAAAGCTCATGATGAATGCTTACTGAATTTTGTGGCCAGTGTTTCTCAGGTGTAAATTATAAAAAATATATGAGCTGCATTATATGCTTCCAGCTTCAAAACTGGGGAGGAGAGGTGGGGGGAAAATGTGCATCATTCAAAAAAAATTTTTAATCTTATTTCCATAAAATATGCTCCATCTCTTCACAGTTGTACACGTTGCCAATACTAAATATTGCATTTCATAGCAGGAAGTAAAATACAGCTACCTCATGTGGTTTAAATAAAAAAGAGGTATGTTCATTTAGAGAACAAGACTGATAATTCAACATGAAAATCTGGAGGTAGAGGAAATGATCTTGGGAGCCTCTGGGTGAACCTGGAGAGCACATGGGAAGCCTACAACATTCCCTTTGCTTAATTATCAGTGGGATGTACATTGTCTTTTTCCTACTGTCTTTATTCATTTTTCAGCAGCCTGCCACATGTAATATGCCAAATCTTCTACAAAAAAAATCCCTATTTGTGTAACTAACACACACACACACACACACACACACACACACACACACACACACACACACACACATCAGTTCAGCTAAAGAAGCTCTGATAGACTCTGCAGGGATGTAATAAAAACAGCATTCTGAAGCAGAGGATTTGCAGAGGATTTGCTCAGTTACGCTTGTATGGGCTGTTTGTTAGGCATTGGAGTTTAAAAAAATGCACATAAGAACATTTTTGTTATTGAGCTTTTCCTGCTTATGAACTATTTCAATAATTATGTTAAGGATCTTCCAAAGTATTCAGAATTAACTACGGAATCACCTCTCTTCGCTTATGTCGAGACAAATATGTGCAGAAATGCAGGTGAATATTTATAATCTAGTGTGAGTGCCAGCAACATAACATCAATGCATGTTCTTGTAAAATGTACCTCAGAGAACACTCTGACTGGAGTGGAGAGCTTATTTGTGTTGGAGGTTAGGCAGAGTTTTCAAGTTCAGGTACAGTGGAATCCTGTTTAAGGGGATTGATTTGGGAAACTCTCATCTTGAACTTTCTAAATCAGACATAAGTAGAAGCAAACTGTCTACCTTGTACAGGCACAGTAAGTTCTTTTAGACATTCTAATGCCCAGGCAGGTCAGTCAGGATCTAATTTCCTCTAGCCGGTAGTTCCACGAGATGTAAAATTCTTTCCCTTAAGCCAAGTGGCATTCAAATGTGTGAAATTCCTTTCTGCTTCTGAAAGCATCAAATAAAATCAGAGATTACTTCCAGTCTGATCCTTACAGCTGAATGCCCCACTGGTCAGGTCAGTCTAACTGAGAAGCAAACACCAGGAGGAAATGGCTTTTTGAATGTAATTTTTAATCAAAATATCCAAGGGCTTGATTCTGCCTTAGGTCTATATATATGCATAGGGAAGTAAGGCCCCATCCATTTCCCTGCACAGTTGTGTAAGATCATCACCGTGTCTGGGCTCAGGGCAGGGAGAGCAGAGGCTTCCCATCCTGTGCTTGGGGACAAGTGTTTGGTGAAGAGAGGCAGAAGTGGTGGGGTAGGAGCCCTGACTCCCTCCCCTTACATGCTGTCCTGCAGAGCTGGCTGGCAGCACAGTGGAGTGGAGGAGAGCGGGTGGGGGAGCATGCTACACTCCAGTAATGGGTAGTAAATTACTTCCCTGATGTAGAGAAGGGGAACAGAAGAGTAATTGTGACTGGGACACAGTTCCTTCCAGACCTCCCCTGGGCAGCAAAACTCTGCTGACTCATACTCACACCTGAACCAAAGGGCTCAATATAGCTATATATGCTCATATACAGCAGAACTCGGTGTTAGTGCAGCTTTAATATATTCTGGAATAAATGTTGGAACTAATTTAGGGCAAGATTGTTACTTTCCTGATGTGCGCACACAGGAATTTAAGGGGGCATATGGCACCCCCTTGCTCCACTGTGCTCACTACCCATTGCAGTGCAGGGCAGCAGTGCATGGGGCTTCAGTGGAGCTGCTCTCTCCCTTGCCTGCACATGGGCAAAGAGTTGACAGAAAGGAGCAGAGAGTGGGTGGAGCTCCTCTAATGAAATGGATGGTGCATTGGTTGACTGGCTGAGTCAGTGCTAAGGAGGAACTGTTCTGTATCAGGTATTGAGCTGGGGTAGTTTACTTCCCTCTCAGCAGAACAAGCGATGAACTGGAGACCAGACTGTGACTTAGTCATGGTTTCTGGCTTGTTCCTGGAGGCCTACATGTTACCTCTTATATGGGACTTGTGGCAAAATATTGAATAACTTTTACTCTCTGGACCTTTTGAAACACATGGTGTTGGGGGTGTATTTTGGAGGCAGGCTTAGTATTCTGAATATGTGAATGCCTTCTGCAATCATAGTCCTGAAAATGCTGCCTCCCAAATAGGTATTTTCATCATTCATGATAACTATAAAATCCTAAAGCTGCATTCTCTTAAGTACCTTGTTACCCTTATATATGGTGGATATTTCTAGATACCCAATGTGTCTTTCAATAGCCCTGAATATTTAGTAACATTTTTACAAAAATGTTACTCACATTTAATCAAAAAGTAATAGCAATTTTTTTTAAGTACATCAGAAGCAGGAAGCCTGCTAAACAACCAGGGGGCCACTGGATGATCAAGATGCCAAAGGAGCACTCAAGGATGATAAGGCCATTGCAGAGAAACTAAATGAATTCTTTGCATTGGACTTCACAGCTGAGGATGTGAGGGAGATTCCCAAATCTGAGCCAGTCTTTTTAGGTGACAAATCTGAAGAACTGTCCCAGATTGAGGTGTCATTTGAGGAGGTTTTGGAATAAATTGATTAATTAAAGAGTAATAAGTCACCAGGACCAGATGGTATTCACCCAAGAGTTCTGAAGGAACTCAAGTGTGAAATTGCAGAACTACTAACTGTGGTTTGTAACCTATCATTTAAATCAGCTTCTGTAGCAAATGACTGGAGGATAGCTAATGTGATGCCAATTTTTAAAAAAGGTTCCAGAGGCAATCCCGGCAATTACAGGCTGGTAAACCTAACTTCACTACCAGCCAAATTGGTTGAAACTATCAGGGCTTTGGAGCTATGCTCCGGCTCTGCTCCAGATCCAGGCAAAAACCTGCAGCTCCACTGCTCTGGAGCTGCTCCGCAGGCTCTGCTCCAAAGCCCTGGAAACTATAGTAAAAAAAATAGAAAAGTCAACATGGTTTTTGTAAAAGGAAATCATGCCTCTCCAATCTACAAGAATTATTTAAGGGGGTCAACGACCATATGGACAAGAGTGATCTAGTATATTTAGATTTTCAGAAAGCCTTTGACAAGGTCCCTCACCAAAGGCTCTTAAGCAAAGTAAGCTGTCATGGGATAACAAAGATAGAAAACAAAGGGTAGGAATAAATGGTCAGTTTTCAGAATGGAGAGAGGTAAATGGTGTCCTCCTGGGGTCTGTACTGGGATCAGTACTGTTCAATATGTTCATACATGATTTGAAAAAAGGGGTCAACGGTGAGGTGGCCAAATTTGCAGATGATACAAAATTACTCAAGATAGTTAAGTTCACAGCAGACTGAGTAGAGTTACAAAGGGATCTCACAAAACTGGGTGACTGGGAAACAGATGAAATTGGCAGATGAAATTCAATGTTGATAAATGCAAAGTAATGCACATTGAAAAAA
Source organism: Macrochelys suwanniensis (assembly GCA_033296515.1). NCBI lineage: Eukaryota > Metazoa > Chordata > Testudines > Chelydridae > Macrochelys > Macrochelys suwanniensis. The sequence continues at coordinate 53,326,200 of CM065781.1, read as the reverse complement.
GAATCCCAACTATACGCGTTAGATGAGGTCTAAATTAGCTGTTACCACTCAAGAAAGAGATCTTGGAGTCATTGTGGATAGTTTTCTGAAAACATCCACTCAATGTGCAGTGGCAGTCAAAAAAGCAAACCGAATGTTGGGAATCATTAAGAAAGTGATAGATAATAAGACAAAAAATATCATATTACCTCTATATAAATCTATGGTACACCCACATCTTCAATATTGCGTGCAGATGTGGTCGCTCCATCTCAAAAAAGATATTTGGCAAAGGTTCAGAAAAGGGCAACAAAAATGATTAGTGGTATGGAACAGCTTCCATATGAGGAGAGATTAATAAGACTGGGACTTTTCTGCTTGGAAAAGAGATGACTAAGGGGGAATGTGATAGAGGTCTATAAAATCATGATGGGTCTGGATAAAGTAAATAAGGAAGTGTTATTTACTCCTTCTCATAACACAAGAACTAGGGGTCACTAAATGAAATTAATAGGCAGCAGTTTTCATACAACGCACAGTCAACCTGTGGAACTCCTTGCCAGAGGATGTTGTGAAGGCCAAGACTATAACAGGGTTCAAAAAAGAACTAGATAAATTCATGGAGGATAGGTCCATCAATGGCTATTAGTCAGGATGGGCAGGGATGGTGTCCCTAGCCTCTCTTTGCCAGAAGATGGGAATGGGCGACAGGGGATGGACCATTTATTACCTGTTCTGTTCATTCCCTTTGGAGCACCTGACATTGGCCACTGTCGGAAGATAGGATATTGGGCTAGATGGACCTTTGATCTGACCCAGTACGGCCATCCTTATGGTCTTATGTAAGTCATTCCTCCAGTGTACTGTGTGGCCATGATAACAAAATATCCCAAATGTCTAACCTTGCATTGGGAAGTGATAGAGATCTTGCACCCAATTCTCCACACCTTGCACTTTGTGTAGCCAGTGCCTAATGGATGTAAAATGCTTCCAAAGCAGAAGTGACAGGTATAAATGGATACATAGCTACAGGAGGTACAAGGCAATTGAAAATCATGGCCCACGTTTTCCACTGGCTTGTCACATGCTGTGGACTCCCCAGTAACATGTAAATGTCTAATAACAATTCTCATATATATAAAATTTTAAAAAAAGCACTGTTGAAAGAATAAAAATGAACTCCCTAATGAACAAAGGGCCCAGATGTTTGTCATAGTGTTTTAGCCTTAGGAAAGTGAGAGGACCAGAAATGGCTGGAGGCTCAGGATAAATTTTATAGGTGGTATGAAAGGAATTCCACACAATTCCAACTATTTTAAAGGGACTTGTCTAATTCTTCACACACCAATCTGAAAAATTACCCCATGGCCTTTTAAAGAATGCTGAATCAAACCATGCACCTTGACACTTGATCACATTTAAAACCCTGAGCCTTCAGGTGGAAAGCATTCAGTGAACAAGAGGCAAACCAAACTGGGGAAATCACTTATTCTTGCTTCCAGAGATACTGGAAAAATTGCACCAGTCTCCACTAAGAAATAAAGATCTGATTCTGCAATGAGCCCTAGCTGGGCTGTTGTGTGTGCCTGCTCCATTCAAGTCAGTGGGACTCCATGCACACTCAGAGGTCTGCCTGCACACAGCTCGTTGCAGAGTCAATGACTAAATCTTCCTTTCTTATCTGATGAAACGATGAAAACAAAAATAGAATCTGGATTTTGCTTTTGAGAAGAAAGAGTGCTCAGGAAACTGATATAAGTTAGGGTTGCCAGCTTTCTAATCACAGAAAACTGAACACCCTTGCCCCATTTTCTGCCCAGCTCCTTCCCCGAGACCCTGTCCTTGCCCCTGCTCCACCCCTTCTACGAGGGTTCCCCTGTCGCTCACTCCATCTCCCTTCCCTCAGTCACTCGTTCTTCCCCACCCTCACTCACTCGCTCATTTTCACCGGGCTTGGGCAGGGGGTTGGAGTGCGAGAGGGGATGAGGGCTCTGGCTGGGGATGCAGGCTCTGGGGTGGGGATGAGGGCTTTGGGGTGCAAGAGGGGGCTCCAGGCTGAGGCAGGGGGTATGAGCTCTGGGATGTGGGCTCTGGGGTGGGGCCAGACATGAGGGGTTCAGAGTGTGGGAGGGTGCTCCTGGCTGGTGCGGGGGGTTGGGTTCAGGGAGGGTGGGGGCTCTAGCTGGGAGTCTGGGCTCTGATGCAGGGCTGGAGATGAGAGGTTTGGGGTGCAGGAGGGGGCTCTGGGCTGGGTCTGAGGGGTTTGGAGTGTGGGAGGGGTGCAGGGTGCAGGCTCCAGGAGGGATTTTTGGTGTGAGGGGGGCTCAGGGCTGGGGAAGAGGGTTGGGGTGCCGGAGGGGGTTCTGGGTGGCGCTTACCTCAGGCGCCTCCCGGAAGTGGCCAGCATGTCCCTCCATCTCCTAGGCGGAGGTTCCTGGCCAATGGGAGCTGCGGAGCCAGTGCTCGGGGTGGGGGCAGCACATGGAGCCCCCCGCCACCCCCGTGCCTACGAGCCACAGGACACGTTGCCACTCCTTGGAGCCACGTGGAGCCAGGGCAGGCAGGGAGCCTGCCTTAGCCCTGCTGCACCGCCGACTGGACTTTAAGCAGCCTGGTCAGTGGTGCTGACTGGCGCCACCAGGATCCTTTTCAACTCAACATTCTGGTCGAAAACTGGATGCCTGGCAATCCTAATATCAGTTAAATAAAGACAGCATTAAGGTGCTGATAAACTTAGCTAGATGGTCTCTAGTGAGAAATGGAAAAGAGGCTCAAAAGGAACTGTGTACCAGATGTTTCTCTCTTGGTATTTGTCTTTGCCAAGTACAAATGTATCTTCCCTAAGCCTTCTGCTTCTCTTGCTGTTAATTTACATTTTGAAAAATGGCTTTTGCTGAAAAGTAACTTGTATAAATTGGTTCTTTATGACCCCGCTAGTCTGTTTGGCTACAGAGTGAAGCAAGATTCAACCTGAAAGGGAATAGCAGCTGAGAGTGACAGTGAATTTCATAAAGGGCATGTAATAGGCTGCTGCAAGGAAGGACCTGAATCACCCCCCTTCTCTGTGTCTGAGTTATTAGGCCACATCTCACTCAAAAGATTAAACATTTTATCTCACAGGTCATTCCATTTTATTGCAGCATTGCCTTTAGCAATGCTATAGTTCAGGTTCTGTCAGTGTTTCCATTATAGACCCCTGTTCTCTGGAATTTATAACTTAGGGCTAAAATTCCCTCTGGGTTAAAACTTGGCAATCATATACGAGGTCTTTTTCCAGCAAAGAATTTCCCCCAAAAAATCTGTATTAGTCCGGCTCTCTTTTTAGTAGATGGGAGCCCCAAAACTATCTACTTATGATTTTTCTGGTTTTAGACCACATTTAATTAACTGAAACCGAAAAATATCACATGCCCTTAGTCCTTAATCCATGGACTCATGCCTTGGAGTATTTAGAATCCACGAGAAACCAGAAATTACAAAGCGGGTATTGTGTGCACATGCTTAGGCTAGCAATTTTTTCATCAAGCATGCCCCGTTGAAATGAAGATTCAACAGCTAATGAGCCCTTAGTGAAATTAATAGGATTTGATTACTTACACATCTGGCATTAAAGAACTATTGCATACAACTTTGTTTGTTTGCATTTAGCAAGCCAATTTCATTCATTTAAAGCGGCATTTCTTAGTTTAAAACGGTTTAAAAATCTCAAAGAAAAATCATAAAACATCAAGGGGAAGTTACATAGTTTACTTTGGAATAGAGAAGGGCCAAAGCCAACAGACCAGATCTAAACATTCCCAGACATTGGGTGCTATGGAATCTGAAGCCGGATCTGCATGCAAATTTTGCAACTGGGTACTGCTTCTATAATGAACCAAATCAAAACTCTGGGTTCAAATGCACCAGAATGGGCTCAGCCCCATATTTACATTTAAACAATGTAAAGAGTCCAAAAAAAATCTCAGAAGCAGAAAAAAAATCTCAGTTCAATCAGAAATAACCATTAGGAATAGCTTGCTGCAGCCTAACCTTTAGAACTGTGCATTATATTTGAGTATGAATAGGAACTAATCCTAAATTTGCCTCTATTGCTTTTAACAGCACGTTTAATAGACATTTTAAACCAAAATTTTGAAAATCAATGTACTTTTACAAACTTCAAAGCCTTTTGAAGGTGAAAAAGCACTAAAGAGTTGCTAGGTATTGGACTGAATTGTGTCCTTGCCTCGGGGGGGGGGGGGGGGGGGGGAGCGGCTACACAGAGGAGAAGGAAAAAGCATCTCTTAAGGGATCCACTTAAGGGTAGCATGCCACTGCAGTGCTAGCATTCAAGGACATTCTGGGTTTGCAACTCAGACAGAGCAACGGGGCAGAGAATGATGATGTGTAATCAGTAGTGTAGGCAGGTCCGGAGCACAGAGGGAGCGGCTCTATAAAAAGGCGCCTCCCCAGGCTCTCCTTGTACTCACCCGGCGGCACTCCGGGTCTTCGGCGGCACTTCGGTGGACCCGCCGCCGAAATGCCGCCGAAGACCCGGAGCAAGAAGCGGCATCATTTTTTAGCTCTGCTAAAAAAGGGCGCCGCTTCCTTTTTAAGGCACCGCTCCCCCTGCTCCCCCTCTGGCTACACTACTGTGTGTAATTAAGGAGACTACACATATTCTTAAAGTACCTTGTTGAATTGGGGCCAAGAAGGGCAGTATTAATTTATAAGATCTGAGCTACAGAATTTTATGTAACTTTATGAAAATATACCTGGGTTCTCTTTTGATTGTTTGTTTATTAAGAGGGGAACATTGTTTAGTATAAAAATACTTTTGAAGTAATTATTTGGGATGAAATTCTCCTTTGAGACCTTCCCTGTGGATCTCTGTTTCACATTCAGTGTTGTTCCACACATGGAACTACCAGTGACACCAGTGGAATTTCTGGACTTGACGTGACTGCAGAATATGCAATAGATCTGATGCCGTAGTAAAAAATTACTGTATTTTTCAGTTTTCAACATATACTGTAGGCCAAATCCCACAGTCCTTACCCTGGTAAAAATCCTGTAATGAGCATATAGAGTAAAGGGCACTGTGTCCTATAATGTAAATTGTTATAATTGTTTCAGTAATTGTTCCTTTTCCATACAACAGTAGCATCATAAGGCATAACCTGCTGGGCCCAAGAGAAATGGTTACTATGTGGAGAATGCTGAAGTTACAGCCTTCATCAGCTGGGATTCAGACAGTCACCTGATGGTTTCCCTCACTTGCATGATGCCAGAAAAGGTGTCTGCCATCCCTCTCCTGCAGGGTTCTGAAACAGGCAGTTAATGTCTTCCCTTCTTCTTTAATTGGCCAAGGAGAAGTGCTGACAATTTCCCCACTGATATACAGGAAAGAATCAGAAGGAGTTTAGAGAGATCTTCATTTTTTCGGGGGATGAACTGAGGTGGCCAAGAGGAAGAATAAATTGTTGACCAGTGAGCTAGGCAAAATGTTTTAAGAGCTGTATGGGTTATATTCAGGAAAGTATTTAAACACGAACTTAAGTGCTTTCCTGAATTGGGACGTGTGCAGATCTTCAGCTCAGTGAGAAGAGATCACCTTGGAAATGGGTGGGGGCGGGGAGTGAGTGAGAGAGAAAAGGACCTCAGAGAATCGAGTGGACAACAGGGTTAGGAGAACTCCTCAGGGAGGGAAGGAAGAAGATCAATGAAGGGGTGGAAGTGATTTAGGAGAGAAGGGGGCAAAGAGCTCCCCACAAGGGAAGGACAGAGGAAAACCATACAGTCATTACAAATTTCCTTGTCATTAAGATAATCAGATGGTTTACTTCCTGTGGACATCATAGACTGAATCTCCCCTCCCCTCCTCCGATTTCCTCATTTATAACAATTTAGAGATTGGAGCCTTTAATCTCTGGGTCACCGGTCCAAATCCAGCCCAGATCAGTAGTGATGGAAAGTTATTTTCATCTGATGGCTGAAATATTTGCCTATGTAAAATTAGTTGGTGATCTTGGTTCATTTCCTAGTGGAGCTCACCACATTGCAAACACACAGCCTCCACAGCTAACAATAATCGCCACCTTTGTCAGTCTCAACAGAGAGGGTCAACTGAACTGAATTAAACTCTCACCCCAGATTTCCACCAGATCTGGGTTAAGGCACATTGGTGGGGCAGTATGGTGAATGTGGCCCTGCTGCTGCCAATACCAAGCCTGTTCTGTGGATAAATTATTGAGTCTCTGGGGCTCTTATTCTGGCATCTCTTACAACAATTTAATGCACTATAAAATAAAAGAGAGATGGTTAAGGTAGGTTAGTCAATAGAGGCAAGCCCTGCTTTATTGCACAAAATACACTTGTCATTTACAAGTGTTACTCACATAAGTACATTGATTTAGGCCTTTAATATCTCATAGTGACACAATAGCCGTGCACATGGTTAGAAACGAGCAATATGATCTACAAAGTGCTCCTATTATTTCTTCTATCAGCAGTAGAAGGGAGAACAGAAACCTGTATGGGGACTAGCTGTAGGAAATTACCTATAGACTTTTATATTACAGCCTTCATGTTATGTCCAAATGTCAAACCACTACACTACCAACTGGGGATCCCAAATTTTGGTGACCTTGACAAGCTAACAACATACTGGCTACATTATTCTTAGATCTGTAAAAGCAACTATATAATTAATGTTGAAATGGGGACACTGAGGCTACTGCTTTCAATATGTTTTTCTGGGAGCTATGTACTCATACGAAAAAATAAATATCAGGAAAGATATGTGCACCTTCTATTGCCTATCATTGCACATATTCTACTTATACTTGCCTCATTTAACTAAATCCATATCAGATCACTGTAGTAATTTTTCATTTAAAATACCCACTTTCCTGCCTTTCATCCCACATGTGGGGTGCTGTGATTATATCTACTATGCAAAAGAGAGGAGCAAAGAATAATAATAAAGGAGATGAAATTTAGCATTGAAAATAGTCTTTCATAACAAGATAAATAAGCATATTTTTCAGTCATTTTATGCTGTCATATGTCAGAAAAAATAAACCATAATCCACATTCTCTTCCTACTGCATTTCCCTGCCTAAAACTTGTTGAGTACTCAACTTGAGAACTTGTTTTTCTCCTTCAAAACGTTCATTAAAACACAAATGACTTTCCCCTTTTGATGTTGCCAAAGGAACTCTAACACCATGCAATTAAATCTGTTTTAAAGTACCTTTCTCAAAAAAAACAGGCTTCCACCTCTAAGACTGCATAATAGATGTTATTAACTATACATATAAATAGAAAATGTGTCTTGTGTCATTATATTTGCTGAATGAGTTTGCCTTTTTCCAAAGTCATCTCCTTATTAATGACTCATGAGTTTCTTTTCTGTTATTTAAAAATAATGTAATTATAGGCTATTCTGGAATAATTTGAAGTATCTTAGGTTCATATCTGAACCTATTAATTAAATGGAACATATGTATTTATAATGTGCTCTATGCCTCTATTATTCAAGATAATCCCTTTAATCCTATTTAAATAGGAATATAGAAGAAGTTAATCCCAATAATATCTCTATAAACAAATATTTAAATAAACCTGTTTCAATCTTTGTTATTCATAGCATCTGTCCTGAAAATGTTGTGTGAATTGTTTAGCCTGCTATTGGCAATAAACAGTGAGGTCCAGAAGAGTAGCAAAATTATTGCATATGTATGTAGCACCCTATTAACAAAAATGTAGAGGGGAAAGGTCCTCCTAATATTATTTAATAAAATGTGTGTCCTCAAAAATTGAATGTGACATTCTGATATTTCTGGGTCACTATATGTTTATGGTGTTAGGGCCCTATACTTCCTTAATATAGCCTTGCAATAGTGTAAACTAGATAGTACGAAGCTGCACATATCTGTATATGTATTGAAGCCTGCATTCAAGTGCCAAGTTATAGCTTAGAGGACTCTGGTCCCCGGTGTTGTCTGTAATTTGACCTAGCATTTGGAAACCTACAATAACATAGGGAAGCCATGTTGAATGTGGAGTTTTAGATTTGCATCACTGCACTATGAGCTGCACATATGGCAGGTCACCAGAAACTGGAAAAGAAGCAATTGTTTTTTCCCTGCTGTGAGTAATGGATTTGAACATGCCTCACATTGTTTTCACGCTGAGTTTTCTCTTCTTTCCCCATAACACAAGTGCAAACTGAGCTTATAAAATTCCTTTAGGCACAAGAAACCACACAGTGTCTCCACAGACCAACAGGTCAGTTTAGACACTTTTTGTCTAAGGATACGGGTATTTGAATTAGTCCTCCTGCCAAGATGAAGCTCTGTTCTGTGAAGGCAAAGATGTGATGCATTACACCTGGGACTTTTGAAGGATACTGAATCTTATGGTTTTGCTAGTGTGTTACTGTCATTCTATTGCAGACATACAGGCTGGCATTTAGGTTGGTTTGTTGTTTGAGTTTACTAATAGAAAAGTTTGTGAGTAATCACTTGTCCCTACAAGCAGCACTTCCTAAGAATCACAATCACATAACTGTGCCACTAAAAAGCCCATATGTAGCTATATACTAAGGTATTATTTGTATGTTCTCTATAAGTTCAGTTATTTACTTATTAAATACAAGTATACCCATTTATCCATGGACCTACTGAAGTATATCAGAAACAGGAAAACAACAAGTATCAATTGGTGTTCTTCTACCAGTGAGCAAAGGGAGTAATTAAAGAGGGATAAGGACACTGTAGAAAATGTAATTTATTTCTTTGCACTGAGGATGCTAGGGAAATACTTACTCAAGGACTAATATTTTTATTTTAAAAAGTTGAAGCACTGTCAGAGATTGAAGTGTCAAGAGAAGAGGTACTGGAACAAATTGATAAATTATAGAAAACAAAGTCACCATGACTGGCTGATACACATAAAGGAGTTCTGAAGAAACTTAAAAATAAAGTGATAGAACTGCTAATATTCAGTCTCTCATTTAAACCAACTACTATGCCAGAGGACTGGAGGGGTAGCAGATGTTATACGTATCTTTAAAATGTAATAAGAATCATCGTGGGAACTATAAATCAGCTCCAGAGAAATTAGATGTAACAGTAATTAAAGTGAAAGTTCTAGAACACCTAGGGCATGTCTACACTTCGAGCTGGAAGATGTAAATTCTGGTACAGGCTCTGATTGAGATACCCACTAAAAATAGAGAATAGCCATGGTGGTGCTAGCCACCCCATCTATTTACCCATCCAAGGTGCTAGGTATGTACTAAGGCAGCTAGCCCTTCATGCAGCTGCAGCTACATTACATTTTTAGTATACCAACTCAATCAGAGCTAGTGTGGGTTTATCGCCTAGAGCTGGAATTTACACCTCCAGTTCAAAGTGTTGACACACCCTTAGATGAACATGATATAATAGGGACAAATCAGCACAGCTCTATGCAGGAAAATTGTGCCTCTCCAGTGTATTAGAATTATTTAGTAGTGTTAAAAAAAAGTGCATAAAAGAGAATTAGAGGAGATGTAATTTAACTGGACTTTTAAAATGCCTTTGTCAAAGGGCCTCAAAAGAGACTAATAAGGAAATTAAGGCTTTGTCTCGACTGCAGGGAAAAGTCGACCTAAGCTACACAATTTGAGTTACATGAATAGCTTAGACATAGCTTAGACCTACTTACCACAGGGTCCACACTATGCAATGTTGACGGGAGACACTGTCCCATCAACTCCTCTTACTCTTCTCTATCCAGTGGAGTACAGGAGTCGACGGGAGAGTGATCTGCGGTCAGTCGATTTAGCGGGTCTTCACTAGACCCGCTCAATCGACCACCAATGCATTAATCGCCGTATGTCGATCCCCCGGTAGGTGTAGACAAGCCTTAAGTTATTTTGGAGAGAGAGGGATCTGCCATGGATTAAAAACTGGCTAATGGACAGAAATCAAAGAGTAGCAATAAATGGTCAGTTTTAAACGTGTCAAAAGTTTAACCATTGGGGCATCCTAAGGATCCATGTTAGAATCGGTGTTGTTTAATAAATTGATTAATGAGTTGGAAAAGGAGGTGGCAGTGAGATTGTACATTTTGAATATAACAGAATTATTAGGTAATTCAAGACTAAAGACTGAGAAACATGAGAGAGACTTAATAAATCTGAAGTAGGTAACATGATGACAGACGATAGCATTGACAAACACAAGTTAACACACACTGCAAGGAATTGTTTGAACCATAGGTAAACTTTGTAAGGTTCTGAATTTACAGTGACCACTCAGAGGGAAAAAAACTGGGCATCACTGTGGGTAGCTGAATGAAATTGTTTGGGATTCAATGACACTCCAAAAAGCAAACATGTTAAGATCTAGTTAAAAAATGGGATAGGAAATAATAGGAAAAGTATTATACCATTACATAAATCAATGGCTCACCTTCACCTTGAATGCTGTGTTGTGTTCTGGTCACCACACCAAAATAGATAGAGGAGAAACTGGAGAGGTTCCAAAATGGGAGACAAAAATTATTAGAATCATGGAAAGATTCCATATAGTAAAGATTAAGATTGAAGATGAATAAGAGGGACACGATACAGGTATACAAAAAAATGAACAGCATAGAGAAGATAAATTAGGTATTTCTGTTTAATCTCTTTTGTAATACAAGGAACAAAGGGAAATATAATGACATTTAAATTCATGACATAACTGATCAAAATTCATTGTTTGTAACACAATGTAGAATTAACCTGCGGAACTCATTCTCACAAGGTATTATCAAGTCCAAGAGTTTAGCAGGATTTAAAAAAAGGATTAGTCATTTATGTAGCTAATGAGAACATCTACAGTTACATTAGATTACACTAAAATAGAAGGGATATGACCCATCATGCCTCAGGGCATAAGCCAACCACTTACTCATGCGGTTAGAAAGAGATTCCCTATGGACAGGTTATTCCATAACAGTCCATTACTGGAGTGCTTATATCTTCCTGTGAAGCATCTGCTACTGGCCACTGTAAGAGACAGGATGTGAGCTGTACAGCTGAGCTGATCAGACATTCATTTCCTATGTTCCTAAGAGCACCCTTATCTCATAAAGTGATACCTTCAGAGAATGACATTACAGCATGACCAGAGACAGAATACTCACAGGGACCCATGAGTTGTAGTAAAGGGTTTGATACATGTAGCATGGTTAACCATGGCAGTGATGGAGGATAAGACCTACCAAATTGCACAATAGTGTGACTGAGAAATCCCTGTGTACTCAGTTCTAGACCGTTGGAGGACGAGCAGAAAGAGCCTGATTGCACCTGCCACCAAAATTTGTGAGCAGCATTTCTTGCAACCAAGTCCTTGCATATAAAAGTTGCCAGGATAGACCAATGTAGCTTCCTACCAAGAAAGTTGCGTCATAGGTTGGTGGTCACCTAGAGGTTTGGTCTCATTCTCGGACTCCAGATCAAGGTACTACTGAGGAGCAACTTTTGGATGGGCCTGATGCTTTTCAAATACTTTTCTGTCTATTGATTTGTAAAGCCCATCCTATTTTCTTTTTCTGATTTACACAACATTTTAGATTGGGGTGGCCAAATTTACTGACCTTCCAAGCCACGTAATATAATTTTCAGAAATTTGAGAGCTGGACGCCCCTGCCAGGGCTTGAGGTTTCAGCCCTGTGAGGGGCGCCTGCTGGGGCTGAGGGTTTCAGCCTCTCTCCTGCTGAAGCCCTGAGCCCCAGCAGGCATCTCCCGTGGGGCTGAAGCCCTAAGCCTCCAACTTTCAGAATAGAAGCCCTGGGCTCCCCCTGCCCTAGTTTGGTAAGTGGAGGATGGGGGCCTCCACGAGCTTCACTTTACGTGCAAAAGAGCTGCATGCACGCGAGATGCAGTTTGGCCACCCCTGTTTTCTATAAAGGAATGAGTTAGGTCTGGCTTGGATGGATTATTTGTTTGTTTTTTAACGTTGTTCTGGGCTTTCCCTTCAAGTATTGATGGATGCCTTTAAACAAAATATCTTGTCACCACACTTTTTATTGTTTCCAAATTGTGCTCAGGGTCTGGGTGTTTTGGGTTTTTCTAATCCTCGACTTCTGTTTTGATTTTGGTGTTTTGGATTTTTTGGGGAAAAAGAGGATTTTCATTGCCCTATCACCACTGCTTCATGTTATCATCTGCCCCTCCTTCTCTTCTCTTTCCACTATCTGAAGTCAAGTTACCCACCCTGTTGCAGGCCTTGGGGAGCAGGAGTGGCACCAGCTTTTTTGCCACCCTAGCCGGCGGCGGGAGAGGCTTCAGCCGAAATGCCACCGTGATCCCCGGCGGCTGAAGAAGCTGCCGCCGAAGTGCCGCCGGGGTCCTTGGCAGCAACTGATTTAACTTAAATTTTGAATTGTGGAGGATCTCCTCTTCTCTCAGTAAAAGTTGTACCAGTTACCTAAAGGTTTGGTTTTATATTAATTTAGTTAACTTTGCTCGTTGACATGCTTATAGTGGTTTAAAAGTTAACTAAATCAGTATCAAATCAAACCTTTAAGTAAACTAGTACCACCTTGTGTCTAGACCAGGCCACTTAGGGAAATTAAATACTTCAAGGAGTCCACCTCCAGCTGAGGGAAAGAGAGATCCTCCACATGTGAGTATATAACATTTAAAAAAAAAATCCTCTACCTTCCCCATTTAGCAAGCAGCTTACCTGCTACTTATTCCCACAAATCAGCTTAATTAAGCATTAGACAAAGGATGCACAATAGAATTTTAAGACACACGGGACAGAAAATGAACAAATGTTGGGATTCCATGGGGTGCTTCTAGCCAATCATCAAGGCCGATTTTAAACTTATAATTGTGCTGTGGTGACAATAAAAGCTCTTAATGACAGTTCCCTTGTGTCCATGCTCTTTTTCTCCTGGGCCCAGTTGCAAATAGGAGACTCCATTTTCATGGGGTTTTATGGTGAAATGTTCTAACTAAATGAATACCATGGGACACCTCTTAAACAAGTAGCTTACGGAGGAGTAAACCTGTTAAAAGAATACATTTCCTCTTCATATAGCTGACAAGCTCTATGAAATTAATACTTGTAGTGAAACTTCCTATGCATTACAAAGTACAGTTAAAAGAAGTGTTGCTTGGTAAGGGAAATGACCTAAGAACATTTTTTGTATGTCAGGCAAAACATCCCATATTAGACTGTGGAATACATTGGGGCCTTTGATAATGAACACTAATTATAGAATGAAATGGTTTAAAAGAACTAATCTTCTATCCACTTGAGATGCCCTTTAAACAAGTTTCCAGACATTAGCTGCCGAGGAGTCTCAAGATCATATAGAAGAGATTTTAACAAATAATGTGTGTATGCATGTAGATATACTGTAGAATAACAATGTGTGTTTGATATTTTCACTAAATTCACACTGTGCTTATTACTCACATGAATATTTGTACATAGAAAGTGACAAGGGCCAAGGACAGCCTGTGGAATTTAGGAACTCAACAGGCACTGTGAGCTGCAGGGAAGGGGAGAAACCCCACAAAGCTTATGAGTGCTGCAGGGCAGTGGCTCTCAACCTCTCCAGACTACTGCACCCCTTTCAGGAGTCTGCTTTGTGTACCCGAAGTTTGACCTCACTTAAAAACAACCTGCTTACAAAATCAGACATAAAAAGACTAAAGTGTCATGGCAGACTATTACTGAAAAATTGCTTGCGTTCTCATTTTTACCATATAATTATAAAATACATCAATTTGAATATAAATATTGCACTTACATTTCAGTGTATAGTATACAGAGCAGTATAAACAAGTCATTGTCCATATGAAATTTTAGTTTGTACTGACTTTGCTAGTGCTTTTTACGTGGCCTGTTGTAAAACTAGGCAAATATCTAGATGAATTGATGCACCCCCTGGAGACCTCTGCATACCCCAGGGGTACATGTAGCCCTGTTGAGAACCTCTGCAACCAGAAGCTCTGTGGAGCTTAGGAGTTCTGCACTACTTTGGCCAGGCCAGAGTCAGTAGCTTTTGCAGCCCAGTGGTATGCCTAAGTATCTCAGCCTGGTGAAAACAATACTTTTCAGTCCTCAGCCAATGCCCATTCAAGTCAATGGGAGTCTAGCCATTGACTTCAGTGGGCTTTGGATCAGAACCTAAATTATCTGCAGCTAGCAGAGCATGAAAGAAAAGTAACACAAATATAATTAATTCCGCCGTATATCAGTGAAGATAGTTCCAGATGTGTAAAAATGGATTATGTGGATAGCGGTGGGCTAATGTCACTTTCATACAGGTTTTTTTCCCTAGTTTAGAGGCTGTGCTAGCTGAGCTAGAGCTTGCTAATACCTATTCACAGCTACACTGGTTTTTAAAATGACTAATTTTACTTTGTGTTTTCATGTTTTCATTCACACTGCTGACACTCAGTTATTACTGAGTTATTGCCTGCCTTGCCAATGAACAAAAGTAACCAGCATCAGTGCATTAAGGATAGCTAGGTAATTATCCTCCTCACATACAACTCCCTACTGGGTGTCACAGTGTGGAAGTTATTATTTTTTTTAAAAAAAAGGAAAAGAAAAAGAGCACAGTTATTAAATATCACCAGAAGACAATAGAACAGGAAAGAAAATGGTCACCAATAAATTTTGTTCTTGGGAACACACACTATATTTTTCACCATTTGCCATATTTATTGAAAAATCAATGGCAGATGTCCCATAGTGCAACTGTTGTGCGACAAACTCTTATTATAGGCTAACATTCTATTACACCCGTTCATTTGTGTAATACCTTTTGCTGGAGTGGCAAATATTGATAGAATTTCAGGCTGAAAAGCAAAAGAGCAGTGCCTGAAAGGGGAAAGGAATATCTTTGACAATGTAGTTCACTAAGTAGTTGAAGAAAAATGTGTTGAGGCGTGATTTGTGGAAGAAAACAGACTACCGTATATACTCGTTCAGCCGAATTTTTTTAGTAAAAAATGGAAGCAAAAGAAAAGGGGGTCGGCTTATGAAGGGGTATAGAGAAAGGGAGAGCTGGGACACAGCCCTTCCCCCCTGCCTGCCAGAGCACCCTGCAGCCTCGCTGCCCAGCCTGCCAGAGCAGCTCCAGCCAGGCCAGAGACATCCTCCCCTGGCCCGCCCCAGCGAAGGTGGGGCAGGATGGGATGGGGAGAGTGTAGGGGTCCTGGGCTAGGAGTGGGGTCATGTGGGGGGTGGTCACGGGTTACTCCCCTGACCCCTTGATTCTCCCCCACACACACAAAAAAAATAATTTCCTCACCAGTTGCTGTCCCGGCCCGTCAAGGTAAGCAGCTGGCGGGCCAAGACACTTTGTTTACTTAGATTTACCTCCGTGCCTGTGGACACTCAAGGTAAACAAACCGTCTTGGCCCACCAGCGGCTTATCCTGATGGCCCAGGCACCAAAATTTGCTGACCCCCGAATTATAGGGTCGGCTTATGAATGGGTCATAAACATTTTCCATTTTTACTTATCCATCTTGGGGGGTGGGCGGCTTATAAACAAACCGGCTTATGATCGAGTATATACGATAGTTTGTGGCAGTACACCAAGGTGCAAATCTTCTATTCACAAGCTTGTTAAAACTTCTAGTGTAAGTTCACACATATATGCACACACATACACAGTAGTTAAGTATAACTATCCATGTAATGGGAAGTTGTTACAATTGCAACTTCAAGTCATGAAAAGCTATTAAAATATTTTAGTGATCTCTTCCATACTAGGTTTGCAGTGTGTTCTGCAGTACATTTTTGAGCTATTGTATGAGAGAACTGGCATTGAGTGCACTGTAGATAATTAATATCTATTTTTTGTCTGAGTTATAATTAAATAATATGATTTTCTTCACTAGATCAACCTTTACAGCATTAATGGAGACCAGAATTCAGAGGTGGAGTAGCTCACTTTGTATACAGTGAATCACAGTCATCAATAGGTTCCACCTAAGCTATTGAACTGCTTTAATATTCAGCATTTAGCTGTATTTCTCGCTAACACTGGGCTTTCAAACTGGTATCCTCCTGACAATTTCAAAGTGGTTTTGACCGCTTTCAGGTTCTTTCACTGTGGGGGGTTAATCTCATAAAGATTTCAGCCACATGAGCACTAGTGTCAGGGGTATAATGATCACTTTGAAGTTTGTTTGCTTTCCAGTGCATTTAAACAGTTTAAATGTTCCAGAAATAGGATTAGATGCCCCAGTGAATTCATTTCATTTACCCCCAGCAGTGGTTTTCCAATACTATATGGTGTTTACATGGTATCAATTTAGAGGCATGCTGATTTCCAAGATTCATCCCATCCCCTATCAATTTTCTACCTCTCCATAGGTCCTGCTTGGCAGTGGTATCTTCTAATTTCAAGGATTTTTCTAAGGCTTATTCTATAGTTTTCTTTGCAATCTCTTTAAATGCAATTAAAATTTAGAGGCAAAAATGTGTGAGCTGTGAAATCAAAATGTATGACTATTTTAAATTTAAGGAGGGTTAAATGCTCAAAATGGGTTCCAAAGTCAAACTCACTTCTGGCATAAGCGGATACAGCTCCACTAACACGAATGGAATTGTGCCCATTTACACCAGTGGTGAATTTGTCCTTCGGGGTTTTTTTTTTAAAGCTAGACATGGCAAAGTGAGGCCAAAACTAAAATAACTCTTTAAGTTGAGAGTAAAGTGCTTTGACCTGCCACTTTATCACCTGGATCACCTGGATCGATCGGACTTCAGCTGTCGTTAAGACTGCGCTGATCAAAACATGTCTGCCATTCTTCTCGCACTCTTGCCTTTCTTCGCCACTTTATATGAGTAACATTTCCCTTCTTTTCAAATGCCATCACAGAAACAAAAACTCCACCCAACATCCCATTCAAGGAGGTATTCTCTGAGACAGAATCAGCCTTAAAGTCTGCACTGTAAAACAAGTTGTTTTCCAATCATTTAACATTCCTAACACAAGGAGGGAATAATCTTAATCAGATTTCTTTGTCAGTGTGGAAAGTGTTCTGGGCACATCCCTAGTGAACAGTTAAAATTGGAATATTGAACGAACAAAGGCACAACCAGAATTGTGCACTCTCTCTCTGTGCACGTTAGTCTTTTTGGAGTTACTTGCATTGAAAGGAGAACAGACTCCAGGAAGTGACATCCTCCATCATCCATACATACCTATTTGGTACCATGGCAAACATCATTAAAAATCTTGTTAACCCTTTATTAAAGATTCAGAAAAGAAGGGAAAACAGTTAAAGCATTTTAAATGTAAAGTTTGAAGGAAGGCTTCCATTGTAACAGTGTCCCTTGTTCTCTTTACCTTTAACTGTAGAAAGTCATTAGGACACACACACACATTTGACAGTCTTTCAGATGGTATCAAAGATGGTGATAACTGTCCTTTTTGGGGAAAAAGAAAAAGTTAGTTGAGATGGCCTGGAGTTGGTGTCCAAGTCTGATCCCATTTCCTAGGAGACAAACCAGGATGAACACACACACACACACGAGAGGAAAAGAAAAGAACAGCCATCATAGAAAATGCAGCTTCTGTCTCTGTTGTTGATTCACACTTGCAGCCTCATGGCTGGAGAAACACAGGCAAAGAACATGGTCTTATCATCCACTTTAAGACCTGTCAAAGCTGTTTAGGTCATTGTTTTTAGCTGTTTCTCTCTGGTCACAGGCTTAAAACACTATTGCAAAATATGCAGTCTTGGCTGGCTAAGCCAGACTGATTAAACAGAAGGCAAAAGAAGAGGGATAGAAAAGAGAAGAAATAAGGTGGGGAAGGAAAAGGACACACAAGGAGGTGGGGTGACAAAGTCTCATGTCCCACTGATTTTGGTTCACTGATTTCTGGTCCCACACTCCTCTTGTTTACCAGACATGATCTTAACATAGTCCTTGAGTTACATCAGTAGGCCTTTTTGTTTGGACTAATTCAGTTTCTCCACTTTGCACTATTCCCAATCAATGTGTATTGTTCTATGTGGTGGAGCATTTTATAAACTTTTATCCACTTTGCCACAGTTGAGCTCACAATTAGGGTAAATTTGTAAGCCCAATTATTACAACATCTCAAATCCATTGAAGCCCATGGTGCTCAATTCATTGACTTCAATGGGCTTTGGTGCAAAGGAGCTGCCACAAGGGTCTAGGGATGAGGGAACCTGCTGTGATGCTAGCCCTTCCCTTTTACTCCATGCCTCCTGTGATGCTGGAAGACCAGGGGCCATCTCCTACCAAGGTCCGAGGTGTCACTGAACACTGACAAATACATAGCTGGAAACCAGTCTGGCTTACCTGTTCATTAATATTGTTAAGGTAGATATTATAGCTGTGAGAATGTGTTTTAGACCTTATGAATAGCTTGGAGGATATTGCATGTATTAGCCTCGCTTATCTGTACACCATGTTATAAAGTGATAACAAATATTTGTATAGTAAACCTCTGTAACTGTGTAATTCATGAGCTAGGAAAGAAGCCTTCTCTAATGCAAATACTGGCTTCCTACAGAAGGTTGTAGGTCCTACCCAACAAGAAGGCCTTTGTAACTAAATGAGCCATTGTGAAAAATCAAAATACTTTATTAATTGCATTCTTCTCCCTCTCCATGAAGCGGAGACCTGCTCATGAACACAGCCCATCAACTTGGGCTCTGGGGAGAAAGGAATTAAAATTCCTGAGAAGGAGAAAGTTGGTTCTTTTGCTGCCTGGACTCTAAAGGGGCAAGAACCACTAAGCATAAGCAAAAGACCCTCAGCTGTTGTGCCTGTGTAATCCATGCCTGCTGGGCGTAGTGGTCTGTCCCCCTGGCATGGCACCTAGACCACCTAGAGTTTGATGAATCTGCAACTCCTTTGCCTAAGAGCCATGTGGCTTTTAGCTCATGTAGTAGAGGCTCATGCATTTAGCTCCAGAGATCCCAGGTTTGACCCCGTTTGCCGACAACCAGGGTCTGTCAGTGTTACACCTGGATTAGCCCTGAAGGACATATGGAGTTTGCTTATTATAGAAGTTTCTATTATCTTTTGGAATCTAAGACTGTAACTCATTTGTGTGTGCATCTTTCCTGCTTTATCCTTGTAAATAACTCTCATTTCATTTTCCTAGTTAATAAATCTTTAGTTGGTTTATTACATGATTATCTACAAGCATTGTCTTTGGAGACAGATCTAGGATATACTTGACCAGGGGTACATGGCTGGTACTTTGGGCCTGGGAATAACCTGAATATTGTTGTGATTTTTGGTATAAGGGACCATCTATCGCAGAGGCAGGGTGCCTAGGATGGTCCAATAGACCAGGGTGCCCAAGGGGACTGTCTGTGACTCCATGGTAAGACTGTTATAATGCTTTAGGAGTTCATCCTTCTTACTTGGTTAGTGAAATTTAAGTATAGAATACACAACCAGTTTGGGGTTTATGCTCTGTTGCTTGACAGTCGGGCCTGAGGTTGGCACCCGTGGTTGTGAGTCACTCTAAACAAGGTGACACCTCCTCAATGGGATCCAACAGTTTTCACTCCACTCCACTTGCATTAGTGGAGGGGAGAATGTGGTTCTTTATTTTTGCCTGTTGTGACATTGATTCTAGTGGCAACTGTGTTACCTCTTCCACTTTTCCTTTTGGAACTTTTTTTCTCCCCTTTAGTTTAATTTGGTGATGGCTATTAATGTCTCTTCTCTTTTGTCCAGGGTGCTGTAGATTTGATCCACCTGGGATAGATTCATAGATTCATAGATTCTAGGGCTGGAAGGGACCTCGAGAGGTCATCGAGTCCAGCCCCCTACCCTCATGACAGGACCAATTACTGTCTAGACCATCCCTGATAGACATTTATCTAACCTACTCTTAAATATCTCCAGAGATGGAGATTCCACAACCGCCCTGGGCAGTTTATTCCAGTGTTTAACCACCCTGACAGTTAGGAACTTTTTCCTAATGTCCAACCTAAACCTCCCTTGCTGCAGTTGAAGCCCATTGCTTCTTCTTCTATCCTCAGATGCTAAGATGAACAAGTTTTCTCTCTCCTCCTTATGACACCCTTTTAGATACCTGAAGACCGCTATCATGTCCCCTTTCAGTCTTCTCTTTTCCAAACTAAACAAACCCAATTCCTTCAGCCTTCCTTCATAGGTCATGTTCTCTAGATCCTTAATCATTCTTGTTGCTCTTCTCTGGACCCTCTCCAATTTCTCCACATCTTTCTTGAAATGTGGTGCCCAGAACTGGACACAATACTCCAGTTGAGGCCTATCCAGCGCAGAGTAGAGCGGAAGAATGACTTCTCGTGTCTTGCTCACCACACACCTGTTAATGCAGCCCAGAATCAAGTTTGCTTTTTTTGCAACAGCATCACACTGTTGACTCATATTTAGCTTGTGGTCCACTATAACCCCTAGATCCCTTTCTGCCGTACTCCTTCCTAGACAGTCTCCTCCCATTCTGTATGTGTGAAACGGATTGTTCCTACCTAAGTGGAGCACTTTGCATTTGTCCTTATTAAACTTCATCCTGTTTACCTCTGACCATTTCTCCAATTTGTCCAGATCATTTTGAATTATGACCCTATCCTCCAAAGCAGTTGCAATCCCTCCCAGTTTGGTATCATCTGCAAACTTAATAAGCGTACTTTCTATGCCAATATCCAAGTCGTTGATGAAGATGTTGAACAGAGCCGGTCCCAAAACAGACCCTTGCGGAACCCCACTCGTTATACCTTTCCAGCAGGATTGGGAACCATTTATAACTACTCTCTGAGTACGGTTATCCAGCCAGTTGCGCACCCACCTTTATAGTAGCCCCATCTAACTTGTATTTCCCTAGTTTATTGATAAGAATATCATGCGAGACCGTATCAAATGCCTTACTAAAGTCTAGGTATACCACATCCACCGCTTCTCCCTTATCCACAAGACTCGTTATCCTATCAAAGAAAGCTATCAGATTGGTTTGACATGATTTGTTCTTTACAAATCCATGCTGGTTATTCCCTATCACCTTACCACCTTCCAAGTGTTTGCAGATGATTTCCTTAATTACTTGCTCCATTATTTTCCCTGGCACAGAAGTTAAACTAACTGGTCTGTAGTTTCCTGGGTTGTTTTTATTTCCCTTTTTATAGATGGGCACTATATTTGCCCTTTTCCAGTCTTCTGGAATCTCTCCTGTCTCCCATGATTTACCAAAGATAATAGCTAGAGGCTCAGATACCTCCTCTATTAGCTCCTTGAGTATTCTAGGATGCATTTCATCAGGTCCTGGTGACTTGTAGGCATCTAACTTATCTAAGTGATTTTTAACTTGGTCTTGTTTTATTTCATCTTCTAAACCTTCCCCCTTCCCATTTGCATTCACTGTGTTAGGCATTCCCTCAGACTTCTCGGTGAAGACGGAAACAAAGAAGTCATTAAGCATCTCTGCCATTTCCAAGTTTCCTGTTACTGTTTCTCCCTCCTCACTGAGTAGTGGGCCTACCCTGTCCTTGGTCTTCCTCTTGCTTCTAATGTATTGATAAAAAGTTTTCTTGTTTCTCTTTATTCTTGTAGCTAGTTTGAGCTCATTTTGTGCCTTTGCCTTTCTAATCTTGCCCCTGCATTCCCGTGTTGTTTGCCTATATTCATCCTGTGTAATTTGTCCTAGTTTCCATTTTTTATGACTCCTTTTTATTTTTTAGATCTTGCAAGATCTCGTGGTTAAGCCAAGGTGGTCTTTTGCCACATTTTCTATCTTTCCTACCCAGCGGAATAGTTTGCTTTTGGGCCCTTAATAGTGTCCCTTTGAAATACTGCCAGCTCTCCTCAGTTGTTTTTCCCCTCAGTCTTGATTCCCATGGGACCTTACTTATCAGCTCTCTGAGCTTACCAAAATCCACTTTCCTGAAATCCATTGTCTCTATTTTGCTGTACTCCCTTCTACCCTTCCTTAGAATTGTGAACTCTAGGATTTCATGATCACTTTTGCCCAAGCTGCCTTCTACTTTCAAGTTCTCAACGAGTTCCTTCCTATTTGTTAAAATCAAATCTAGAACAGCTTCCCCCCTAGTAGCTTTCTCAACCTTCCGAAATAAAAAGTTGTCTGCAATGCAGTCCAAGAACTTATTGGATAGTCTGTGCCCCGCAGTGTTATTTTCCCAACATATATCTGGATAGTTGAAGTCCCCCATCACCACCAAATCTTGGGCTTTGGATGATTTTGTTAGTTGTTTAAAAAAAGCCTCATCCACCTCTTCCACCTGGTTAGGTGGCCTGTAGTAGACTCCTAGCATGACATCACCCTTGTTTTTTACCCCTTTTAGCCTAACCCAGAGACTCTCAACACTTCCGTCCCCTATGTCCATCTCCACCTCAGTCCAAGTGTGTACATTTTTAATATATAAGGCAACACCTCCTCCCTTTTCCCCCGTCTGTCCTTCCTGAGCAAGCTGTACCCATCCATACCAACATTCCAATCATGTGTATTATCCCACCAAGTTTTGGTGATGCCAACAATGTCATAGTTGAATTTATTTATTAGCACTTCCAGTTCTTCCTGCTTATTACCCATACTTCTCGCATTTGTATACAGGCATCTAAGATACTGATTTGATCTTGCCTCCCAGTTTTGCCCTGACCCTCCTATCTCTTTGTCATTAGAGCCCACGCCCCCTCCTATTTCTGACCCATCTCCCAGGTCCCCATGTTCTCCACTTACCTGTGGGCTTTGCTCACCTGTCCCCATCGAACCTAATTTAAAGCCCTCCTCACTAGGTTAGCCAGTCTGTATCCAAATAGGATCTTTCCCCTCCTTGAAAGGTGAACGCCATCTCTGCCTAGCAGTTCTTCCTGGATTAGCATCCCGTGGTCGAGGAAGCCAAAGCCCTCCTGGCGACACCATCTTTTCAGCCAGGCATTCACCTCCACGATGCACCTGTCTCTGCCCGGGCCCCTACCTTTGACAGGAAGGATCGAAGAGAATACCACCTGCGCTCCAAACTCCTTCACCCGTACTCCCAGAGCCCTGTAGTCACTCTTGATCTGCTCAGTGTCACACCTCGCAGTATCATTTGTGACCACATGGATGAGTAGCATGGAGTAGTAGTCAGAGGGCCAGATAATCCTTGACAATGCCTCCGTAACGTCTCAGATATAACCTTTCACTTTTGTAATCCACGTAGAGATGAGTGGGAAATGGAAATGATTTAAAAATAGATGTAGGAATTGAGCTTAACATACTCCTGAGTGCTCAGAAAGAATCAGAAAAAGGAGAGAAGCATATTATCAATAAGAAAGGGCTTTTTTTTCTGCAGCATTTCATCTCTAATGATTTTTTCCATTATAAAGCATTCCATGCCTCTACAGAACCAACTAAATGGTTTACATTTTGGGGAATAACAGCCTTTTCACTTCTGTCACCTGTGGGAAATATTAGGGAGGTCTTCAGCTGTAAATGCTATATGAGCAAACACCACTTAAGCTAGGCTTTGCTTCCTAAACAAGTATTTAATCTCCTCATTAAAGATATATGAAACTAGAAATCAATGAGCACTGGTGGTTAGAGCTTTTTAGCGGAACTGATGGCTGCACATTGTCTAACATTAGAAACTTCACTTGTGGTTTACACCTGCTACAGATGGAGAAACGTGAATCTAGAAAGAAAGATCCAAGTCTGTAGTAATAATTGTACTGTGAGTTCTGGATAAGAAGGTCACATAAATATATAACATATACAATGAAGCATTTTCAATTCACATTTCATAATGTTAAATAGATACTGTGAACTCTTACTGTAAAGATCCAGATAAAAGATACAAATAATCACAAAACTTGAGTTGCTGGCATTGTGAACTATTTGAACTGGAGAGTGGTTGACAAGGTCTGATTGGGCATATGAAAAGCAGATATGATCTATTTAGTTTTCCAAGCAAATAATGGAAAAAATTCTGAGCCCTTTGAGCAGAAAAACCGGGCACTCTTGATACATTTTATTTCTGGTCTGGGTCTGATTTTCATCAAAAGGATTTGAAGAAAAAACTCTGCAAAACTTGAACCAAACCTTTTATTGAATTAAATGCTAAAAACTCTGTTAATACAGCATTATAGTGGAGATTTTAAAGGCACAGATGTCAGAAAATCCAGAATGATAATTCTCATCGGCATGGTAATTGGCCCCCTTGTGCATGAATATTATTTTTATTTTATCTCTGTCTAATCTCTCCCTGTATATTGCTATCTAATCTATCCCTTCAATCTAATATATCATATCTCCCTCTCTTTATCTTAAGTATTTTGAAGGCTCTGATGACAGTGGTAGCTATATGCCAGAACCACAATACCATAATGTGTATAGTATTGACTAATATATGAGCAAGATGAATGAGCTGGGATTTGACATATTCCATCTTTATTCCTGTTTATAAATAACATAGTCGTAATAGAGCAGTAATTCTTGGGATCTCGAAAAAGCAAAGAAATTCTTCATTCAGAATAGGAGAATAATTATATTTCTTACCTATAGCATGTTTTTGGATATGTAAAAAAATAAAGTATTGTCACATAAAGAAAAAAGGAAATTATAACTCCTGAAATTAAGTGTAATTACCTCTCATATCTATAGATACAAAAAGGATCAATGAATTCCTTACAAAAATAAAATTTTGCAGTTACCTGAAGGTAGTTTTTACATGGCAGCTATGTGGCTGAGTGAAATTATTATTTGTTATAAAATACCGGAGTTAATCTGTGAACACTCAAGCCTCTGTAGTAATTTGTGTTTACTTTTGGGGGAAGAAGTTTTGTGGTTAATTTACAGGACTAGGAAGTAAGTAATCTGTTTTCTGTCACAAATGTCCATGTGAACTTGGGCAAATTACCATACTTAATTATTGCGTGCCTCAATTTCCCCATCCCCAAGACGATACAGTATACCTCACAGGAACATTGCAGGATGTAACTCACTAATTTTTGTAAATATTTTTGAGATCCTTGAATGGAAAGAACTATTACTGGAAAGTAATATTATTAAATTCTCTGTAGGGTGAAGATATGACCATACTAGTTTAGAGATGTCTGTATTCTAATTTCTGTAGTAGTACATAGTTCCTAGAGGGTAGCACACAAACTCAGACCATGTCTACACTACAGGTGCTACAGTGCCTTCGCTATGCCGCTAACCTTGTAGTATAGACACAGACTACAGTGATAAAAGGGGTATTGCTGTTGTTGGAGGAATTCCACCTCTCTGAGCAATGGTAGTTAGGTCAATGGAAGCATTCTTCTGTGAACTCAACTGCATCTACACCAGAGGTTAGATCAGCATAGTTGGATTTTTCACATCCCTAGGCACCGTACCTATGTTGACCTACATTGTAACGTGTAAGAGTGTTCTCAAGAGTTATATGGATATAAGAATGGGAAAAAATACCCATGGGGCATGCTTACAACATGAATATGGATTATTTTATAATGTTAAGCTGATGGTCTGGTTTCTGGCACAGAGAATTGTTTGACAGGGGTGGCACTGATACGAGTCAGAAGGAAAAGATAGGGTATAGTAAGCAAGGACATTTCCTTCACTTTAAATTATGTTTTAAACATGTAATTAGAGAAGTATGGTTTGGTATTTCTTTGCATAACATACATTTTAGGGTCTTCTCTTGCCATCTATGAATAATGATTTTTCCTTCCAGAATTGCTTACCCAGTCTTATAAGAAGACAATTTTACCCAAACTATGTTGTTTTACTATCTGATAGTATTGTCTATCAGATGGCAAGGTGAAATATTTCATATGGAAATATAGAGTCTCATATTTTCTCCAGCAAATCACTTGTGATGGACGCTAGGTTATACATCAGCAATTATTGAACAAGCAGTTTCATTTAGATAAAGAGATATCCTATTTACTTATGTACAAATCCTCCTATGTACAAATCTCTTATGTACAAATCTGAGGTATCATTTGAAAACTAATAACTCACTGATCACTGGTGTGGGTGGCTGAGAGGGTAAGGATGAAGGGAGGACGATGGCTGGGGAAAATATTATGGGATCTGTATTTATGCTGGTAGGAAGAAGCATGATGAAGAGGGGAAGAAGAGCAAGTAAATCTAGTGGGAACTGTAGGGGTCGGGGGAGGGTAACAAAGAAGGGGAAATGGAGCCAGTGTGAGAAAGAAGTAAGGAATGTGAATGTTTTTTGCAGGATCGGGGCCTACATTATGATTATTGATTGTATAGCAAACCAACAGTGTGTTTAGGTATCTTTCAAACTTCTGGGAATGGAAGATCTTTGCTCCAAAGTCGCTTAAACCTATATATACAAACCTTGGCAAAACAGATGCTCTTGGGACCTGTTAAATATTCAACAAGTAAATCAGGATGTATTAAACATCTCTCCCATAAGGCAATAGGAAGTGGCATAACATTTTGAGGGCATCCTCACCATACATAAAAAAAGATTACTATTTTAGGAGGTAATTGGTGTTATTACTTACGTTTTTCATTACCAGGGACTAATTAGGGTTGAGTAAGTCATTTTGGATAAAATAAGTGGACCACCATACAAACAGAATTGGAATTTAAAATATTTAATTAATCATTTCATTTTTATACTTTCTGATTCTGGTCAGGAAGAGAAGAGGAAAAGCTGAAATACTTAGAGGGGCCAGAACCAAAACCTCTCTGAGCTTTGCAGAATTCTGGGTTCTAATTCTGACCAGAACATTGCAGCTCAAGCTCATCTGTTGAATCAAGCTAACCAGAAACAGGCGGCACTAAAAGTCTGCTGAGTACCAGGCTAGTTCTGAAGACCAAATGTGGTGTAAAATAAGCCATAGTGTTGTGTTATGTGCGTTTCACAGCTCTAAAATGATTTGGAAACCTATAAATATTTCACAAGCGGTGACTTTAGGACATGGGATTGACCCAATGGGTCAGGTTACTAGAAGATCAGGATTGGGCACATGAAGTCAAGGACAAACCAGGGTCTGAAGCTGGAGTCTAGGGTCTATCGCAAGCAGGGTCTGGAGCAGAGAGAGGCAGGCAGTCTGTTGTTGCTCAGCCTTTCATGCTTCCTGCTGTAAGTACTGGAATGGGCCAACACTCAGGTTCTGCTGGGTGGTTCCTCCTGCCAAGACTGGCCTTACAGGGTCCACCTATGGGAGTTTAGCCTAAACCTTCTGTGGTGAGTCAGAGGTGTCAGTGGCTGGAACTCCATCATGCCCTTCCCCCCTTCAGGGTGGTGCCTGTCCAGGTGAGCCTTGTGGAATTCCTCCACCAAATCAGGAGCATGGACATAGGAGACAGGCTCCCAAGTGTGCTCATTTGGGCCAGAGCCTTCCCAGTCCACTAGATAGTGCAGGCAGCCACGCATCCGTTGGGACCTTATACGCTTATTGCCTACCTTAATGAAGTCACAACAGGTTGTGTTTGAATTGATATAAGGTAGACAATAACACTAGCTGGCGTCTCCAGAGGTATTAAGGTGAGACAGTATAAGGTGAACATCTCATAAACACCTTAATGATGTATATATTATTGAGGTATAAGGTAGACAGGCACAGGCAACCTGAGTAGCACAGGCTACCTGAGTAGCACCTCTTTGAGAAGTGCCTTGCTGGATATTTTTAAGATGGCAACTTGAAGTTCAATCTACACCTTCACAAAGCATTACACTTTAGTCCAAGCCTCTTCTGCAGATGTAACATCTGCAATGGCAATATTACAGACATCCATACTGCCTGTACCCTGGCACCCTCCTGTTGTTTGACTACTGCTTACCAGTAACCCATGTGTGAAATACACATAGGGACCAGCAGTCACAGGTAAGGGACCTTCATTTTCCTTTGAGTGCTGGTTCTTCAAGATGTGTGGGCCCTATCCATATTTTACTACCCTCCCTCCTTCCCCTTTGCTTCAGATCATGACAGGATATGCAGTAGAGAAGGAAATGAAGAGGCTGTCAGTTGGCACTTCCCCTTATACCTACAGTGCTGAGCATGAGGCGCTCCAGGGTGGAGGCACAGACCTACAGATACTACTTGCTAGATTTTCCGGTCTCAGCAGCATGGTGTGCATGAGTACCCTCATTTGGAATACAGATAGGGACCTCACACTTCAAATAACCTACAGTTACTGAAGTAACTTCCATTTTCTGGGTTGCAATTGTGTGTGCCTGGGAACTGAAGAAAGTATGTTTCTATTAAGGCGCCTGACCCTTGAGGCACTGAGCATGCTCACTTTCCACTGAAGTCAGGGAAATGGGGCAGATTTGAATGATTATTTATCTGTGTGATCCTACAAGATGCGTAGTTCTCATGCATGCAGATTATATAGTATTACAAAGCTGCAAATAATACAATTTATAAACAATGAAATCCGAGAAAGCGGCTATACGGTGATAGATAAATGTGATAAAACAATAGTAGTAGTAGTAATAATAATAATAATACAATATGTATCCTGCAATGGGACACAAAGGGTAAGTCAAATGTGCTTAATATTCGTTGTGCCCACTCCTTTGGCAACTCTTTTTATAATCTCTTTTTCCAGTGGTATGGTATGGGAAACTTCTAAATTCCATATTTGTAAAAGAGGCCTGTTGAGGGAAGATGCTTGACTTTTTGTTCCATCATGTTAACTATTAGCAGCTCAAATACAACAAAGTGAGCACTTTTGAAGATACTACTAACTGTAGGCTAAGTGCTGTCACATGTCTCAATATAAAATAGTGAATATATAAGTTGGTGTTTTAAAAAAAATGTCAGGCTCATCTACTTCATAATAGGTCAGGATCATTTTTCAGGGGGGGAGATTTTCTTTCTTTCAAGTCATATTTTTACTTTTAAAACATATGTGAAAACCTGCAGGTTTTCAGCACCTCTGGGATAACAGTAGTCTGATTCCAGAGCTAGAAGTGCATTATTTAAAATTGCACTTTCTGTATTGACCCTTGCTATTTAACTTCAGCTCCCATACATTGTGTGGCTTTAAGATGCTCTACAACAGGGGTCGGCAACCTTTCAGAAGTGGTGTGCCAAGTCTTCATTTATTCACTCTAATTTAAGATTTCGCATGCCAGTAATACATTTAAACATTTTTAGAAGGTCACTTTCTATAAGTCTTTAATATATAACTAAACTATGTAAAGTAAATACAGTTTTTAAAATGTTTAAGAAACTTCACTTAAAATTAAAGTTTATATTTTAAAATTATATTAAAAATTATAATTAAAATGGAAAGCCAGGACCCAGGTAGTGTGAGTGCCACTGAAAATCAGCTCGCGTGCCACCTTTGGCACCCACCTTTGCCATAGGTTGCCTACCCCTGCTCTACAAATAGCATAATTTGTCTGTTTTCTGATACTGAGAGAAGTCAGTTACAGAATTCCATCTCATTTGAATCACTTCTTCTCCCTCTTTCTACCAACATACATGAGTTTATAACCAGTATTGAGTTAGTTCAATTGCTGATTCCAAACTGCTTTTTAGTTAAATTTAAATGTGTTTGGTTTCGGAAACCAATCTACCATGGCATTAAAATGAGAATTGTCTACTTAGCTGATATATACATAGTCTGTACATTAATACAGAAAATACCTTGATATAAAAGTTACGTTTCCTTTAAAATTGTTGTTTAATTGTGCTCTGTCCACTTCTTTGTGACCAAAGGTGCCACCTTTTAGGTGTCAGTCCTCAAGTTTTAAGCAGGAAACATAGTCCACTGGGATCTTTTGAGGGTGCTCCAGGAAAAGGACTCTGTTACCAGGTTAAAGAAGAGCCATGCCTCTGCCAAGGGACACAGTTGTCACAGTGAGTGCAGGCATTGGTCCCACCGAGAAACTTTACAGGAAAGCCCGGAGTAACTCTCTTATATACATGGGAGAAATGTGTCCAGTGTAAGGATTAGATTATGACTCTACAATCTGCCCTTTGGATATGTCTACACTTGTAATTGTATATAAAGTGAAAGCACTACATATCCAGCTAGCACAGGTATAAATAGCAATGTAGATGGTGCGGCATTGCTCAGGTGAGTAGATTAGAGGCATGCCAGAACCTCAGAATATGTACCCTACATGCCAATCAATGCCTCCAATATCTACACTACTGATTTTAGAAGTGTAGTGTCTCTGCCTCCCTGCTGCTTCAGCTTTCCCTACTGCATCTGTGCTGCCAGAGCCTTTCCTTGCCGTAGCGAAAGGGTTGGTCAGCAGGGAACATGCTCTCCCTCTGCCAAAGCCTTTCACTGACACACATAGCTACACACTGCAATGTGGAACAGCCTGCCTTTTGCTGCAAGGCAAATGTGCACGGCCTTAGAGAGAGTTGATCACTCCGCTACTCAGAGGAGGGAGTAAACTGTTATAGACCAGTGCTGTGTGTGTTCCTTGATGCTCCAGGGCAGCTATGCTAGCTGGGCATTTGGAGAAGAAGCAAGTCTATCTGGAATGGCTTTATTTACACTAGCAAGGGATAAGAAATCAGAATGTAGGAAGCCAATAAAAGGACCCCCCAGATTTGGCAAATTCAAACTCAGTGTTTTTACAATGGAAAGTCCATTTAAATTAGTGAAATGTCAGGGCATAAGAAGTATTGGGCATGTGCACGATTTATTTAATGTTCCTAAGAAGTAAATACTTATTAATGGTGGCACTTAACTGGGCATAAGTCAGCAACAGATTAAAATTAATGGGTAGGTTTTATTTCTCTTTTGCTACTAGTGTTTCACTTTGACCACCTGCATACTCTAAGATGAAAGTATATCAGTTAACACTGCAAAAGGTAACCTCATTTTTCCACACACTCCCCGCCCACAAAAAGAGCCAAGTATAAGAATGCCACCGAATTAGTAGAAATACCCTATGTCTGCTAAACTCAAATGTTCTGAGCCTGCAGATATCTATTATCCCAGCTGATAGCTTAAAAATGGCTTTAAAGAAATTCAGCCAGACTGTCAAACTAAATACTGTGGCTTCTTTTGTGTTTGTAGGATACGTCACAAATTGTTGAAGCAAAGAGTAACAACAACTTATGGGTAGAGAACTTATTTGTCAAGGTTCAGTCCAAGGTACCTTTTTTAATAGATCTTTTTTAAACTTTGAACAAAGACTTACAGTACAAATGCCCTAACAAATACCTAGTGAAAGGTACAACTTACAGATACTTGGTGATAAACCAGTTTCTTTTACTGTTTGCATCAGATATAATCTCAGATTGCTGTGCAGTTATTCTTACATTAGGTCAGGTCATGAAAATCTTTAGCAAGGCAAAACTCCTTTGACTTCAGTGGAAATGTACCCCTAAATAAAGACTTCAGGATGTGACCCATTAAGAATATTTACTACAGTACATTGTTTCCCAAACTGTGGTCCATGGAGAATCAGTATATGGAAGTAGACAGGAGATTTGAAAAGTGGCATGCAGAAAGAAAAAGTAGGAAAACCACTGCTACAGTGTTTAGAGAAGGCAACCGGAAGAATGAAAGGATTATTTTTAGGCTTAGTAATGTCATCTTAAAGCTCCGCAGTAGGAATAAAAGAAGCAAGTAAGAATAGAAATTACATTGTTATTAGCAAATCTCTGTTTGCAGTAGGCAAAAAAATGTAATATTAATTACATTAATCCCTTGAAGAATTCACAACCAACATGATATACTCTATGCCTAACATGGCTATGTCAACATCTGGCATAAATAACCCCTCGCACTCCAGTAAAATCAATGGTGCCTTGTAAAAATACATGGCTGCTGTATACGCATTTAGTTTTTGGTATTCAAAGGGTTAAGGGAAAAGCTGTTTAGATCAGGATGGCTTTGGCTTCAGTGTTCACTATTATCCAGACAAATAGACTGGTTGAAGCATTTTAGAAAAATCTACTTTCCCTGTCAAGGATGGCAAGAAACAACCATTTCTTAAATGAAAAGGGGGGGAAATGGTCTCTCTCATGTATTGGTAGCAATCATATCTTTTGGGGTCTGTTAATTCTCAGGTCAGTAACTGTGCTGTCAAATGTACCTCAACCCTGACCTCAAGAAAATTACTCTTGAGTGGTTTAGAGGCTATTTCAACTGAGCCAGATCAGTATTTTGAAGCATTACATTATAGTGGCCCCAGTCATTCAATTTGGAAAAGCAGCAAAAAGCCCTGTGAAACCCCAAAAACCTCTGTCATCTGGCCTCAGGGTGTACCAGTACCATGATAAGTGAGTTGTGGGCTGATGAGCTCATCACTCTCTTGGCCAAATCTACCTTTCCACGTCACTCCACCCTTTGAGGATCTATATCTTATCCATTAACATAAGTGAGTCCAAAGTTAATGTACATATTCACAGTCTAGAAGCCAACTTCTCCATAAATCAATTTGGCTTTTTTTCCATTCAGCATCCTCAGCAGAAAATGTTTCTCTAGGTTTCAGATACCTTTGTCATGCTTTACTGAAAAAGGAAATCTGGCAGAAACTTAAGCTCCCCTTGGATGGTTCCTTCAGATACTGTTTTCTGTTTTTAAAAACATGGCCAAGTTAAGGTTTGAAAATTGGCTGCAGCATAGGGTCAGTAATTGTTTTTTGTTACATTTCTTTTTGCGCATAACAATATCTGTTCTGTCTACATTTTCTGTCAAAAGAGATGGTTTGTTGTTGGTTTGTTTTGATTAAAATAATGTAGTGCTTGTGAGGGCACCAGGCCCTGGAGACTGAAGTTCCTTGTTCATCCACACAACAGCATTGACAGTGGCAGTACAAGCTTCCCCCCCCCCGCCCCCAACGCTCCAACAAGGAGTCTCAACCCCACAGCTTCCAAGCCAACCCTCATTTATTCAGTTAGTCTTATCAAAACCTCAGTCCTACTTAGTGGTCCTTGCTGACATAGTAGGTGCTGGGCACAGTCTTTGTATAAAGGGGATCTAGATTGTGGTATAAGGGCTCTGTTGAAGCTGTTGTAGACTGTTGTGTCAATCCCGTCTTTATATTTAAAACCCTGCCCATATGAATGAGGAAGGTTACAAATTCCATTTAAATTGTGTTGGGCATAAGATCTGATATAATTTCCATGAGAATGGAATATTATACTGCATGCAATCTTAACAATGGATTTTTTTATAAAAAGAGAAAATATGTAATTAAAAAAATTAAAAAATACATCTCATCCATACTGTGGAGGGTAGGCAGGGTTGATGTCTAAACATAGGGATTGTTCACATCCTACGATGTCTAAGTAAAATTTCAGTAAAAAACACTGAGGATTAAATTTTAAAAAATGCCACAACCCAACCTCCAAATTGGTACAAAAAACAGAGTTTACTTGAGCAAATAGGACTTAGATATTGATCTAATTTATGCACACAAGTGCAATTTACATATATGTATTTTTTACACAGGCAATTGGTTGAATGTTCAACTTTAGAGGTTGTTTTAGAAAATTTGGCCCCAGAAAATCCTGCGCTTTGTAAGAAACCTTAGTATAGTAATAGGATAGAATGCTGTTAGAGTTTAATGCATCTTGTGAAACTGTACAGGACATTGTTATATAGGGATGGGGAGAGTAAAATGAACAAAGAAAAATCCATCAGATGATGCTGGCCTATGTATGGCATTCTACATACTTGATCAAAGTTGTCTCATGACTCACATCTGGCACGACTAGTGTTGTCAGAGAGTCGTATTATAAAACAAGGGAGGATAGTTATACAAAGGTGAAGTTTAGTTTGGGTTATGAACGAGCTTTGCTGAAAAAGAACCGTAACAGTCCTTGTGTGAGATTCCAATATTCCATGTTTCCCTTTAAAATAAAACGCAAAAGAAAAAGAGGGGGAACTTTATGCTAATTTTAAATGTCAAGGGGAAGAGATGTCAGAAGGTAACTGTAGCCTCTAAATCTATTCCATTTAAAGTCTTTTCCTGAACAGGAAGACTTTAAGGATACTTAATTCTCCTCACATCAACATTACTGAGTTTTGTCAAGTGCTGTTTGGCACCACATATGTTTTCATTGGACTCAAACTACAGACTTGTAGAGTAGATGTTTCCAAAGTTTGTGAAAACTGTGTAACTTGCCTGGGCCTTCTATTGAAAAACATAGGAAAGACTTTAGGAGAAAAGATTTTCACCTGGCCTTGAAAATTTAAATGCAAGGAAAAATACATATGTTTAAAATGCATGATTACACCACTACTTAGCAATAATGTATTAATGACAAAAAAGAAGGCTGGCACACTGGTTCATGTTCTGTGTTTATACCTCCAGATAGGACATATGTCACTTGTGTGGTCCGAAGGGAGTAGAAGACACTCTACCTGGTATTCTATCTGAGGACAAGAGGAACCTAGAGGTACTAGGGTTAGAGTTCGAGTTTTGATGACCTTCAGTAACTTTTAGGGTTATATGTCTTTCTCCAGTCTTAAATCTGAACCTTTTGGCTAGCAATAGAACCTGTGCATAGCCAGGAAATGTGAAAGTAAAGAAAGAGATCTGTTACGGTTCTGTTTCCATCATTCCACTCTTCCTTTGGTGGCAGTACAAATCATATAGGTCTATGATACTATGGCAATGTTCTAACCTCAATAAAGCATTTTTTAAAATCAATCATCTCTCATTCTGGCTAGCCAGGTGTCAGTGTGGGGACAAACTGCCTAAGATGTGAGAGCACTGTCTGCCATATCTTGCCCAACATTTCAGCCACTCCCACTCCACATCAAAGTTGAACTTTGGAGGTAAGGTGCATATGCACTTGGCCATGCATGTTACTGTTACTTTGAATTACTGAGCACTGAGACATTTCCACCTGTAATTTCTATGGTTCTTTGTAAACTGTCCATTGTATTGGACTTGCTTTCTTTGTTTTCTAGGCAATTTCCATTGCTTGGTTTGAGCCATGATTTAATAGCCTCCACATTTCAGCAACACATTCTCATTTTCAGCCCCAGTTCACAGAAACCTTTTGCAGATAAATCAAGTTGCTATTTTTCCCCTCTCAGACTAATCTGTTTCCTTATGCTATATTTTTTTACACTGTTCCATGATGTTATCAGTCAGTCTCCACTGCACCTAGTGGTAGTAATAAGATGTACTCAGTGCACTGAGAAGAGTTGATGCATGATTAACCACGAGATCTTGCAAGATCTAAAAAATAAAAAGGAGTCATATAAAAAATGGAAACTAGGACAAATTACAAAGGATGAATATAGGCAAACAACATGGGAATGCAGGGGCAAGATTAGAAAGGCAAAGGCACAAAATGAGCTCAAACTAGCTACAGGAATAAAGGGAAACAAGAAAACTTTTTATCAATACATTAGAAGCAAGAGGAAGACCAAGGACAGGGTAGGCCCACTACTCAGTGAGGAGGGAGAAACAGTAACAGGAAACTTGGAAATGGCAGAGATGCTTAATGACTTCTTTGTTTCCGTCTTCACCGAGAAGTCTGAAGGAATGCCTAACATAGTGAATGCTAATGGGAAGGGGGAAGGTTTAGAAGATGAAATAAAACAAGACCAAGTTAAAAATCACTTAGATAAGTTAGATGCCTACAAGTCACCAGGACCTGATGAAATGCATCCTAGAATACTCAAGGAGCTAATAGAGGAGGTATCTGAGCCTCTAGCTATTATCTTTGGTAAATCATGGGAGACAGGAGAGATTCCAGAAGACTGGAAAAGGGCAAATATAGTGCCCATCTATAAAAAGGGAAATAAAAACAACCCAGGAAACTACAGACCAGTTAGTTTAACTTCTGTGCCAGGGAAAATAATGGAGCAAGTAACTAAGGAAATCATCTGCAAACACTGGGAAGGTGGTAAGGTGATAAGGAATAACCAGCATGGATTTGTAAAGAACAAATCATGTCAAACCAATCTGATAGCTTTCTTTGATAGGATAACGAGTCTTGTGGATAAGGGAGAAGCGGTGGATGTGGTATACCTAGACTTTAGTAAGGCATTTGATATGGTCTCGCATGATATTCTTATCAATAAACTAGGGAAATACAACTTAGATGGGGCTACTATAAGGTGGGTGTGCAACTGGCTGGATAACCGTACTCAGAGAGTAGTTATAAATGGTTCCCAATCCTGCTGGAAAGGTATAACAAGTGGGGTTCCGCAAGGGTCTGTTTTGGGACCGGCTCTGTTCAACATCTTCATCAACGACTTGGATATTGGCATAGAAAGTACGCTTATTAAGTTTGCAGATGATACCAAACTGGGAGGGATTGCAACTGCTTTGGAGGATAGGGTCATAATTCAAAATGATCTGGACAAATTGGAGAAATGGTCAGAGGTAAACAGGATGAAGTTTAATAAGGACAAATGCAAAGTGCTCCACTTAGGTAGGAACAATCCGTTTCACACATACAGAATGGGAGGAGACTGTCTAGGAAGGAGTACGGCAGAAAGGGATCTAGGGGTTATAGTGGACCACAAGCTAAATATGAGTCAACAGTGTGATGCTGTTGCAAAAAAAAGCAAACTTGATTCTGGACTGCATTAACAGGTGTGTGGTGAGCAAGACACGAGAAGTCATTCTTCCGCTCTACTCTGCGCTGGATAGGCCTCAACTGGAGTATTGTGTCCAGTTCTGGGCACCGCATTTCAAGAAAGATGTGGAGAAATTGGAGAGGGTCCAGAGAAGAGCAACAAGAATGATTAAGGATCTAGAGAACATGACCTATGAAGGAAGGCTGAAGGAATTGGGTTTGTTTAGTTTGGAAAAGAGAAGACTGAAAGGGGACATGATAGCAGTCTTCAGGTATCTAAAAGGGTGTCATAAGGAGGAGGGAGAAAACTTGTTCATCTTAGCCTCTAAGGATAGAACAAGAAGCAATGGGCTTCAACTGCAGCAAGGGAGGTTTAGGTTGGACATTAGGAAAAAGTTCCTAACTGTCAGGGTGGTTAAACACTGGAATAAACTGCCCAGGGCGGTTGTGGAATCTCCATCTCTGGAGATATTTAAGAGTAGGTTAGATAAATGTCTATCAGGGATGGTCTAGACAGTAATTGGTCCTGCCATGAGGGCAGGGGGCTGGACTCGATGACCTCTCGAGGTCCCTTCCAGCCCTAGAATCTATGAATCTATGATTACACCATTACTAAGCAATGGTTGATCACAGGGTAAGTCTATTTTTGTTTTTCAAGCATGCCTATGGAAAAATAGGATTTGATCCACCAGGAATTTGAACTCTGCAAAACAGACAGCTTCTTCTCTACCAAACATAACTGGAAAGAGTGTCTATTTTAGTATAAGGAGTTGTAGCACTTCTGAATTTGGCGCATTGTTCTTATGAAGTTGAAAGTAATGCCTATTTTATCATAACTCAACAGCCTTAACTCTGACCCACCCCAAAATACAATTATTACCTCTTGTCTCAAAATATAAACTCAACAAAAAGCCCCTTTGAGGGAAAAAAACCATAAAAATTATAAATGTATAACATCCAGTGATCAAGCCTGAAGGGCAAGAGCACATAGGTTTATAATTTTACCATAAGTCAGTAATGTTGTTCTCCCATTTAAACTACATTTACAAAATTATTCTCAAAGGAAAGAATTGTAAGTATTTTACATAAAAGTCCAACTCTGTCAGTTGAGAAATATGTTTACTGATGTCTTCCATTTAACTGTATTGTAAAAGAAAATAGTTGGGGAGTACAGCCAACATAGCAAAAACAATGCATCTCAAAAAAACCAAAAGCCATTATAGAGTTCAGCGGTAAGGCTGTATTGTGATGAAATATGCATTTCTCTTGCTTTGTAACAATAATGTATTTTGCTTATTATGGGCCATATTGTGGCCCGGCCAATGTATGTGAAAGGCTAGGGGCAAGTGGGAGCTGCATGTGTGGCACTTCTTTCTTCCTCCACACAGGTGATGGAGGTGGGAATGAGCAAAGGCTTGACTTCATTCCACCTCCACCCCTTATATATCTCTACGTGGTATGCACCTGTAGCAGCACAATTCCTCTGAGGCTCAATTCCTTCTAGGGTGACCAGATGTCCCGATTTTATAGGGACAGTCTCGATTTTTGGGTCTTTTTCTTATATAGGTTCCTATTACCCCCACCCCCGTCCCGATTTTTTCACACTTGCTGTCTGGTCACTCTAATTCCTTCCCTGGGGTTAGTCTTGGGGCAGCACAGCCACACACTGCCCATTTCACATGGGTGGTTATATAATCACAGTCTAGCCTTATGTGATTAGTGTAAGATTTATTTTGCTCTTAACTATTCATGAATTTGCTTTTAAGTGCTTGGGATGTAATTGGTAAATGCACTGCTGTCACTTAGCAATCTTAATGAATTTTTTGTCTATTGAAAAAGGTTGTTTGCTCCCCTGTTCTTGGAATGTGTATTTAATATCTCTCTATATATCTCTATAGCTAGCCTTGATTTGGATATCTTTGAAGTATCAGTGGTGAAAATCTCAACCAAATTTATTCCATCCAGGGAAATGTGTTCCTAAGTCACTTAGATGCTTTAGAAAATCCCACCTCGGATCTTTCTTTATTAACCTTAAATTACCAAGTATTTTTTTTTCTGAAAAACTAACGTGAGGACCTGACTTTGAAAGTTTTAAAAAGAAAGTGCAGATTGGAATATGCCACCATAAAATAATCAGGGGTTAGCGTTAATAATGGCTGCTTCTTGTGAACACTTTAATTGCTTTTAGTAACCAGAGAAAAAGTGCTTTTTGTTAAAGTTCTGACACATCCCATTACTCTGATTTATGTTTTTTCACCCTTTTATATGTCTCGACAGCTTACAAAATGTGCCGTATTAAAGCTGATGTAAAACTGCACTCTTTTTCTTAATGAAGGTGCTTTTGGACTTACAGTATGACTAAAGTTAACTGGATGCTCTACAGTATAGTTAGTGAATGAAAAGCAAAGCCTTGCACTATAAACACATTTAACAATAGAATGTTGAATGGATTTTTGTTTTTCCTTACTGTCAAGAGTTTCCCATTAGTAGCTTCCAATTACCTGACCCCAAAGTATAAAAATATTAAATTAAAAGAATTGCTGGATTTATTTTTTCTGATTTCTTATTGGTGCGTATGATGTCTGAATCTCTCTCAATGTGTTAATTTGATTTTTCACCAAGTTACAACTAGACCATAATGGCTATCACAGCTTCTACCTATTTAAAAGCTTACAGTTGTCTTTCTAACGTAAAATATTCCACTCCACAAGAGAAGCTGCATTTATTGAGGTTTTCTTTCCTTACAGATCCACAAAATTGTCACATTAACAAATTTCTTCATACAGGATTTTAAATACAGATTAAAAGGCAAATAGAAATGTACATGAAGGAAGGGTGAGTAAACTGTTCTGTGACTTCTAAGTATTTAAGTTACAGTGAAATGAGGATTTCTCAATATTCATTAAAATACACTTCATTTGGAACTATCTACCACTTCATTTATCTATTCAAATATTAATAACTGTGATAAAATAGTCTGTAAATGGGACCAAAATGCATCAGCTGTTCCTCTTGTTATAGATGAACTAATGTTTTTCAAAAACTGATGCTATAGATCAAGCCAGTTGATCTATAGCATCGGTTTTTGGAAAACAGTTCATCTACAAGTAATAATAATCTGGTATTGAATATTATACTTTTTAAACATATAATTCTTTGTTCAGTATGTTGTTTTTGGTACAGGAGTGATTTTTTTGTTACTGAAAATGGCAGTTCAGGAGGAATGGTCGACTTGACAAATGATTAGAGCTGGGCAAACCTAAAGAAATTTGGGTTGTGATGGTGGTTCAGTTCCAGAGTCACAAGGTTCGGCAAACCCATAGTCCAAAATACAGAATGTGTGATGATGCCATATTGGTATTTCGAGCCCAGAAGTGCCCATTCTATAAGTACCCACCCTCTGGAGCACAGTAGACAATAGAGAGCTGACCCTGAGGACAAGTGACTAGACTTCTTTCTCCTTATGGTCTTGGGATAAGCCAATGGAAAACACATTTCTCCTTGGCTACCTGATATTCTTCTGCCGCCTGCACTCCAAGGATGCATTTTCTGGGACTTACAGTTTCACAGTCTCCATTAAAGCTGAGCTGACAGTGTTTGCTTTGGTTTGGCACACTGAAAAAGACAAGTTTGGATGAGCTCTGTTTTTTTTTTTAAACTATTCACCCCCCAGTTGAACAACCTAATGCTTATAGATGTAATGTGGAACATTGCACATATTGTTACTGTATTTTAATCAGAAGACTTCAGGAGATGTATCTGATTTTTAGAATGGCTCTTAATTACGCTAAACACATATTATGATTCTTAAATATTAAGGGTGAATGATACTGGGTTAGCAAGAACAGATAAGCACATATGATATATACTGTACATGATTTTTAAAGGGGAAATGATGGATCATAGAATCTCAGGGTTGGAAGGGACCTTAGGAGGTCATCTAGTCCAACCCCCTGCTCAAAGCAGGACCAATTCCCAATTTTTGCCCCTGATCCCTAAACGGCCCCCTCAGGGATTGAACTCACAACCCTGGGTTTAGCAGGCCAATGCTCAAACCACTGAGCTATCCCTCCCCCCAAAATAAAATTCTGGGAGGATGATAGGTTGCCATTTAAATTGAACATGCAGTCTCACAATGGGAGTGTGGTTTAAAAAAAATACTATGACTATTTAGGTCCTAAGGCAGTTATTTGGTATTTTTCCTTTCTTACTGCCGAGATGACACCTGTAGCTGAGTCACTGTATAATCCATAATGTCATGTAACTTCAACATCCAAAACATATGCAACTCATAAAACATCCACACACAAATTTAATGTGGGTAGTCTCTCCATGCCAGCTCTATATTAATGGGAAAGTGTACGACGAAAGATTTGTGGTGTGTCAGAGAGGAGGAGTCTGGAATTAGTCATGATGTTTTCACTTAATTTAAATTGAAGTTGTTTTAATTGATCTGTTTCTGTTTGGTGGAAAAGCTGTTCTTTATCATAGTTACCCAGAGGCCAGACACTCCAGCAAATTGTACACATTTCTCTTGACTCCCATCCAGTAATGGATGTGGTAGACCTGATTCAACACTGCATTACTCCACTGTTATGGAGTTCCAGTGGTGTGAAACTAGCAAAATGCACTGGTCAATCAGGCCTGGCCATGAACAATGGCCACTTCAAACAGAGCAGGAGTTCACCCATTGTTTTGTTCTGGGTCCATCATTTCCCCTGTAAAATAACACAGTGTATTGCGTGTGCTTGTTCTTGAAAAATCATTATAATTCAAAAGTATACTTGAAAACTCATGTAATGCAGTGATGAATCAGGCCACGTATGTACACATTTTGCCCAATAACACAGTCCAAGACTCAAACCAGAAACCTTCTGTTCTTTAGACAGGTAAGTAAGAAGGGAACTTCTGTGTCACTGATGTCATGCTATAGGTTCAGCTGGAAGTTATGCTTGCATATCTTTAGTGAGGTGGGAGGAGGATGGGGGCGGGAGAGAAATAACAAGAAAAAATAATTGAAGTGCATAGACTGATATATATGAAATATCCATCTATGAGCCATTCAGAGATTTATGGAAAAACCAAAATTAGACTTCTTTTAATTACTGCAATTTTTCACTATTGCTATTTTTTAATGGTTCATGTCATTTAACAGTTTAGCATCACAAGCAACTTCTACTGATTGTATCTTGGGAGATACAAAGTTGTACAAGGAAGCACTTCTGTGGGTATTTTCAGCTTAAAAAAATGAATACAGTACAATCTCTCCTTGCTAACTGAAAACTGGAGCTTGTCAGGCTTCACTAAACACACAAGGCTCTGATTTTGTATCATTAAAGACTCATTATCTCTTTTAACTTCTGTTGAAAGCATTCATCCATAGCCATAGCTACCACTGAAACAATAGAAGCTACTAGCTCAGTAATAATGCATTTTTTGCCAGCTTAAAAAGCGTTTAAAGGACAGATTAGATTTCACAATATGGGAACAAAAAGCTCCTAAATAAGGAAATAGGGGTTATTTCTATAAGTAACTTAAATTAAAAAAGGGAAAGATTAAACAATTATATTTTTGTGAGAGCTGTGAGTGCTCTCTTAGCCCAGAATATAGCTCAGCATTAAATTCCAGTTTGGGATAAACTGCATTTCTAAAGGACAAGAAAACTGTTTTTCTAGTGCTTAGTCATGAATAGAAAATTTAAGAATGAAATGGGCTTTGTATATTGATTGCAGCAATTTTGTTGTGTATTAATACATAGTTTGCTTATAGCAAAATTCTCCATTGAATTCAACACTGGATTATATGGACAGTAATTTCTACATTTACAGGTTTTGTTTACACTTTCATTATACCTCTACTGCATTATCTGATGCCTTCATACAGTTTTCAGTCTTATAGCCACTTTAATCTCCTCCTGTATTCAGCATATCTGAATGAGTTTGTTGGCATAAGGGAATTTTGAAGGTTATATTGCAGTACATGAATCAACGGAAAATGAAATGCACTCGAGACATGATCAGCCAGTTTTAATTCATTGCAGAAAGTTATAGATACCAAAATGCATTTAATGTAATCTGATCTCTTCATTCAGGTCCTGAATTTATGAGCAATTCAGCAGGAGCAGAATGACACCTTTGTTTTAAAAATAGTAGTCTGTATTGAATGCCATTTTAATATATCTCTGACATATTTACATCTAATGAATAGAGAAGTGGAATCTTTGAGCATACATTTTTCTTTTTACAGAAAAAGCCTGGGAAATATGATGCTTTTGTTCACTGAAACATGAGATGTCATTATAAGGTAGGTCATCTTGGTGATAACCATTACATAAATTCACTTTATCAGGACAGCCAGTAAACAGATTAGCAGCCGGCAAGATTAGCACCATTTCATTTTAAGAAAGAAGTAAATAGTATCCGTGTGCTCTTTTCCGTAAAAGGCTGCTTTATGCTATAAGAAGTCAAGTTGTGTATTGATCCTGTATGATCAAGTGTCCACAGTCAAGCATGTTAACCAATCAGTGTCTATAGTGGTGCCTTGTCCTCTTCCATAGAAATGAGCTTACTTTGAACATCACTCATCTGCATCATAATTAGCTGACATTATCTTCTCCATCTGTTCCTAGACATATGCCTGGTAACTTTGGGCCAACCATTACCAGTGGTCTTGCAGGTCATTATGTGGTCTTTTGTTCCTTAATTTAAAAGAATAATCCTTTTTTCATAGCAGAGTCTGATTGTCATGGTCCAGAGTTAGTCCTTAGGAAAGGTTGAGATATTAGTTACCAATTTCCATTTTTGTGGAACCTTGAAAACATAACAAATACCAATACTCTTGAAAATAGTAATGTTTACATTAGGATGATTTGACAACATTCCTGGCTTGTGTCAGGGCAATATGCTGCCATTCTTTGGGCTGTGACAATCTACTGACTGGCAAAAGTTCACCCGTGATCACACAGCTGAAATATTTTATTATCCATTCAGGTAATGTGATATGAAAATTCACACCGTAAACCATATAAATGATCATGGGTCTACTTAGCTCATGCAAAATTGTGTGTGTTACTGCAATTTTAACGTTGAGAAATCAAACCATTGGTTAGAAATCAAGAAATACAAAGTTAAGGTTGATGGCTAACTGCAGTGGTAAGAACCCTATTTTACTAGAGCAGGTTGAAAAATGGAACAGTTTTGAGAGGGGAAAAATCCAGTTTTGTCTTTCACATGATATTATAATATATTTATATATTCATATATAATGTAAAATATTGAATATCAAACTATATAATATTTTGACATTACTAAATGAACAATTTGATGTTTGTTAATTGAATTTTTTTTGGAATTTCCATTCCATGGGAAATTTTGACTTTTCTAGTTTGGAACAAAAACACATTTCAGAATATTCTGAATTTCCCAAGGGAGAGAAATTCCATTTTTCCAGCCAGCTTTATATATTATTGAGGCACAGAAAAGTTAAGTGACTTGCTCAA
The DNA here is from genome assembly GCA_033296515.1 of Macrochelys suwanniensis. Taxonomy (NCBI): domain Eukaryota; kingdom Metazoa; phylum Chordata; order Testudines; family Chelydridae; genus Macrochelys; species Macrochelys suwanniensis. The sequence goes on along the minus strand of CM065781.1, from coordinate 53,282,251 downwards.
GGTCACGCAGGAAGGCCTCTTCAGAGCCTGTGTTTTATACAGTAGATGTGCTTCCTTCCTCTCCTTTAACTCTGAAGTGTCCTGAACACTAAGGCATCTGGTACCTACAAGTGAGATTAATTCAAAGCTCAAGTACTATACAGTCCTCAGAGTACGAAACCACTGTAGGTATGCACTGATATTAAAAAAATGAAATAGTTTTACTTTGCCTACTTGAAGCACCCTTAACATTAAAATTGTATTCATGTGGCCTGACTAGAGTTCAGTGAACTCTTTAGTGAACAATTTATCTTTGTTTTCTGTTTGGTTGGTTTTGGGTTGTTTAGGGGAGGGGGCTCCTTTGGTCATTCAAAACATTCAGTAAAAAGGTGTGTGGGGTTCTGTCATC